>CM034150.1:718533785-718892318 GCA_019776745.2 Taxus chinensis
AGGTGATTTGTGAATGAAAGGTGGAAGGATAGCCATACATTGCTCCGCTGCCAGCCAGGTGTCCATAGCCCTGATGGAGATGTATTTGATTCTAATCGCAACATTTCTCTACTTCCAGTTAGGCGTCCATAGCCCCGATAGAGATTATTGGAAATACCCCAAGAGAGAGTAATATATCAATTTACTTTTGCTTTGTAGCTTTTATCTTTTGATTTTTGATTGATTTTGATTCTTTTTCTTTTATGAAAACTTATTTCAGCTCTCTTGTTTGACAAGGGGTTAAGAACCACAGATGGCTTGATGGAAGGAGGTGGAAGTGATTGTGATGACGACATTGGCTAGTGTCAACAAATATGTCCAAAATTTCTTCACAACAAGTTTATTAGATGTTGAATGTGATAGGATCTCTAAGAGGTCAGTTGTTCTTTAATTTACCAAGGTGATAAAAGATCAGGGTCAAACAGATACCATAGAGATAAATGTCACAAAATGTGTGCAAAAGCTAACCAAAATATCACCGAAGGGATGAAAATGGTAGGAAGACTTGCAGAAGAATAGTTAAGAAAGGGAAGAAAGAAACATCCATGTGTACGCAATACCTGATTGCAATGTTTGATCTTTGTACCTTTGATTTTTGTTGTGTTTTCTCAATGTTTTTTTGTATTTTTAATTTTTTGATTTTTAGATCTTTTTGATAGTTTTTGGAAAGTTGGGACCAAAAATGTCACTCCATGTGATAGGATCCAACAACGATGTTTGTGACTTCCTTGATAAGGGAGACTAGGCATGTTTGTTTATCAAGAGTCATGTTATCTCCAATCTGATGATCGTGGTGAGCTCGTACTCAACAAATGACTATGATTTATCCTGAAACATGGATTTCATATGTAGGATCTTGAGTTCCCTATCCATAGGTTTATGCACTTTGTGCCATACTTGATGGTTACGTTGATGTGTGTTCTTGAATCATGTTTGATTTACAATTTTGAGATTGTTCGATTTGTTGGGGGATTTCGAGCTCTTGGAAGTTTTGATCTGAGCTTGATTAACGAACATGTTTGGGTTTCTTATAAGCTGATGTGTGACTTGTTCTGATCTCGAGAAGGAGAAGAAAGTGAACATGTTTATGATTGATGATAGGAATGAGAAATGACTGGTGGGCTTTCCCCAGTCATTGGTAGAAGGAATATGTGATGGATGAAAAGGATACGGTCCAAGAATTGAAGAGGATGGGCTACGAGGAGGTGAACCACTAATAGAAGATGATGAAGGGCTACTAGGATATGGCCCTAAGATGGAAGAAATTGGGCTATGAGGACATGGCCCAAGAATAGAAGAATATGACGAAGGGATGCTAGGGCGTGGCCCAAGTATAGATGAGGAGGGACTACCTGGAGGCATCCCATAGATAGAAGAGGATGAAGGGCTACTAGGATGTGGCCCAAGAATAGAAGGTAATGGGCTACCAAGAGGTGACCCACAAGTAGAAAATGGAGGACTACTAGGGTGGCCCCAGGATAGAAGAAGACAATGGGCTACTTAGCGGTGACCCAAGGAGAGATTTTGATTGAGGAATGGTGATAAATAATGAATGATTTGGTAATGAGAAGATAGGCCATGGCTCAATGCTAGACCTTGACATCTCATCATGCTCAGAAGAAGGTGAAGATGGAATGCCAAAAGAAGAATCAAGTTCCATGACCTTAGGATCCTCATCTATATTATGAAAAAAGGGATAAATTTCTTTCCCCAATACGCAAGCGTATCGAGTTCTAGAAAGAATCCTTGTTTGCAATCCTCTAAAGGGATATCATCGTGTAGTCTAATTGTTGTTCATTCTGAGAGAAATCAATCAGTAGAGGTTGTTGTTCTTCGACCATAGGAGGAATATTGAATAGAAGAAACAAGTCTGATAAGTGGGGAAGATTGATTGACAGAAGAAGATGACTCAAGAGAGGAAGTAGGATTGGTGGTAGGTGTCTCATGAATGGATGATTTAGATTTGGACCTATGTCATTTTCTAGAAGATGACGTAATGTAGGTTGGAAAGTAGGATCACATAGCCATTTGTTAAGTTGCGACGTAGGAGTCGAATTAGATGATTGACTAGAGGGAATCTGAGTCATGGAACTCTTTGACGGAGAAAGAGGTCATTGAGACGACTGATGAAGGAGGTCCTGCGAAGAAAGGGAGGACCGTGACTCAAGAACCGAATTAGATGTTCGATGAATGGAACGTGGAGTCACATGAGTCTTCAAAGGAGGAAGACATCATTGAGGTGATTTGGAATAAAGGTCCTATGAAGGAAGGGAGGACCATGATTCAAGATTTGATCTAGGGGTATCCAAACAATAGTTGGGATCTGAGTCTTCAGAAGAAGAGTGGGAATCTGAATGGTAGTTTGGATCTGAATCAAAAGAAGAAGAGTGGGGGGAACCTAAATAATAATTTGGATCAGAAGCATCCAAACCATACCACCGACTATGAGCTGAAGGTGGGGAACAGGGTACCCGAATGGGTCCTCTAGCATGAAGAACCAAACGAGGTTTAATTGTAATGGGAATCTTTTGATTTGAATGCCTAAACCTAGGTTCTGTATTGTTGTAAATGTGAGAAACCTTGCGTGATAGTTAGTCATTGTTGGTGTCGTTTAAGCACAAATTCTAGACCTAGATAGTGTGATGGAACTCCTTCAAAGGGAAGGAAGTGACATGTCGATTCAAGGAAGCATAATGAAAACCAACTAGACATTTGCGTAAGTATGGAGATGCGTGCGTGATTTTCTGAAGAAGGTCTAAGGAAAATAGACATCATGATGATGCAATCTCAATGAGATCAAAAAGGATTGTCCTAGAAACAATTTTTTATAGATGAATAATCACAAGGAACAATCATGCAAGTGTGAAACACAAAGCCAATCAACAAGGAAATACACCCTATGCAAATGTGTGTGCAAAGTGATAGTTCGATGCAATGATGATCAACACAATGTCAATATTTATGTCAAGCTCGAAATGAACAAGGTGTAAATATTAACAAAGGGTAGATGATCCCAATCAAAGGATACCATGACACGTTCAACAACCAACAAGGCCAAAATGTTAAAGGGTGAGGTTTACAAATGTAAGCCATGTAACCACACCAATTGGACACGTCTGTCAAGCTTCGCGGAGAAGTGAGATATTAGTGTCAAAGTGGTATCAAAAAATGACACAAACAAAGTAAGTGACACTCTTCAATATTTTGGACAATGTTTGAAGTAAAACCAAGTCAAGGTATACTAAGGATGTGTTAAAATGTGCACAGTGTAACACCACAATGTAGATACTTAGATCACGTTTATGAAAAATATGACATAAGTATCTTAATTGTGTCGAGACAATGCAAACAAAGTAACACGCCAAAGGGAGATAAAATGATGAATCAATCTGAACTATGATGATGATCTTGAAATCAAGATCAAGTGGCCATCAAAGATATAAGGACGTCATCCACACACTTTAGATGTTTAACAACTCAGCCGCAAACATGGATGAGCGTAAACAAACAAAAAAGTGGTGAACACTATCTATGAAAACACTCCCGAAAGATGCCTTGCTCTTATCCCAAATGGGAAACAAGAATGCAAAGGTGTAGATCAAAATATGTGAAATAAACTAAGTGCCACTTGGGCAGAGTTTCACCTCATCTGAAGGTGAGAATGAAACTGAGCTAAGTGAGACGTTGTTTTATTTCCGTGATGAAAGGCACTTAGATCAAACTTAAGTGGACTCTTTTCCTGTTTGAAAAACAAGGTTCAGAATCCAAATAAGTTGTCACTTCATGATGGCTCAAGATGACAAAGGACTAGTAAAGTGGGCTCCAAGATAGAATGGCCTCCTTAATAAGTTCTCTCAACTAGGTGTTACAAAGCCATCTTAAGCGAGTGTAATTTACCCAAATAGTCCCTTGCCTATCTTGGGAGTATCTCAGCTTTTTTACCCCCTTCAAGTACAAGTGGGAAACTAGTGCATCCATCGTGTACTCTCCCTGGGGTCATGCCATACGGACAACCGGTAACTCTAACTCACAAGGTGTACTAGTCAAGTGGGTAAGCGGAGCGCTTCCTGTTTCATCCACGAGGTTACTCAGCGGTGGATTACTTTAGGGTTCCTGGAACCACCCCCATTGTTGTAGCTTAAGGCGTTATGCCAAAGGGGTTATGTTCCAGTTGAGTGGATAAGGACGTACCCTTTTCTGAAACCTGTAATACAATGTTTTGAATATGGTGTGTTTTTTTTATCTTGTTTAACTTAAATGTGGTTTTAAGTGGCACACCATTTGGCAACCTGTAAAAACATGTGTATTAGAAGTTTTGTGTTTTTGTTTTTGATGTCTTCTTTCTTTGACAAGTGATTTTGGTCCTACATACCAAGGTTAGTAATTTTCCAAAAATGTCATACAAAGGAGATAAGATGTTGTTTTTGATTTCCCAGATTGTCCTAAGACGCAAGGAAAGAGCATACACAACAAGGTATCTCACTCAAATTTGTAATAAATGGAAAATTCCTAAGTACAATGTGAAAAGGAGTTCCTTTTAACCAACTTTGAAAGCTAATTTAAACCATTTTGCAAGTATGAAGAAAGTGGTGAAACATTTCTGATTCCCAAGATCACCTAGAAAGGCGCGAGGGAAGAGCATACGTGTTTCAAACTTCACAAATAAAGATGCAAATGTTTTTATTAAGTTAGTATAGAAAAAATTAATGCAAAGGAAACCTGTAAACCACTGTTAGAACCCTGCAAGAGTTAGAAAACCAAAAAAATCGAAAAATTCTAGAAATCAATTTTTTGCACTTTTTTAACAGTTTTTAGTAATTTGCATTTTTGGAGGTCTCCGGGGCATTTTGGGAGTTTTGTGATAGAAGTAGGTATACCAAAGGTATCCTACTTTTGGAAGTTCCCTCACAAAGTATGCTTCGTTATCTTTTTGACGCCTATTCAAACTCAAAAAATGGGTTAACGAGTCAAAAGATATGATCAAAACAAGGAGCACTAAAAATAAAATGAATGAATCTGGACTACACAGAGACACCTGCGCGTCCTAGAATGACACATGCGCATATGCCCCAACCAATGGATGAAACACGACCCTAACCAATGCAGATGCATGCAAGTGTAAAAATTCAAAAAGGGGGGATAACACCTACGCGGGATTTTCAAACAGTATGCTAGGGTTCAAGATGCACGTGCCTAACTCAATGGATACGCCTGCAAACATAAAATTAGTAAAATCCATAGTATACAAAAAACACAGACACGTCCAGAAAGATAGAGATGCTTGCAACTCAACATGGATGCTTAGGTTTCAACGGAGATGCACTCTAAGAATAAAACAGACAATTTTAAATTTTTACGGTCAGGTTATTTACGCAGACACGGCCAGAGAGACGGACAGACCAGTCGATGGAGACACGTGTGTGTCCCTGTAGAGACAAAATTTTCAAATCGATGAACATAGCCAGACAAGTGTACGTGCCTATTCCATGGGGGAGAGAGTTTCAACGTGTACATGCCCCTTCTTAACACCTACATGTACCCTGTGAAAAACCTGCAAAACTCACGGATTTTCAATTTTTTTTCAAAAGCAAACAGGTTAGTTATTAGTCAAAGTGTCCTATTTCTATATCAAACCCACAAAAATACATGCAAATGAAGGTCATTTATCTAGTGTTAGAAATAGAAATAAGGAAATAACAAGCTATTTGATCCAAAAAAACTTGAAAATGAACTTTGAATAACTCAAAAGACCTCCATTAATGGAGGATGGACATAAGAGTCCCACCGGGCATGCCAAATGTGTTCAATGAAAGATTTTGCAAAAGCTATGGATATGGGGTAAGACCCCAAAGCTTTGTGCAAAGCCCCTCAATGGACCATCATGATAAGAAATGAGCAAGGAAACCTACTTTGCATGTATTCAAACTTGAAATAAACAAGAAATCTAGCAAATATAACTAACCTCTATTCTTGAAAGCTTAATAAAATGAGCCTAATAAGGATCTAAGCAATCAGTTTTGTTGTTTACTCCATGAGGGTGAATGAATCTCACTAAATGGCTACATGGCCAAGTTTAGCTATTCCATTACTAACCTATCATGGGTGCAAGATGAAGCTCTTTTAATGGAGGATAGCCAAGATCAAATGCCTATTAGCTTAGCTAATGCAAATGAGGTCTAATGCCAATATCTCCAAATGTGAGAGAGAGGACTTGTTATGAAAACAAGGTGTAAGTTTTAGAGGGAGGGGTGACCCTTCTATTTATAGTTTTTCACTTGGGAGAGTTTGGAATTTGGGTGCATGTGGGACTAAAGCTCAAAAAGCATCACTTTAGGATTAGATTAGGATAAACATGCTTTAGGCTTAGATAAGCTTGGTTTAGGCTAGTTAACTAGGGTTTAGGCTAGTTAAACTTGATTAGCAAGTGATTAGAGACTCATTGAGAGTTGGGAGGGGTCTGGATAACCAATTGTGACTGATAGATAGCCTACGAAGCCAATAGAAGTGGTCTAGAGAGAACTAGGGAGGTTCTGAATGGTCGAAAGGAGGAATGTTTAGCTAATAAGAGAGATATTAGCCAAATAAGTTGATTATAGGAGGAATACGACTGAGAAGAGTGTCGTGAATGGGCATCCGAGAATGGAGCAAAGAAGGGTTGATTAACGAAGTTTCATTCAATTCATTTGAATGGGATGAAATGCTAAGTGTAAGCATATTTCAGGTGTCTACACATATAAATGTAATGTATGATTGATGAGGCACTAAAGGGTAGTTGAGATACCACAAAGGATAAGACCCAACATTTATGCTTAGTAAAAAGTGATCATTATCAAATTAAGTAAAATGACCATTTATGAAAATAGAAACTTGAATTCAACAAAACAAAAGAGGCATTGTTTAATACTATTATGTATAGTAAAAACCTCTAAGGAATTTTAAGAAAAGAGTATATTTTTCTATATATGACGAAATTAATAAAAAATAGTAATTTTTAATTTATGAGAATTATGTCAAATAAAAATCAGTTTTCATTTAATATATAAAAATTAATAAATAAACTTACAGGAATTCAAAAATAAAATCATTATTTTTTAAATATGAAATGAAAGGTGATTTGGCAATTATGAAGCCCTAAAAAGAGACCCAAAGCGAAGAATCGGCCATGAGACATGAAAGCTAGATTAAGGTTCCTGGATAAATGAAAATTAGGTCTGGATCTAAATAACAAATGTAGAGATGAAAGCATAATGCAGATAGGGTTTGGAAGAAGGTGTAAGAATTTAATCACGAGTCAATTACACCAAATATTTACAAGCTAAATAAATATATGTAATGAAAGTACTCAGTAATCAATATAACATTTTGACTGAAATAAGTTGCATTTCAAGTCACTTTTAAGTCGCCAAACATTTTTTTTTGAATTCCAAGTTGATACTTTAAGGTCAAATTTAAAGCTGCAAAAATGGTTTAATGACGACTTAAACTGTGAATTTAAATGAATTAAATTACGAAGTCACACTAAAGATACCCTAATGTCTCAACTTAAGTCACCCTAATGCACCCCCCAAAGCCACCCTCAACGCCACCCTTAGAACATTATGGATATTTAAAATCAGACATTAAGGTGAGTTAAATGGAAAATTTATATGTGACTTAGTTAATGACTTTAGTACGGCTTAATTCCTAACTTAATAATGGTCTTTAGCATCGTCTTTACATTCTTTGAAAGCGTGACTTAAAAAATGACACTATGTGTGACTTACAATATGAATTTTATTATGAATGTAATCTTGACTTAAATTGCGGACACTACATCTAAATTTAATTATAACATTAGTTACAACTTAAATTGTGACACTAGTTTTGACTTAAATTGTGACTTAGTTCCATCCTTATTTACAACCTTAATGTAACGTAAATTGTGACTTATGTATGACTTGAATTTTGAATTTATTATTACTTTTATTGTAACTTAGGTGTGACTCTTTTTGTAATTTTAGTCATTACAATGATGTAAAATATATATAATATTTTTGAACTTCATTTGTTTATTTATAATATTATAGTATACAAATTTAGTGCTAAATTATTTATGGCAATGTTCATTTTAATGATATATATATAGAAAATGAAAATAAATTTAAGTAGAAAAGTGAATACAAATAAAAAAAAACTAAGGAAATAATAATAATTTAACCTAAATGATCAAACCACTCACTAATTAATCAAATATTTATATAATATATAATAAAAAAAATAGTTGTAGAGTCATGATTGACCCCATACAATATCAAGGTTAACATCCATAATACAAATTTATTATATTTAATGTTAACGTTAAACATTCGGATCCTCGTTGTCATTTACCCTCACCACTCATCTCTACCATGCTCCTGAGTAATATCACCCTCAGCTATAGTATCATTAAAACCACCACAACCTTGTCTAATGTCTAAATTCCCACTAGATTCATTTCCTGAAGCATCCATTAAATTAAAACCCTAGTAATAATGTGGCTTTCATTCATTTCTTGAGGCATTTTTCCACTTACTCCTAGGGATGATATTGTGTGTCCTAGTATAAAATAAAAATAGACTAATGCTAACAATATCATAAAAATTAATAAAACACAAAATTTTCGCATGAAACCCATCTAAGGATTTCTCAAGTCAATAATAAAATCATTATAAACAACATGGATACAATTATCATTATGTTATGAAAATTACTTGAAAAGAAGATAATTAAATTATCAACAAATTGGTATAGACCAGAAAATCGTTAAATATCCTGCATAAAAGAAGGGAATTTTATAAATATAAAGCATTAATGGGAATGGAAAAAATAAGTGTTATGCCTTATGTAAACAAAGTATAACAATTTTGGTTCATAGTTGGGCTCTATGTAGGCAGATGGCCTCAAACCTTAGTTAGATTTTTCTTGTTCATTGTCTTTTTGGTTGGGGTGTGGCACCCCACGAATCAAAAACCACATTGTTATGCTTTGTTTATCTTGGCTCCTGAGCCTTTGGTTGTAATTTCGGGTAAGGTCCCTCCAAAACCTTTTACCTTTAATAAAAAATCACTTCAAATATAAAACATACAAGAACATTATACTCATAGAAGGAGTATAAACTAGAAGAATAAAAAGAAATACACAAATATAAGTAAGTATAATAAACAAGTGTGTAATATTCCCAAGAAAGAAGAATCATCTAAAAGACAAGTTCTATTAAATGAAGAACAAATAATCAAAGTCTAAAAAAAGAAGAAATGAGTTGATCATTTATCACAATATGCTAGCTCTATGGTACATCTTAATCTTCTTATTACAATAACACCAAAGGTTATAGATACACCAATTCATGTTATAGGTGTTAATGAAAAAACCAATGCAATATTGCAACAAAAATTGGGTAGCCAAAATGGAATCCATTGTTGATGACAAAAAATGAGCATATTAGTTTTTTAAATGATGACTACATGATAATAATTAGACGAAATTGATTGCAAGCATATAATATAAAAAGGAACAATAAAACGGATCATTCCAAGCCACAAAGAAATTAGATGCTAATAAAACATCACACTCAATAATATGAAAGTAATTTGCCAAAATAAATTTACCATAAACATTTGCAAAAAAATGAACAACAATATCATATATTATTATGGAACTCTATGTAATAAAATGAGCAGGGGCCTTGCTTATATAGGCCAGGAAAATCAATCTAAGAACTAGTCCAAGCCATAGATCAAGCCATAAATCAAGCAAACAAATAGACAAAAAATAACTAGTCAAGACCATAGATCAAAGAAAGAACTATACCTAACAACTAGATGATATCCTTCTAATATTCAAAAAATATAAAAATAAATATCCACATATAAGTGGGCGAGGATAAATAAAAGAGAAGGTAAATTAAGTACCTAGGTGAACACGAGCTAAGGTAAACAACCTACTCTAACAATTATTCTTCATATTAATGTGGTAGATTTCATATCGATCATTCCATTAGATCAAGTTTAAGTCTCCACCTAGTGAGGAACAAGTGGTTTCAAGTACAATAGAGAAATTTCTATTCTCCACACCTAGTGAGGAGAAATCAATTTAGATTTATAGTAGGGAAAGTATAATTCTCCACACCTAGTGAGGATAAATCAGTTCTATTATAGTATGGAAAGTACAAGTCTCCATACCTTGTGAGGATAAAATTAAAAAATATCTTATTTACATAGGTGAAAGTCTCTAGACATAGTGGAGGAGAAAGTAGCATTCATTTCATCATAGTAAGAAATATTTATCTCACCAATTCAAGAGAAAAACAACATACTGGGCACATGAAGCATTACCAACACAAATTTCTGAAGAACCAAATAAAAAAATTGTTAAATGAGATCATTGGTTTAATGATGTACCTCTATATCAAAATATCATTAGGATCATATATATATATAGAAAGCTCATATAGAAACAAATACAATAATAACTAATACTACTTTAACATATGCAAGGATCTAGATGTTGAAAAAATCATTAAATGATTAATTTATTATATAACATTTTTTAGAATGGAAAAAGTAAAATATAAATATTCTATGAAAATATTGTATTAACATTCAATAAACCAATGTTCATTATCTTTCATTCATAAGTTAATACACTAAAAATTAAAATTGTATCATAGAAGCACAATCATCTACGATATCACCCTACACATCTTTGGATGCACCATATGTTATTTAGTTCCTATGTGACAAATAAAAATTAATGCCTATGTACATGAATGCAACTATTGGAAACCAAAATTATGAAATTATATTAATTTGTAAGGTTTTCATAAAACATGTAGTTTGGGACCTATTTAGATCAACTTAGATATAGTCATAGAAAGTTGGATCATTTATCATAGTATGCTAGATCTATGGGAAACATTAATTAAGGGTATTTAGCTATTGTAAATAATGTTTATTAAAGGTCTTGAAGTAATACAAAAATAACAAGGACAATAAAGAATCAAATTGAGAAGTTGTTGGTGGATGATGAGGCGATGATCAATCTTCTCAGAGGATACCTAATAGATTCTCTTGTCCATCCCTATAACGATTTTGCTAAATAGATCATGAAGTTTTACAATGCCAATAGGGTATGTTCAAAGGATTCCTCAATTTTAATTTTTTGATCCTCAAGTATTTTAGGGCATCATTATCATGTCAGTATTCCATTTTATATTTTGATATTATTTAGAAATATCTGTCTTAGAGGTTAAAAAGGGGTTTAAAAATGGTTTCCTTTACACTAAACCACCATATTATTGATTTATAAATATTCCAAAAATGCAAATATATGCCTGGTTCATATGTATAAAGGGGAAAAGACCCAAAACATGTTGAATTATAATTGTAAAAGGAGTCTTAGAATCTCACTTATACCAAAATAAATTACTAAGGAGGCATGCAACAAGTATAAGACTGATATGGAATTAGTTGATGAGGAGAATAACAGATATCCGAACATTAATGAAGACATATCAGAGTCCTAAAAAATTAAATAATTTTTGATGGGTTTGAAACTTCTTGAAAACCCAAGGTGACGAGGCTTTTAAGAAGGCCAAAGCTAATGATAATGTGAAAGGTAAAAGGAAGGTGAGAGAGGGAATTTGATGATGAAATTATTGAAGAACTCAAGGAGCGGATTAAAGTTAACGATGCATTTGAATTACTTCATTTTTCATAGGTCCTTCCTCAGATGGTGCTTAAAAAGATCACAATCTTTTGAGGGATTCCATAAGAAACAGGAATTGGGAGAGAAATTTTCATTAGAGTAAAGAATACTTAAAGGAGGTTGTCCTTTAGGCGATAAGGTTGGAGGATAAGATGAGTAATTTAAATCAGGAGAACACAATAATCAAGGAAAAATTTAGAGATATTGGTGGACTTCAGAAATGCAGCAACACAAAACTGACTAACCACCATGGATGGGCTATTAAAAATTATCAAGAGGAGGCATGAAAATAACGGTAGAAGCAAGATGGGTGAGAGAATCAAGGGTATGGTGAAGGGAAAATATGGAACCTCTAATCTTTAGGTATATAGCACATGGAAAAGGCTTCTTAGTACATGCTAGTTCACTTATGATGAAGCCTTAATGGGGCAGAAAGTTTAATGTTCCCCCTTTTTCTTATTTCATTTGTTTTTTGTTGGTTTGATATGTTTTGGCTATTGGTTAGTCATTTTATTATTATGTAGTTTTTGTGAAGTAGTTTTTTTCTCTATTTTTCTAGTCTTGGTTTGTAGAGTTAAATGTTTATTTTGGCTTTGGGTCTAGTCTTCCATTTCTTTGAAAAAGGGTCAAGTCACTTTCAAAATAATTCCCTTTAGAAATAATTAAAAAATGATGCTTATTTTTTAGCTCAAAACATGTTTCTACTCCTTGCAAATATGTTAGGTTCAATGTTGGTCAAACTCCAGACCTGACATTTATTTTCCGATTTGGTTAATACCATTTTAAAACTATGTTTCCTTTTCCTTGCACTGTGGTTAATGCTCTCTAAAGTAACAAAAATGTAATCCCCTCATATAGACCTAATGTTCCCTTTTCAATTTTGGATTATTTTTCATTATTGAGGGAATTTGATTAATTGAATTGTTATTATGTTGTACAAATGTCTTCATTTGGTCCATTATAGGAGGTTCTGTCATCTCTAGATATATTGGTGAGGGTTTATGTAACTATGGGTTCTGAGGCATATGATGGAGTTTTGAGCCCTCCAAATGGTGCAACTAGATGATTGATGTTTTTTTTTATCTTGGGTCTACAAGGAGATTGTGGAAATGTAATGGATTCCACCTGTAGTTATTGCCATTTTGAAACTATGATGCTTTGTGTTCAATTCTCTTTAAGAGAAGGGAGATGTAAACGCACTTTTGTTGATCTAATGTTACCTTATTGATTTCAACATATATTTCGTTATTGAGGCTTTTGGTTATTGAATTTTCATCATGTTTTATGTATGTATTTAGTTAATTTTCGTAGGGAGGTTCCATCATATCCATATATCTTGGCGAGAGAATTCATGATTTTATTTTCTTGGGTGTACTAAAAAGTTTCAATGCTACCATAATAGTGTGGTGAAACTAATGTTGTTTATCTATAGTTTGCAAGGATATTTTAGAAATGTAATGGATTCTAAATTGGTTTGCTACCATTTTGAAATTATATTGCTTTGTCATTTCATTGAATTCAATAATCTTTAAGGGAAGGGGTGTGTAATTCCTCTTGTGTAGACATAATGTTTCCTTGTTGATTTCAGCTTATTTTTCAATATTGGGGAATTCATTTATTGCATTTTCCTTGTGTTTTGCATGTCTTTAGTTGTTCATCAAAGGGATGTTTTTTTTCATTTTTGTCTAGCTTAGTGAGGGATGTCTATAGTTGTATTGTATAGGGTGTAAGATGGAGTTTACAATCCACCACAATGGTGAGGCTAGATTGTTGATTAGATAAATGGACTAAATACCAAGTATGGAGTCTTACCACATAGGAGAGCGCATGCTTAGAGGTAAAAGTGAAGTGTGCGGGAGGGTGCATGCAGATGTTGGAAAAGGGTAGTGCACGGGGACTATGCAAACATAGGAAATAAAGATGGGACTTAGCCAATTTTCTAGATCGGGCTAAACATAGACTTGGAGTACAGATCAAGCAAGCAAGGAAAGCACATGCAGATTAAGGATTAAAGAAAACACATGGAGAAATATCTTAATATGAATAAAAAAAGGATTAGAATAGGAAAATCTATTATTATCCATTTTGTAAAAAGCATGCAAAGGTTGTACACATGGCTATTATTAGGAAAGAAAACATACAATTTAGTTTTGGTGAGCATGCCTATTATTAGGATAGGGCATAGGTAGCGAAGGTCAACTCCCCACCCCCTATATACACATTGATGTAGGTAAGTGTATTCATAATAGTTCTTGGTTCTTGAGTTCTCTAGTACTTATCAAAGTTATGTTGTTCTGATACAGATCTAGGTTTTAGTACTTGTGCATGTATCTTCAACTGCACTAGTACATTGACTGTTATGTATTCAACTTCTACTGTGTAATAATTTTTGGTTATAGTGGATAATTGTTGATGGATTTTGGAAGTGGATATAATCTGATTATGTTGATATAAATGGTTTAGTTAATCTTGGTTATTGTTTAGATTATTAAAGTTCCTTTATTATATGTGTTTCCAAGAGTGAGTTGCAAATGTAATGGTTATATGTATACATGAATGATTACATTGGTTAAATGCTAATTATGGAAATGCATTATAACGTCTTGAAAAACAACTCAAAGGGAGGGACCTGGTAGTTGTGTCCGCACTCTGGGTGATCATTCAAACAAGTATGAATGAATTACCAACATGCATAGTGTGTAAGTACAAATTAAAGACTACAATTTTCTTCCATTTTCAGGACCTCTGTTTAACTTGTCTGCCAAGATGTTTCATGTAGATGTCATCAAATATCTTTGAAAATAATTGAAATTTTGGTAGAAGACATATAAGATAGGCTTGTATAGAGGTATATCACTGGACATGTTTTAAAGACACGTAAGTGGGTAGAACATAATATTTATCATGAATTGTACGAGATGTTCTTCATATTTTTCCTAGTAGATTTATACCTATGGTTGGTGGCGTACACATCAAATAGAGATTACTGTCATATGCCAATCATTTGGAAACATGAGTACTATAAAAATCTCTTTGATGTAGATGAAGAGTGGACTAAATTTTTAGACTACTGGTAGGCAGGTTTTTTGCATAATTATTCATTGGAGTATACAATTACCATGCATTATTTCCCTGAGGAAGATGGGTTAGAGTTCTTGTGTTATCCCAAAGGATCTTACTTGTGTGTGATACCCTTAACGATGAATATCTTGATTATAGAACTAGATTTGGAGAGATTTTCTATGGCTATCTAAATCCCCACCATGTGCAGGGGTAGGAGTAGGTGTGGAGAAGGAAGGCAGACTTGGTGAAAGATAAACAAAGAGAAGAGAGATGGCTCAAGTATAATAAAGCTTGAGAGATAGAAATTGAAGTAGCACTTGAGTTGAGAAGAATCATGGCTTGTAAAGGTTTTGAATCTACAATGGAAGGAGAGGAGCCACAACATCATGTCGTCCTAACCTTAGGAAAGAATAGTAGAGATTTGCCATCAAATATAGATGATAGTATGTCAAAGGAAATAATGAGAACTGTGGGTGCACATTTGACTTAGCCTAGATACCTATCCCTTCCGTTAGGTTTTCCAAACCCAAGGGTAGTTGAAGGAAATAATAGTGAAGGTAATCATACAGATACAAGAAGAAATAATTTTTTGTTGAATCAGGGAGTGCAACAGACTAGTAACACACCCATGGTAGCACAACAGGCACTAGTGTTTAGGTGTTATCTTACAAAATTATTTACAGGTGCATCAATAAAATAAAGTATTGGCACACAGACAATTGGAAGAACTTTTATAGGTACAAATACACAAAGATAGTGGGTGTCTAGTGTAGTACTACAATTGGGACACAAGGAATTTTATCAACTGAGACACAGGCCATAGTAGGTGACATGGGAGGATCAAGAGGATAAGGTTAGTAACCGCATGGAGAAAATATTTGTAGAAAATTTGGATATGGTCCTAATCTAGGGTTAGGTCCACCACCACAATAGCCACCACCAAATCAACCTTAACAGACACCACCCCAAGTCTATTTTGAGATGTCAATCCACTTGCTAGAGTATAGAATCATAAAATATACAACAAAGCACACACATAAGTGTGAATTACTATAGCACGCTAAGGGAATTATAACTTTAGATATGAAGGAAATCCAATTTTCTACTACTATTAAAGGGTGTGCACATAGTTGGTATATGAATTATGACCCACATAAGACTGTGGTAGACTATAATGATTTGTGCACTATGTTTTTGAATGAGTTTCATATTCCGAACTTCAAGCAAAAAAACATCAGCATGCTCAAGGACATAAAGCAGGGTTTTTTCATTAAGTGTGAGAGAATATGATGTATGCTTTACGACATTGTTATCCAAATTTTATTATGATATAATTCTGAGTCAACATACATATTGGTTTATTGGGGGTTTTCTTACATCATTCTAAATATCATTATCTTGTAAGATATATGTTGACCTGTGTGAGGCCTTCAAAGAACCCATGCACACTAAGGCGGTTTGGATTATTGATACTGGAGTCAACCCATTTTAGAGGCACATATTATAGCTATGGCTAAAAAAAATGGAGAATCTCTCTACCAATTCAAAACACGAAACACACAGTGTAATATATTGCATAGATTGCAATATTGAAGGACACACTAAGGATAACTACCCATGCATGAAAGTACGCATGTGTTGTTACAGTCTTATGATATTTTCCATAAGGACCATAATGTTTGAAATTTTCCTCTCTTGAATCATGTAACTTTGAAGAATGCATTTATGTACTGTAAGATCTATGATTCACACACTTATGATAAAATGGATTGTAGGCTAAGAGATAAAATCCATGAGGCATGTGAGACTGGATTACAATAGACCATAGTGGTAAAAAGATCTAGGGAATATAATGATCAACCTTCTAAAGAAAGTAACACTGGAGGAGGTGGTTTTCATGTAGGATATATAAGCAGAGGTCGCAATGGCTGAAATATATTTCCACATGAGAGATGTTATACTTTTGGGTCCCATGATCATTACCAGTGTGATTATCCCTAGAATATAGTATGTTCCTATTGTGGAAAGAAACATAAGGACTTCCTTGACCTGTATGAGTATATGTACAAGAAAAAGAAGAAGGAAAAGGTATTGGGGATGATCAAGGTACAGTTTATGAAGACTGGTCAGTGGATGCCAAAGAAATGTCTTTATCCATAATTACATACTATGTTAGTGATTACCCACGCAGAGGCAACATGTGCACACAAGCCCCTTAAAGATAAACCCATCATCAGAAGGGAATATATCACACATTCCAAGTATCTCAATGTTGCACACCATAAGAAAGTCTATCAAGAGACTATGGGAGTCATTTGAAATTTTCAAGGTGAAATACGGTGCTTGAAGGAACAAGCTCGTGAGAGAGAACGTGAGAAAAAAATTTCTGACCTCCCGTAGAATGATGTGGATTATTTGAAGGAGGTATATAAGATAATACGATAGGAAAATATCATCCTGCTGCTAGGTGAATATCTATGTGAGACGGTACCACATGCAGGAGTTGAGTGAGAGATACAAATACTACATGAAAAATTTCCACCACAGATCCATGAGTATGATAAGGAGATGACATTGGATGCAATGATTGATGAGTGGTTGGTAAGTAATATTTTAATAGATACAAGTGCTGAGGTGAATGTGCTAACTCTTGATGCATGTAATCTGATGGGGAAACCTACATTACAGTCATCTTCAAATGTGTTGTATATGGAAAAAGAAGATATGGCTATACCTATTGGGGTGTTGAAGAATGCTTCAATCAAAATTTAGGGAGCTATGTTTACTAGATATTTTGAGGGCTTGGAGCTTGTTGAAGCAGATAACTTTCCAAAATTACTTAGACATCCCTAGTGTTATGAAAACAATGTTGATTTCCACTTCAATAAAGGATACATCATATTTGAGAATAAGGATGAGCATATGATTATACCTTTAGATGAGATAAGAGCTACACATTACGTTGCGTATTTGAATGAAGAAGATGTGAATAGGATTTATATGCACAATGTGTGAGATTGTGAGACTATAGAACCATATAAAGAAGGCGTGTTTCAGTGAGAAGATGCATAGTTAGTTAGTGACACCACAAGTGTTTCTAGTGATAATTAGGTCCATGATACATATGAAATGGTCGAGAGTGAGATGAAGGGGAGAGTAACCAGGATGATCAAACTGCACAAGTTTAGGCACATGGGAAAAGTTTATTTACCTAGATATATTAGTGAAGAAAAGTTTGAATATTTCTTACACACAATGGAGGACCATTGGAAGAATGAAGGTGATCAAAGGAAAATTTTGGTTTATAATTTTCATAGAACAACAATGTGTTGGTGGGAAAAACATAGAGATAAATTGTTGGGATGGCAAGAAGTAAGAATCACCTTTTCAACAAGGTTCACTCGAAAAAAATTGCCTACACACATATATGAGTATGATGGGAAGACTACTGATTTGGTACACATTCATAAATGTGAGAGGAAATGGACGTAAGGTATGGAGGATTTACCACCATCTCAATGGGTGCATAAGTTCTATTCCACTCTACGCACCTACACATGAGATTGATATGTGCATGTTGAGCTCAAGAAAGAAATTGTAAGCTGGGGAGATATGACTGTAGGTATGGTACATACATTTTATTACTTTTCTAATAAACCTCTAGTCCTTTAAGGATTACAGATCGTGAAGTGCATCACATTAGGGGATAATGAAAAATCAGAAGAGATCATGTTTGAGTTTCTTGGAGACTATGATTCTAAGGTGTGCCAAGATATTAAGGAGATATAAATGAGTCATGCATGGAAGGAGAAAGAGAGGATTAAAATGGTGTATCTAATTAATGATGAAGAGGTAGATGATTTGGATACTAGCCACACAGAAGGTGTCTGTGAAGTAATGGACACTGTAGATGAAAAGGCATGTGCATACTATACACCCATGAAGACAAATAAGGGAAAAATTAGTAGTGAAGAGACACCCAAGGAGGCCATTATTGGTGATTAATGGTCAGAGAAAGAGGTATAAAAGATCATTGAGCTTCTTCATGACTTCTAGAATTTTTTTCCCATGAGGCCACCATGAGTTGAAAGGATTGCACCCCTCAATGGGAGAAATTGAGATTAAACTAAAAGAGGGTGTGAATGTGGTCTGGAAGAGGCCTTATAGGATGACTCCAAACTTACACGTGTGAGTCAAGGAAAAAATAGATAAAATGCTTAAGTCTAGGATCATTAAACTATTTGAGGATTCTGAATGGGTTAGCCCTAGCGTAATCAGTATCAATATAGATGGATAAATGAAGATATATGTAGATCACAAAGAACTCAATGCATCATGTGTGACAAATCCTTTTCCTACACCATTCATGGAATAAATCCTTGAGGGCATTGTAGGGCATGAGATATACTCCTTTACTTATGTATTTTCATGATATTATCATCTACAAATTACACAAGAGGACTAAGAGAATACCACTTTCACCACTAAATGGGAAGCTTTTCATATACTATTATGCTATTTGGATTGAAGAATGTTCCCGCTAAATTTTTGCACATTGTTGTGTAAGCCTTTTATGATTTCATTGAAAAATTCTTGTAGGTTTACCTTAATTATTGGACTACTTATGGTTTGGCTAAGGATCATTGTGATAATTTGAGGTTTATGTTTGAGAGATGTATAAAATTGAGTATTTACCTTAATATTAAGAAGTGTGTTTTTGCTACACCATTTGGAACTTTTCTTTGGCACATCATTTGCAAGGAAGGATTGTTGGTAGACCTAGCTAAGATAGAAGTAATTTTGGGATTAGAAGATCCTACCAATTAGAGTGAAGTACGTATATTCTTGGGGAATACAAGCTATTATAGGAAATTTATCAATGGATATGAAAATATTTCTATACCACTAGAGGAATTACTTAAGACTAAAGGAAAATTGCATTGGGGTGATGCATAACAACAAGAATTTGAGACATTGAAGGATAAGCTTACTATTACATCAATCTTGTTCTTTTCTTTGTGGAACAAAACCTTTCATGTACATTTTTATGCCTTTTCTATGGCCATTGGTGCAGTTTTGGTACAACTTGGAGATGGTAATGTGGTTCACCCCATACAATTTTCATGTAGGAAGTTCACACCAGTAGAGCTGAATTATACTACCACTGAGCGCAAAGCATCGTTAATAATCTACAAGCTTCACAATTTTTGACAATATTTGTTGGCTACTTTGTTTATCTTTTATACAGATCATATGGAATTGAAATATTTAGTCAAAAATATTGTCTTGCATGGGCACATCTATCAGTGGATAATTATTTTTCAAGAGTTTGATGTCATCATTGAACTGTGAATCCACTTGAAAGAATAATACTTTGGTGAGGATGTGAAGAGTATTGAGTACATAATGACTGATGTGTAGTTGTTTATATTGAACCACACACCCATAGAAATGGAGGACATAACAATATATTTTTGCACTGGAATTGGTACCGAGAAGGAATGAAGTCCCTGCAGAAAAAGTAGCTTCTTATATGCACAATCCCTTATTATCTGATTGGGGGTAGACTTGTTCAATAAATGGGAAGAGATGAATTCTTACATCGATGTTGTTCTAGTAACCTGAGTGTGAAGTTATCATGGAGGAATCTAATGGAGGTGATTATAGGAGGACATTATGTATTAGATATGAGAATACATGCAAGATCCTTATGGTTGGCCTTATGGTGGGAAACTTTGTACAAGGATACTAAGGATTTTTTTAAAGCATGTGATCATTTTCAATGAATTGGAAATCCTGGACAGTAGGGATTAGATGTCCCTGAGACTCTTTGCGAATGAGCATAAATCCTTTTGATAAGTGGGACATTGGATTAACTACGTAGGACCTATTACACCAATCATACGTAGTAGTGACTAGCATGCGCTACATTATCACTTGCACATGGATTATTTGACAATATGGGAAGAGGCTGACACCTACAAAGGATTGCACTACTGTGGCCACAACAACAAGGTTCTTTTGGGAAACTATTAATGTAGCATGTATGGATTTCCCATTGAGCTTGACCAGTGATAAAAGAACTCCTTTATTGAATGATATAATCATAATTCTATTAGCCAGAGTTTATGGTGGTATACCATAAAAAAAATCCTTATCACCCTCAAGCTTATGGTAGTGTAGAAGCTTTCAACAAGATATTGGGATAAACTATTGACAAAGATTTGTGATGCTGGAAGATTAAGGATTGGGATGATAAAGTGTCAGATGTACTTTAGGATTACATGAGCATGCATAAAATATTGAACAAAGCCACACCCTTCCATTTGGTGTTTGGCACAGAGGTAATATTACTTGTGGAGTTGTTTACTACCATCCTTGCATATTGTGTACAAGAGGGTTTTCGTATGAACAGGATGTAGAAGAGAATATTTAAAAATTAATGCAACTAGATGAGTGGTGTGCTATTATGTGTTGGAGCCAGAAGAATGAGAAGGCATGATAGAAGGCCTAACATAATAGGAAAATTAAGAACAATAGATTTGTAGTTGGCAAGATGGTTCTTCTCTATGACTCCAAGTTTGTGTGCCACCCAGGGAAGTTTAAGGTGCATTGGTTGGGATTTTTTGTGGTAATTGTAGACACTAAAATTAGGTCACACTCCCCTTTAGTTCCTCGACAAATAAATACCTTCATCACATTCACCCAGTCATGGCCCCCTTCACCCCACTAATATTAATTTAATTAATTTAATTAAATTAACTCATTATCCTCACCATATTTATTATTTAAATATCTTAATTTAGATAATATCCACACATACACCTCACCTAGACACCTCTTCAAGCCAACTCACCCTAAGACCTATTCTTAGTAAGTTGTCATAACTAACTAAGACTTACCCAAACCCTAAAAAATCAATGCGTATATTCTCTCTAACCACATTCCCGCATGCTTACAGGAAGATTCCATCCTAATCCACGGGTTAACGACACGAGATCCCATAAAATTAGGAGTGTCTCCCTTGTTTAGTAAACCTAGGAAATCCCACTTTAATCGACGTCAGTTACCCTTAACCGTCACTGGTTAAGCCAAAACCACCATCAATCACCTTTTAATCCCCAAAACAACCTTCTTTTAGAGGTTGGAAAACATTGGGAACATTCCTGAGAGATATTGCATCTTCTGAGAATGAATTTTAGTGAGAACACGCATGCAAGGAAGGATATCAAGTATTTTCTCCTGCCCCACCATCCAGCAATCACCCCAGCAAGGAGTTGATCCAATCAAGCAAGAAGGAGAGCACATGCAGCCCAAGTAGGAGCTTTCCAACATTTGGTGATCCTCATTAGCATTTAAACCCTTACTAGCACCTTCACTTATCCCTCACAGGCACCCAGGACCAGAATCCAAGTAAGTGGAATGTTGTACTCCTTTGGTTCATTTCATTTCATCATTATATTGTCACCCTTTGTTCTCTTGCCCATCCACAGACCTCTGTTAATACTCACCCCTCCATATACCCAT
Organism: Taxus chinensis; assembly: GCA_019776745.2. Classification (NCBI taxonomy): domain Eukaryota; kingdom Viridiplantae; phylum Streptophyta; class Pinopsida; order Cupressales; family Taxaceae; genus Taxus; species Taxus chinensis. The sequence goes on from CM034150.1 coordinate 718,556,139, forward strand.
TAAAACCTTACCAGATCCCTCTCAAACTACCAAATACCTCATTCTAACCAACCAAAGTCCTTTGTGCCATCACAAAGGAGACCCAAAACTCATTCTGTGGCATTCCCAGAATTCCATAGTAACCGACACCAGTTACACCCAACCGTCATCGGTCACCCTTAACCGGCATCAGTCTCTATATTTTCCCATACAACCTAGAACAGTGACCTATCCACCTAATTCCACATCACCCTTATTCACCTGTGATCTTCTTGAGACCTCTGTCAGACCTGTAGAGACCCAGAACCAGTTACTTGACCTTCGGATATTATTTTAACTTAGCCTATTAGATTAGATCTTTCTTATTGTGTTTTAAGTGAGATACCTAAATCATTTCAAATTACAATAGGATTTATTTTACTACCCGCATTAAATTGTTTTAAATATTGGACTAACAGTCATCTAGGGAGTATCACACTTCCTAGATCTAGCACACGCTAGGCAATTCACTGCACATATTGTTTAACTCTTTTCTGGTGGTCTTGTTTTCCATTCCAGGTACTTCCTCCTAGCCAAAAGGAAGCTCTCACGATTAGCTATGGATTCAAAAGTCATACACGCGTAACAAACAACCAACCAACATTTGAACATGTATTCCTCATATGCCCGTTACCCTATCTGTTTCGTCAATATTTTGAAGAAATGTCTAAGAATCAGGTGAAATAGTAACCAAGATACTTGAATCAGGTGCATGTCATATACAGGTGTGGGATGGCACCATATTTCCTGGTTACTTCAATGGGATTAGGTTGAATCCTTAATACAAATAAAGATTCTTAAATTTTGTAATAAGGCAATATTTCCATTTAGATTAGGTTCCCCTTTCATATTTTTTTTGTATTTCAGTTGTTTGTGTTTTTATTTTATTTTTTGATAAGCGTGCTTGCACGTAGGAAAATGATTACTATCTATTAAGTTCATGTGCAGAGTAATGCACATACATTTAGTGTGGGGTGCACCATGTTCAAGTGCATGAGAAATTCGAAGCAGAAGTACATGTGATAATTGAAAGATGGGGTGTTTTTTAGGTGCACACAAGCAATAGAAAATAGTTTCATATGTGCAAAGAATGATGGAATAATTTCTCATATTGAAGACCATGTGAATGGAAGGCTGCACACTGTAACATGAGGTAGGAAATAATAAGATTGAATACTTGGTATAAAGCACATAAGTTATGTTGCAGTAGGGAAGTGCATGTAAGGATGTCTGCTACTTTTAAGTAGTATGTGCGCTAGAAGGTTACGATTGTACTGTGTAGCAGAAAGCATAGAAAAGCATAGAAAACATAAAAAACATAGTTAATGCTACAATATGGTGGTAGGTGAGGAGAAATTAATGTGATAAAAATTTGGAAACCTATAAAAAGGGTGCCAAAAGGGGTTCATTCTTTACCATTCCTTGTGTAGAATTAGAGCAGTGACAAAGCGTGAGTTTGAGAAAATTTTTGCATACTTAAGTGGAAAATCGAACAACGTGGATTGAGAAAAAACATGGCCTATTTTTTGAATCTCCTTCGTGTGGAAGTTTGAAGCTTAAAGGCATGGAGTTTTGGATTTGTGAGAAGGGGTAGTGAACTAGGGTTTTGAGTTCAAGCAAGGGGCATGAAGTTGTTTAATAGTGATAAGTTGATCGAGAGGAAGGAAAGTGAACAAACAAAGTGGTTGGCACGTTTTGATACCAAAAAGGTTGTTTAAAAACCTAGGGCACACAAAAATTCAAGTCAAGAAGTAAGATAGAGAAAATTACACCCAAAAGAGCATTTGTGGCAACAGCAAAGGGAAAAGGAAAGAAAAAAGAACCAAAAGTTGAAGTCGAAGAAGTGCCTGAAGAATGATTTTCAGAGATGCATTAACCCGGGGAGGTTATCATGGGACATATCTGGGAGTCCCATATTAGAAGGTGTAAGGTGAGTGATTATAATCATCACTTTGATGAAAATGAACACCAAATAAAGAATGAGTTGGTGCAGAAGAAAAACCAAAATACTACCAATGATAAGGTCATTTATGATGATAAACGACACCAAATTTTGGAGGACGTAGGAGCGCTTAAAATTTATGAGTTTCTTTAATTTGGAAAACTAGAGCACCTCTATCAGTGGATGATGTCATGAGTCTATGAGGACTTATTTTATTTTGTAAGTAGAATGGTGTGCATTAATTCCCCAATGATTATAAGAATTACATGGTTGCGTAGCTTAGGTACTAAGATAACAACAAATTTGGATGAAAAAGTAGGAGTGTAGGCCACTACTATTGAGTTTAAGTATTAAAGAGGGGGCCATGCGATGTATATCATCAAGGTCCCTGATCCGGTTTTGAGGATCGTCGCGCATATGGTTACCAAGATGAGTGCATAGGAGAGGCGGACCCAAGTTGATAAGAGGTGGCTTCATATTGCGAAAAGGATGGCTGAGGGAATGATGTACAACATTATTGCCTTTATTGCAGAAGGTATTATTGAGGAAGTGCGTGCAAGTGACATGATCACTTAGGGAGTGATCCTCCTATCTATTATCTTCTAAGAAATTGGAGTTCAAGATGGCCCGAATGAAAAAATATGGAAGTACCTGCCTAAGATCATGTCCCTTACAAAGATATTTGCATAATACACCTGTGATGGAATAACTAATGACTACAAGCTAAGGGTGGACTGATGGTATAAGAAAATTCATGAGGCATTTGATCATGAATGATGCATTCCTAGGGATTTTCCCTTGCTCTTAGACAAGAAGGAAGAGTTTTTGGTTTACCAATACTTTTTCATTAGGAGATTCTACATGAATAATGGTGGGAAGATTCTGTGGTGCAAGCTTCCTTATGCATTTATAGAAAGGTATTTTTAGGTGTCAATAAATAGATTCTCAAACGTGTGAAAAATAATATTTTATTTTGATAAGGTATATTGTGGAGAGCAACATGTGCCAAAAAGAAGGGGAAGTGGAGGAAGGAGAAAGGGGGATGAGGTCGTTTGCACACCCCAAGTGAGTTATATTGATGATCAATCTAAGGTATTCTGTGTGAGGTTTCAAAGTTCAGTGGAAATAGAGAAACTTTATGGCTAGGAACTAATCAACCCATAAGGCGTGACAATGCATACAAGGAAGATGGTGTCATGGAGTATGCAGAATCATTTGGACGAGCCCAATTTTAAGATTTCTGAAAAATTATTTTCTATGTGGAAACTAAAGAAGGCCTTGAAGAAAATTTTGACAGTAAGGCCAATAGAGATTACCGATGAGCAAGCCAACAATATTCTAAACAAAATGGCGGAAGAAGTGACACGCATGAACTTGGATAAGGGAGCCACCATCCGGACATTTCTCAAAGATAAAAAGGATAAGAAGTAATAGGTTTAACGAATTGCTAAGGTGAATGAGAAGGAGGAAAAGTGCACCAAGACTCTCCTAGACATGGCCATCCATATAGCAGATGAAATCACGATAGTGTTCCCAGAGCTTGAAGAAATAGCTAAGGATATGTATCCCTTAACACTACACTATTTACAAGATTTGGTTAATATGCTTTGAGAAGAAGTACCAAGTGTGCAGGGGACAACATAATAAGATAGGGTATCTGAGAAGGAAAGGAATAAAAAGAATATTATGTGAAAGATAATAGAATATGAATCCATGTGCCAAATAATGAAGGTTGCGATGAAGAAGGCAAGATGGGCTTTTGATCATTATCAAGACCTTGACCCCATCCTCAAGGCACATACTACTCATGAGGACATAGAGTTTGCACACATAAACATGCTGTGAAGAAGGAAGGAAATTTTGGTCATGAGGAGATCTTAACAGATATTTCACAGAAGCAGGATGCCCTAAAAATAGTCAGGGATGCTTATGAAACTAGGATTAGGAGATGGGATCCCACATTGCATGAAGAATGGATGTTATGGAAGGATTGATCTCATGACTAGCTAGAGTGATAAGGGAGTTGAAGAATAAGGGAGAATATATGAATCCCAAATAAATGATGGAGGTAGTTGGGTTGATTTCAGATACAACTACTAAGGGGGCAGTAGAATGGGTTGAGTTGGAGAGCACCCTTAATAATGAGTTCCTTGAACCTTTTCAGCCGATTGAGGAGTAGGGATCAATGTATAATGGATATTCTTTCATTATTTTTTCCAAGAGGTAAAATGGAATCACATGGAAGGGCACATGAAGAGGTTAGAAAAGGTAGCATGTAGGACTGCACACACACAATAAATAAATTTGGGACTTAGCTAGTTTTTCAGATGATGCTAAAAATATACTTGGAGTGCGGATCAAGCAAACAGAGAAAGAACATTTAGATTAAGGATTAAATCACATACATGGATACATATATTAATATGAATAAATCAAGGATAAGAATAGGACAATCTAGTATTAGTTGTTTTGTAAAAATCACGCAAATGTAGTATGCATGGCTGATTTAAAGAAAGAAATCATGTAGGCTATTTTGTGAGCACTCCTATTTATAGGAGAGTGCATGGGCGGTGAAGGGAAAGTCCCCACCCCTATATATACTTGATTTCGGTTGTTATTCTTAGTATTTCTCTATGATTAATAGAGTTATACTGTTCTGATATAGATCTAGGGTTTGATACTTGCACGCATGTTCCAATGCACTAGTACATTGATTGTTATGCATTCAACTTCCACTATGTAATTATTTTTGGTTATAATGGATAATTGTGGATTGATTATAGTAGTGGATATGTCTGAGTATGGTGATCTAAGGGTGTAATTGATCTTGGTTATTGTTTAAATTGTTAGTTTTCCTTATTATATATGTTTCCAAATTAAGTTGAATGTAATGGTTATATGTATTGAATGGTTTAACTATTAATTACTATAATAAACATGCATCCTAACTTCATAAAAAGAAAACATAAAGGAGTAACTTTGAAATTACGTGCGCTTCAGGTGAGCATTCAATTCTAACTAAATGAGGTGCCAGCACACATATCATATATTTGTGCAAATTAAATACTACATAGATTGATGTTACTTTTATATAGTCTGCAAAGAGATTGCAAAAATGTAATGGATTTGTTATCAATATTTGAAAAATTAAAGATAATTGTTCCAAAATATTATTTTTTTGGATCAATGCATTTAAGCCACCTCTACTAGTAGTTTTATTAATGTATTTATTCAAATTTGTATTTAAAAAATGATAAGGCAAGTCCTTATATATAGAGAGAGAGGTTTATTTATACACAGTTTCAATCTTTTTATAATTAACTTGCAAATACTTATTTCTATGAGACAATAAATGATAAAATAAAGTGAAAGGAGGGATGTGAAGTTGGTGGTGGATTTTAAGATTTTAATGTGATGGAAGGTAGATAATGTGTTACGTGGATGTTGCACGATGATACTTACTTAGCGAAGAAGTTGGATTAGAAGCTATAAATGTCTTGGTGATATGAACATTTATCCCCCTCCAAGGTGGGAAGTGAAGTTAGTGGGGGATTTTAAGAGTTTAATGTGATGGAAGGGAGATAACATGTTTCATGTATGTTGCATGGGGATACCCACTCAGGGAAGAAGTTGACTTGGAAGATGTGAATGTCTTGAGGAATAAGTTGGCTTGGACAGTGTAGATATCTTGGTGAAGATAAACAATTTTGAGTAGGGAAGTGCTAAGCATCTAAGGTGGAAAAAAAGATTAAGAAAAATACTTACATTTTTTTTTACTTATATATTTAAAGTATAATATTTATTTATATATATATCTATATAAGTATTTATTTAAAAAATATTAAGGTTTTCTTTTTCTATAAATACTTTGGTAGCCATTGTCTAATTTAAAACTAGGAAGATCTATGAAAAGGAGATGGGTAAAATTTGAATGATTTTGTTTTTTTTATGTAGGAAAGAAGTTGAAATCACTTTAAGCATCAATGTTTTGAGATTATTAAATGACACAATATGCTAAATGTTTGTAAGTTGGAAGCATTATATGAAGGTAATTCATGGAAACAATTATAATATTTATATATTTGCACAATTGTAGCTAAGTGAACAATGGATGAACTAAAATAGAAGGAATAATAAATAAGTGAACCATAAATGAAATAAAATAGAAGCATGAGGTTTACTTGGTCATCCTTTCAATGTATTTCATCTTCCATACATTTTACTACAAATCCCATAAAACCCTTGCAAAAACCACCCCCAAAAATTTGTCAATCCCTTACGAAAATGGACCACAAATATACAACAAACCCTTGCAAAATGACCCATAAATTTGTAATAAAACCCTACAAAAATGATGCACAAATCTACAAAAAAACCTTGTAATAATGGAACACAAACCTGAAAATTTTCCCCACAAATATGTAATAAATCCATACAAAAATGGTCCCTAAATTTACAACAAACCTACCAAAGCCAAAAATCTCCATTTCAAAAAATTCTGGAGACCACAAAATGCTGAAAAAATCTTCTACACTGCCCTAAAAAGTATAATAAGAATGAAAAATAACAAGGCCATGTTTTGGAGGCACTCAAAATGTTAAATGCGAATAAAATGGAACATTATATTCAGTTTTGAAATTTTGGGGGTTTTATGGGTTTTGTTTGTTTTATGTTGACTTGGGATGTTAATGAAGACGTTAGTAAAGATACCCTAACATCACCCTTGTAAATATGGCCTTAAAGTGGACCTAATGTCCCCTACAAAGTTGCTCTAACATCTCAAGAGAAATTAAGGTGTCAATCTAGTGTTTATCCAGTGTCACATTTTTATTTACGGTGCCTCATTATTGTTTGAGTCACATTAGTGTTTAAAGTGTCACATTAGTTGTTTATTGTGTCACACTAGTGTTTAGGGTTTCATACTAGTGTTTATAGTGTCACATTGGGGTTTGGGGTACCATATTTTTTGCTTAAGGAGTCATACCAGTGTTTAGAGTGTTATATTTGTTAATTAGGGCATCACACTAGTTTTTAGGATATCGTACTACTAATTAGGGTGCCACACTAGTGTTTAGGGTGCCATATTTGTTGTTTAGCATATTGTACTAGTTTTTAATATGTCACATTTTTTATTTAATTTTTCACACTATTTTTTAGGGTATCACACTAGTGTTTAGGGTGTTACACTAGTGTTTAGGGTGTTTCACTAGTGTTTAGGGTGTCACACTAGTAATTAGAGTGTCACACTAGTGTTTAGGGTGTCTCACTAGTGTTTAGGGTGTCATAATAGTGTTTAGTATTTCAATAATGTTTAAGGTGTCATATGTGTTATTTAAAGTGTCACACTAGGGTAAAAGGTGTCATATTGTTTGTTTAAGGTGTTGCACTAGTGTTTTGGTTGTCACACTAGTTTTTATGGTGCCAGTTTAGGGTGTCATATTTTTTTAAATCCGAAGCACTAGTGCTTATGGTGTCAAATTAGTTATTTATGGTGTCCCACTAGTGATTAGGTTTTTACATTTATTTTTTAAGGCGTTAACGTGGTGTTTAGGATGTCATATTTTCTTTTTAGGGTGTTATACTAGTGTTTAGGGATTTCGCAGTAGTGTTTATCATGTCACACTAGTGTTTAAGGTGTGAAATTTATTTTTTGAGTATTGTACTAGTGTTTAGTGTGTCACATTAGTGTTTATGGTGTCAAATTTGTTGTTTAGGGTGTCACACTAGTGTTTAGGGTATGACACTAGTGTTTATTGTGTCACATTAATGTTGAACATATCACATTAGTGTTTAAGGTTTCGCATTTATTATTTAGGGTGTTGTAATAGTTTTTAGGGTATCACATTTGTTATTTAGGGTGCCTCATTAGTGTCTAAGGTGTCACATTAGTGTTTAGGTTTCACATTTTTTTATAGTGTCGTCTAGTTTTTAAGGTGTCATACTAGTGTTTAAAATGTCACAGTGGTGTTTAGGGTGTCACATTTATTGTTTAGGGTGCCATACTAGTATTTAGGGTGGTATATTTTTTTTTAGTTTTTCACACGATTATTTAAGTTGTACTAATATTTAGGATGTCGAACTAGTGTTTGGGTTGTCTCCCTAGTGTTTACAATGTCACATTAGACTTTAGGGTGTCATGTTTGTTGTTTAGGGTGATGCATTATTTTTTAATGTGTCACATTTATTGTTTAAGATGCCACACTAGTGTTAAGTGTGTATCATTAGTGTTTATGGTGTTACACTAGTGTTTAGGGTGGTGCACTAGATTTTAGGGTTTCATGTTAGGGTTTAGGATGTTGCACTCGTGTTTAGGGTATTGCAGTAGTGTTTAAGGCATCACACTAATGTTTAAGGTGTCACACTAGAGTTTAGGTTGTCCTATTTATTATTTAGGTTGACACACTAGGGTTTAAGGTGTCATGTTTGTTATTTAAGGTGTTTCACTAGTTCTTATAGTGCCACAATAGGGTTTAAGGTGTCATATTTTTTTGTTAAGGTTCAAAACTAATGTATAGGGTGTCAATATTTTTGTTTAGGGCACCATGCTAGCGATTAAGAGTTCACATTGATTGTTTAGGGTGAAACATTTTATTTTCAGGGAGTTATACTATTGTTTAGCATGTCACATGGTGTTGTGTTTATTGTTTATAGTGTTTAGGGTGTCATACTCGTGTTTAGCGTGTCACATGAGTTGTTTAGGGTATTTCACTAGTGTTTAGTGTGTCACATTAATGTTTAGGGTATCATAATATTTTTTAGGTTATTAAACTACTATTTATAGTATCACACTAGTATTTACAATATCACATTAGGGTTTAGTGTGTCATGTGTTATTTAGGGAACTACTGTTTATGGTGTCACATTAGGGTTTAGGGTGTCATATGTTTCATCTTGTGTTCCACAATAGTGTTTAGGATGTCACATTTGTTGTTTAAGGTGTCACACTTGTGTTTAGGGTTTCACACTTATTGTCTAGGTTATCATAGTAGTGTTTAAGGGTTAATATTTGTATTTTAGAGTGTTACACTAGTGTTTAGAGTGTCATGCAAGTGTTTATCTTGTCACATTAGTGTTTAGGTTATCACATTGGTTATTTAAGGTGTCACACTAGAGATTATGGTATCACACTAGTGTTGAATCTATCACATTAGGGTTAAGGGTGTCAAATTTATTTAGGGTGTCACACTAGTGATTGGGGTATCAAAATAGTCTTTAGGGTGTTGTACTAATGTTAAGGGTGTTGCATTCATTGTTTAGGGTATCACATTAGTGTTTAGGTTACCATATTTGGTGTTTAGGTTGTTACACTAGTATTTAGGGTGGCATATTAGTGTTTAGGCTTTCATATTGATGTTTAGGGTGTCACATTCATTTATAGGGTGTTGTAATAGTGTTTAGGTTGTCACACTAATTTTTTGTGGTGTCGCATTGGATTTTATTGTGTCTAATTATTTTTTATAGGGTTTCACACTAGTGTTAATTGTTTCAAATTTATTGTTTAGGTTGTCACAATGGTGTTTGAGGGGTCATTTTTTTCGTTTAGGGTGTTGCACTAGTGATTAGGGTATCAAACTAGTGTTTAGTCTATCAAATTGGGGTTGAGGGTGTCATCTTTGTTTGGGATGTTAAACTAGTGATTGGGGTATTTCACTATATTTAGGGTTTCACACTAATGTTTAGGGTGGTGTATTTATTGTTTATAGTGCCACATTAATGTTTAGGGTGTTATATTTTTTGTTTACGATGTTGCACTATTGTTTAGGGTGACATACTAGTGTTTAGGGTTCCACATTGATGTTTAAGTTATCGTAATATTGTTTAGGTTATTGTACTAGTGTTTATAGTGTCACATTGGGGTTTAGGGTGTCATATTTATTTAATAGGGTGTCACAATAGTTTTTAGTTTGTCACACTAGTGTCTGCGGTGTCCTATTGGGGTTTAGGGTGTCATATAGGCATTTTAGAGTGTCACACTAATGCTTAAAGTGTTATATTTTTATTTAGGTTGTCACAATAGTGTTTAACATGCCATATTGGTGTTTAGGTTATCACATTTTGGTTTAGGGGTGTCTAACTAGTGTTTAATGCATCACAAAAGTGTTTAAGGTGTCACATTAGTGTTTAGGTTGATGCACTAGTGTCAAATTTGATAATAGTAAGGGAAATTGATTTAAATTTTTGGGAAATTAGCTCAATTTGGGGGAAATTAAAGGGAAAATTTGAGAAAATTGGGTTAAATTAAGGAAAACACATCAAAATTATGGGAGAAGGTGTCATATTAGTGTGTTTTTATAAGTTGTCAAATTTAAGTGTCGATTCAGGTTTCATTAGGTCAAATATTTGGAAATTAGGGAAATTAGGTCAAATTAGCATAAACAAGTCAAAATTAGGGGAAAGAGTGTTATGTTAGTATGTCATTCTAAGTTGTCAAATTTGGGGGGAATTATGAAAATTAGGATAAAATTGGGGAACTTAGGTCAAAATTGGGGAAATTAAGTCAAATTAGGGGAAATGAGTAAAAATAAGGGCAAAGGGTGTTGTGTTAGTTTGTCATTCTAAGTTTTCAAATTTGGGTATCGATTCAATTGCAGTAGGTCAAATTTGGGGATTAGGGGAAAGGGTGTCATGTTATGTATTCTTCTACTCAAATTAGGGTAAATTAGGTCAAATTTATGTAATTTAGTTCAATTTTAGGGAAATTAGGTCAAATTAGGATAGACAAGTCAAAATTAGTGGAAAGGGCATCGTGTTAGTGTGTCATTCTAAATTGTCAAATTAACACATTGATTCAAGTTTCATTAGGTTAAATTAGGTAAAATGTGGGAAAATTAGGGGAAATTTGGTTAAATTTGGTCGATTCTGGGGAATTTTATTCTTTTTTTGGGAAATTAGGTCAATTTTGGGGAAATTAGGAGAAATCGGGTGCAACGAGTCAAAATTAGGAGAAATTAGTTCTAATTTTTGAAAATTAGGTCAAATAAAGGGAAAATAGGTCAAATTAGGGGAAAGAGTTAAATTTAGGAGAAAGAGTGTTATGTTAATGTGTTGTTCTACATCATCAAATTTGGGTGTCAATTCATGTTTCATTATGTCAAATTAGGGAAATTAGTGTGTGTGCCAGTGTGTTGTATTATGGTATCATGTTAGGGTGACTCGTTAGTGTTTCATGTTAAGGTTTCACATTAGTGTGTCATGTTAGGGTATCATGTTAGTGTGTTGTGTTAGGATATCATGTTATTATGTCACATTAGTGTGTGAAAATTACATCAAATTCTGGGGAATTAAGTAAATTTTGGGGAAATTAGGTCAAATTTGGGTAATTAGTTCACTTTTAGAAAAATTAAGACAAATTCGGTAGAATTAGGTCAAATCAAGGGAAATGAGTCAAAATTAGGGGAAACGGTGTCATGTTAGTCTATTATTCCACAATTTCAAATTTGGGTTTCAATTTAGGTTCCATTAGGTCAAATTTGGGGAAATTAGGAAAATGAAAATTAGTGTGTCTATGTGTGTTAGTGTGTCACACTAGGGTGTTATGCTAGGTTGTTACATTACCATATCATGTTAATGTGTCGTATTAGTGTATCATGTTAGGGTGTTACTGTAGTGTGTCGCATACGAGTGTCATGTTAGTGTGTCACATTATTGTGTGGAAATTAGGTCAAATTTGGGGAAATTATGTAAGTTTTGGGGAAATGTTGTCTACCAAAAACTGCTTTTCATTTTCCAAGTTAAATTCAAAATTTCAAGCTCTCTCCCTCCAAATGTATTTAATCCAAGTTGAAAGTTCGAAGAGATAGATAAATCCATACCCTAGAGTTGTTTCAAATCCCCAGTCTGCTTGTTTTGATAAATTTTCTGTTTTCCTGTCTAGATGCGTGAAAATGTTATTGTTGTCCTCATTTGAATGAAATTGTCAACATTTCTATGCCCCTTGATCATCAAACCTTGCATTTTTTTTAATTCATCGGATCATGAAAGAAATTTGAAAATTGGGTGTGAAATGGTGGAGTTTTCTTCTTCTCTGCATTTTGTTCCACAGTTGGGAATGATGGGCATTTTCTTCCCTGTCAAATTTTGGCCCCATCATCCATGGGTATGTGGAAATACCTAATTAGAAGCGGGTCAACAGAGAAATTTGTGTTTTGAGCCTCTTTGTAAAAAAGATGAAAAGTTAAAAAGTGACCCATAGCCCCGATCAAGCTTAAAGGAAAAAGTAAAATCTTAAGCCCGTCGTTGGAAAGTCAAAACAGGGAGGCAGACCATCGGGGAGATTTGAGATTTTGAGCTTCTTTGTAAAAAAAGGTGAAAATTAAAAAGTAACCCACAACCTCTATCATGCTTAAAGGAAAAAGTCACATCTTGAGCCTGCCATTGGAAAGTCAAAGCATGGAGGTGGACCATCGAGGAGATTTGAGATTTTGAGCCTCTTTGTAAAAAGGTGAAAAGTTAAAAAGTGACCCGCGGCCCCAATCAGTCTTAAAGGAAAAAGTCAAATATTAAGCCCACACCGAAGGTCAAAGCAGGGAGGTGCGTTGATGAAGCAATTTGTGTTTTTAAGCCCACAATAAAAAAAGTTAAAGTTAAAAAGTGACCCGTGACTCCTTCACTAATCAAGTGAAGCCACGTGTCATGACCATATCAAAAGTGGGTGAGCGAGAAATTTTGTTCCAAAATGCCATTTCTCTAAAAGGCACAAAATGCAAAAGGCATCCTCTACACCTGTTCCAATAAATTTCTCCCACATGTACAAATCTGATTTAAGGTTTCAAAGGCAAGATGAATGGTTCAAATTGAAAGTTACAAAACAAGTGTAACAGTTGCATTATGAAAAGTCTAGTTTTTTTGCCATTAGTGTTTCTTCACAAATCAAGAATCTGAATAGACGCGAATGATTGAAAACAAATTGTAAATTGTTTCTTGCTAACAAATAAGAAGTTGTAATTGTTTCTTGGAGGAGATTTAATGGATTCTTCACGCCATTATAGAGGGTTGGAAATTGATCTTAGAAACTCAAGAGTATATTGTACTTTGAGAGAACAAAGGAGATAGCCATTTTCTTCCATTTCCCCCCTTCTTCTCAAATTCCTCCATTTCTCCACTATGTACAATTTTTGTTTAAGCAACAATACAAAAAGAAGGATTTTTTAGCCTCTTTGATGAGGAGATTTCAGAAACTTTGAGTTTGCAATCTTATCTCATCTTGTTGTCATTTGCAGGGTTGTTTCTTCTTATGAATGCATGTGACGAATTTTCTAATTAGTGTGTGTAGGAATCTGATTTCCTACCTCCAACATTAGTTCTCCTACCTCTTTTATGACTCCCTTTCCCATTTTTAGACAAATTTCTCTCTTTCAACTATCTGAAATCCTTTCCATAATGTCAGTGGAGTGCCCCTGTTCGATCCCCGAATGAAAGGCCACCACAAAAATCTACATTTTCTCGCGCATGCATATATGGTAGCTGCACCAGTTAAGTAGAGGGACTTAGATTCCCTGTGCGTTAGAAAGGAATCCACAAGTTTGTCCACCCAAAAAATTTCCTCACCAACATTTTTTTTCACCCACTGTGGGGCGAATTTAGCAGCATCTACACCTGAATGCGACCGCAAGGTCAAAAAATTCAAAATTAAAAAAAGAGAAAATTTCTAGAATTTGAATGGCTATATGAGCCACATGGATTCAAATCATGGTTGTTTCAAGAAATCCTCCTGTTAAAAGATCCAAATTGCTCTTCCACATCCAAGAAGACATTGCTTCAGATTTGAGGGAAGCTATCTGGCATAATAGACAAAGCACCAATCATAACTTCTTTGCCACAAGAATTTTGGACCTTGAAGAAGAACATGTTGCTGAATTGGAGAGGCAAAGATAAATTCCAGCACCGCAAAGAAGAGTATATATTTTCAAGCTAGTGGATAGAAGATACACCCTAAAAAAGAGACAAGGAGGACAAAATGAACCCATTTTTGAGGAACTTCAAATGAGATAAGAGCTCCTTGGAATCCAGAGGCCTCCTTCTCAAACAACCGGTCACGTTGGGAACTTGAGTGTTGTTAATCCTTTGGATGGTGAATTTCCATACATTAATGAGAACCTTGAAGATTTCACCGACGTAGAGACCGAAGAAGAAGCTAGAGAAAGAGAAAAAAGAACCAACGAAGAAATAAGAGCTCAACTCGAAGAAATTGAGAGACTTCAAACCGAGGTAGACAAAAGAGCAACAACATAAGCTGCAGCCTTAGCAAGGCTGGATGATAGAAACAAACATAGAATGGGGGATCAGGATCATGAGCATGAATGAGATCGTGAAGTCCGCAGGCCTAATGTACCTTGGGGAGGAAACATCGGTCCATTGGATCTTTCTCAACCACTCCATGAGCTACCGAGAGACTCGAGAAAAAAACTTCCCAAAATTCAAAGGGGATGGTTCTCAACTCCCTGAAGAGCATGTAGCAGCATTTATCACTACTTGCAGTGTGTTGGGTGTTGAGGACGAAGATGTGTCTGTCTGAATCTTTGTGGAGTCCCTTCAAGAAAAGGCTTCTGAATGGTTCTAAATGCTATCCCCAAGGTTTGTCACCTGTTGGGAAGATATAAGAAGTGCATTTGAATACAGGTTCAAGACCACGGAAGATTTTCAAGATCTTTTGGTTCAATTGCTACAAATGAAGAAAGAAACCTCTGAGTTAATGAGGGACTTCGTAGCAAGATATGATAGAGTGATAAGAAGAATCCCTGAAGATGTGGTGCCTCCTAAAAATAATTTGAAGAGGTTTTTCATCAGTTCTCTTCCATCAGAAGTAGGTTTCTTCCTCAAAAGAGCCCAACCAAGAACATTGAGGCAAGCCTAGGACTTTGCAATAGAAACCGATGATGACCTAATACTTTCTAGAAAGGTGAAAGGCCCCAATGGGAAACAAAAGGGTCAGAATTCAAACTCTGTCACCATAGATATGATGTTCTAAGAAATGACAAATGACTTGGTTTCCTTGAAGAAGCATCTATCTCAGATCACAATGCAAAATTCTTCAAGAAGACCAAACCCTCTAGATTGGTCAAGGATTGCTCCACCTCCTTGTTGGCTGGCTCTTGAATCACCACCAGTCAATGCCATCTGTGACACCAACGAGCTAGAGGAGGAAGCAAAAATTGATGAAACTAAAGAAGAAAACATGGAAGATTATGAAAATTATCTTGAGATTGAGGAAGTTGATATGCAAAATGGCATGATTGAGTATGTTGATGGTGAATATGAAGGTGATGAAGAAGTTCTATGTTTCTCATGTGGTTTTTTCACTCGTGCTCAATCTAAGAAAGGGATTTCAGCCCCAACAGTTGTAGTAAAGGATAAGAAGAAGAATAAAGAAGATTGTCCTCCAGAGGTTACACAGAATAAAATCATCAACAAAAGATCACCATTACCACCTTCTATGGAATCAGCCAAAGAAAAACTAGACTCACTAGTTGCCAAAGAGCATGCTACTATACCAAGTAAGTCATTTGATTCTTCTTCCAGCTCAAAAGTTGCTAAGAATAATTCTCTTCTAAATGTTGGTCCTAAAAAAACATCTAAAGTTTAGTCAAAGGCTACACCCTTACCCCCTTCCAAGCCAATTGTTACATCTAAAAAGGAGAACCCAACACCAAAAGTATCAAATTCTCTACCATGTAGATCTTCCTCCATTTTAGGAGCCTCTTCCTCACCCACCATTGCCCCATTTCACTTTGTAGAACATGCAAGCAAAACCAAAGTCCAACTCTCCGAAATAGAATACCTATAAACACATCTTGCCCAATTTGACAGATTCATCAATGCAGTTCATGGTGGTAACCCTCTCTTTAAACCCAAATTCTAAAGTCTTACTCCCCAAACCATCCACACCACCTTCCCAAAACATGCTAGCCCTCAGTGCCTCCAACATCAACATAGTTGAACCTTTTTACCTATTACTCCTCATCAAAGGATTCCAGCTGAATAATTACATCATAGATTCTGGAGCCTCAGACAATGTGATGCCAACCAAAGTTGAAAATTCTATAGGCCTCACTTTGACCCAAGTAAATGGCACATACTACTCAATGGAATCCAAAAACGTTCCATTGGTAGGAAGAATCAAGGATGCATAGGTGGCACTAGCTGATTTTCCAGACAAGAAGGTGCTCCTGACCATACTAGTAACAGACATCCTAACATCTTTTGGTATGATTTTGAGTAGAAGTTCTTGCAAAGACCTAGGTAAAGAAATAAAAATGGATTGGTCATCTGCAACTATCCTAGTAAAAGGAGAGATGAAGAAGTATCTACCAGTAAGAAAGATGAAGTTGACAGTAAAAAAGTTTGATGATCCGAAAGCAAACATTCTCTTTCAAGATTGTGGACTAGGAAACTAATTCCTCACATCAAAAAAAGAGGAGAACTTGCAACTTCTCATGGAGGAAGAGGAAGATAAAATTTGGACAATGGAATTTGATGGTAGTCATTCCAATGCAGGTTCAAGAGCTGGTGTAGTATTTTACTCTCCTTCCAATGAGGTGTACCCTTTTTCCTACAAGCTGCAATTTGATAATACAAACAACACTGTAGAGTATGAAGCATTACTCTTAGGCATGAATGCAATAGAGGACATGGGAATCAAGAAGATGAGATGTAAAGGTGATGGAGAGATTGTGGTAAAGTAGGTCCGCCAACAATATCAGGCAAAAAATCCAAGGCACAGGCATTACAGAAACAGAGTGTGGGATTGCATTGAATCTTTTGATGCATTTTCCATTGAAGCTATTCCAAGGGAACAAAATGAAAAGGCTAATTCTCTTGTAGTGTCAGCTTCCCTAGTGATACCTCATCCTTCTTTTAGTAAAGAAAAAGTGACCATTGAAATGGTATTCCGGCCTAGTGTACTAGACAATGCAAATCATTGGCAAGTCTTTAATGATTATAACCAAATTATATCCTTTTTGGAGAAAAGGGATAGTTTCAATAATCTCTTCTTCGAAGGAGGTGAAAATCCACACTGAGAAGTAGTCCTCGAAGAAGAGAAAGAAGGAATTGAAGGGATTGATGATGAGGGAGTAATCAAATTGAAAGGGAACAAAATTCCCAAAGGCCTAGTCTCTTTAGAAGACCTCTTTGACAAACATGATAGATTCATTCAATAGAAATAAAAGCAATCTTTTCGGTGCCTAGCTGATTTTGATAAAAGAAACATTGGTACCCCATATGAGCCAAGGATGGTCACTATCAGAAAATGTTGCTCACCTAAAGAAAAAAGAAGGTTTTTTGCATTACTCAAGAAATACTCATATATCTTGGCCCACTCTTATGATGAACTCAAATCCTTCCAGCCAAAATAAATGCATCACTCAATTCCTTTGAAGCAGGGTGTTAAGCCCTTTGGGTAGAAAAAAAGGATGTACAACCCAAAGATTGTTGATACCATCAAGGAGGAAGTAATGAAGATGCTTAACACAAGGATCATCTTTCTCATCCACCATTCAACGTGGGTGGCTAACATTGTGCCAGTGCAGAAGAAGAATGGTGAAATAAGGATATGTGTAGATTTTTGCAACCTGAACCAAGCATCACTCAAGGGCAATTATCATCTTCCTATCATGGACCATATCATGCAAGTAGTCACCAGATCTGAAATGATTTCATTACTTGATGGATTCTCATGATACAATGAAATCAAAGTGGCAGAGGAAGACCGCACCAAGACAACCTTTACAACACCTTAGGGCACTTTTTCCTACAGCAGAATGCCTTTTGGCCTAATCAACGCAGGAGCTACATTCCAAAGGGTGATGGATTTTGCCTTCAAAGATTTGACGCATTGCATTGTCATATATCTTGATGGTCTCATAGTATTTTCAAAGAAGAGGGGAGATCATATCTATCACTTGGAACATGTACTTGCAAGGTGTAGGAAACAAGTCATATCACTAAATCCAAAAAAGTGCCTTTTTGGAGTCACAGAAAGCAAGTTATTGGGGCACATTGTGAAGAAACATGGAGCACACATTGATCCTGAGAGGATTAGATCCATTCAAGTATTAGCCCTACCCACAAGCAAGAAGGGAGTTCGTTCATTCTTTGGAAAGGTAAAATTTCTTCATCGTTTTGTGCTTGAGTTTGCTGAATTGACAAAGCACATCACTTCGATGATGAAACATCAAGCAGGTTTCAAATGAAACAATGAAGGGAAGGTAACATTTGAAGAGATCAAGAAAGCCATTATCAAGGCTCCAACCCTTATGTCTCAAGATTTTAATAAAGAGTTCATCATGTATTGTTATGCATCAGAGCATACACTCTCTGATGTTCTTGTTCAAAAAAATGATGAAGCACCTATTACTTTCATGAGTTGTCCTTTGAAGAAGCGTGAGCTAAAGTACAACCAATTGGAGAAGCATGCCTATGTATTGGTCAAGGTTGTAAAAAACTTCAGGTTTTACATCCTCAATTCTCATATAGTGGCAATGGTCTCTGGCAATGCAATCCTTAGCAAGACCTTGGAACTAAGAGGGGAAATTGGATTGCAAATACTCAAGAGTATGACTTGGAGATTTGATCTTCTAATATGGTAAAGGGGAATGGCTTGTGTAAGTTGATTGTTGAAGATGAAACTCTCAAAGTTTAACATGGAGAAGAAAATGGTACTTTCTCAACTTGTTCGTAGACAACCCACAAGTTCTCTTTGTCACCACTAGTGATGAGTGGTACACTGATATTGCTTACTACTTCACTTATGGAGAATGCCCTCCTCATCTTGATTACAAAAAAGAAGAAAACTCAAGCTGAAGGCAGCCAAGTTTGTGATCTGGAATCATGCACTTTACAAAAGAGGCTTGGATGGTTGTTTCCTTAGGTGCGTAGATAAAGAGCAACAAGAAACATTGCTTATAGCATACCATGACCAAGCATGTGGTGGACATTTTTCAGCAATGGTCACTACACATAAGAACCTTTGAGGAAGGTATTATTGGCCCACAATATTTGTAGATACTCGAGATTGGGTTTCTAAATGCAAATCATGCCAATAGTTCGTTGGAAGACCACGACTCGTTGTATTACCACTTAGGCATGTGGTTATTAAAGAACTATTTCAATAGTGGGGGCTAGACTTCATTAGTATTGTGAACCCTCACTCAATCATGGGGCACACCTATGTACTCACAGCAACAGAATACTTCACCAAATGGGTGGAATCCATTCTGGCCAAACAAGCCAACACTGAAATAGTATCCAACTTCATCACGAAGAATATCATAGTCTGTTTTAGAGTGCCACAGAAGATTGTAGTAGATAATGCTACCTATTTCTCTTCAAGAGAGATGACCAAGTTTTTTTGTAGCTATGGAATCTCCCTAGCTCATTCTTCTTACTACTATCCACAAGAAACAGATAGGCCAAATCAAGAAACAACAACATTGTGACCATTATCTGCAAGCTTGTAGACGAGAATCAAAGGAATTGGCACAAAAGGTTATACGATGCATTGTGGGTAGATAAGATCACTCCTAAGAAGGTGATAGGTATGTCTCCATTCCAACTATTGTATGGAGTTGAAGCAGAGATTCCCCTCAAAATTGAGATGCCAGCTCTCAAGTTTCGTCAATACAAAGATTCCATAGACAAAAGGATCCTATTTCTGGAGAAGCTGGAAGAAAATAGATTCCATGTGGTGGATCAAATCAAAGAACACCAATTGAAAGTGAAGAAGATATTTGACAAGAGGGCCAAGGTAAGAGAATTAAAGGTTGGAGACTTTGTCCTACTGTGGGAAAAGAGAAGAGAACCAAAGGGCAGCCATGGAAAGTTTGATTCATTATGGCTTGGCCCTTTCCAAATTCATGGAGCTTGTGGTGAGAATATTTTTCTCCTCTCATACTTAGACAGAATGCCATTGGAATTACCTCAAAGTGGGAAATACTTGAAACTATATCATCAGTGAAAGCGGGTTGTCCCGTTCCTTGTACCATAGGTGATTTCTTGGTGTGTTTCCCTTTTCGTTGTGTGGTTTTGTTTCCCCTTCTGTTGCATGTTTCCTTCCTTTTGTGTGCTTGTTTATTTCCTTCTTCTGATCTTCCTTTCTTAGAATTGTACATGACTTTGTAAGGCCCAATGGATAAGGCATTGGTCAATGTTATACAGTTTAAAAATGGAGATTTTGGATCCTCATACCACGTCTTCACCATGCTCAGTCCATGTCATGTCCCCAAGCTAAAGCTAGCTGTCATCTCTAGAAAACCACTTTTCATTTTCCAAGTTAAAATCAAAATTTTGAGCTGTTGCCCTCCTAAAGGATTTAAGCCAAGTTGAAAGTTTGAAGAGATAGATAAATTCATGCCCTAGAGTTGTTTCAAATCCCCAGTCTGCTCGTTTTGATAAATTTTCCATTTTCCTGTCTGAACGGGTGAAAATTTTATTGTTGTCCTCATTTGAATGAAATTGTCAATATTTCTATGCCCCTGGATTGTCAAACCTTGTATTTTTTTCAATTACTCGGCTTGCGAAATAAATTTGAAAATTGGGCATGAAATGGTGGAGTTTTCTTCTTCTCTACATTTTTTCCACGGTCGGGAACAATGGGGGTTTTCTTCCTCATTAAATTTTGGTCCCATCATCCATGGGTACGTGGACATACCTAATTGGAAGTAGGTCAGTAGAGAAATTTGTGTTTTTGAGCCTCTTTGTAAAAAAGGTGAAAAGTTAAAAAGTGACCAGCAGCCCCGATCAGGCTTAAAGGAAAAAGTCAAATCTTGAGCCCGTCGTTGGAAATTCAAAGTAGGGAGGTGGACCATTAGGGAGATTTGAGATTTTGAGCCTCTTTGTAAAAAAGGTGAAAAGTTAAAAAGTGACCCGCAGCCCCGATTAGGCTTAAAGGAAAAAGTCAAATTAGGGAGGCCGACCGTTGGGGAGATTTGATATTTTGAGCCTCTTTGTACAAAAAGGTGAAAATTTAAAAAGTGACTGATAGCCCCAATCAGGCTTAAAGTAAAAATTCAAATCTTGAGCCCACCGTTGGAAAGTCAAAGCAGGGAGACAGACTGTCGGGGAGATTTGAGATTTTGAGCCTCTTTGTAAAATATTAAATATTAAATATTAAGCCCGCATCGAAGGTCAAAGCAGGGAGGTGGGCTAGTGGAGAAATTTGTGTTTTTAAGCCCACAAAAAAGGTAAAGTTAAAAAGTGACCCACGACTCCTTTGCTAATCAAGTGAAGCCATGTGTCATGACCATATCAAAAGTGGGTGAGCGGGCCAAAATGTTCCAAAATGCCATTTCTCCAAAAGGCACAAAATGCAAAAGGCATCCTCTACACCCATTCCAGTAAATTTCTCCCACGTGTAAAACTCTGATTTAAGGTTTCAAAGGTAAGATGAACGGTTCAAATTCAAAGTTACAAAATAAGTGTAACGGTTACATTATGAAAAGTATGGTTTTTTCACCATTGGTGTTTCTTCACGAATCAAGAATCTGAACAGACGCAAATGATTGAAAACAAATTGTAAACCGTTTCTTGCTAACAAATAAGAAGTTGTAACTGTTTCTTAGAGGAGATTATGGATTCTTCACACCATTATAGAGGGTTGGCAATTGATCTTGGAAACTCAAGAGTATATTGTACTTTGAGAGAATGAAGGAGATAGCCATTTTCTTCCATTTCCCCCCCTTCTTCTCAAATTCCTCCATTCTCCACTATGTACAAGTTTTGTTTAAGCAACAATACAAAAAGAAGGATTTTTTAGCCTCTTTGATGAGGAGATTTTAGAAACTTTGAGTTCGCAATCTTATCTCGTCTTGTTGCCATTTGTAGGGTTGTTTCTTCTCATGAATGCATGTGATGAATTTTCTAACTAGTGTGTGTAGGAATCTGATTTCCTACCTCCAACATTAGTTCTCCTACCTCTTTTATGACTCCCTTTCCCATTTTCAAAAATTTTTATCTCTTACAAATATCTGCAAGCTTTGTCGCAGGGTTAGTGGAGTGTCAAATTTTGGCCCCATCATCCACGGGTACATGGACATACCTAATTGGAACTGGGTAAGTGGAGAAATTTGTGTTTTTGAGCCTCTTTGTAAAAAAAATGAAAAGCTTAAAAGTGACCCGTAGCCCCGATCGGGCTTAAAGGAAAAAATCAAATCTTAAGTCTGTCATTGGAAAGTCAAAGTAGGGAGGCAGACCGCCGAGGAGATTTGAGATTTTGAGCCTCTTTGTAAAAAAGGCAAAAAGTTAAAAAGTGACCCACAACCTTGATCAGGCTTAAAGGAAAAATTCAAATCTTGAGCCCACCGTTAGAAAGTCAAAGCAGGGAGGCAGACTATCGGGGAGATTTGAGATTTTGAGCCTCTTTGTTAAAAAAGGTAAAAATTTAAAAAAGTGACCCGCAACCCCAATCAGGCTTAAAGGAAAAAGTCAAATATTAAGCCTGCATTGAAGGTCAAAGCAGGGAGGTTGTGCCGATGGATCAATTTGTTTTTTTAAGCCCGCAATAAAAAAAGTTAAAGTTAAAAAGTGACCCTCGACTCCACTAATCAAGTGAAGCCACGTGTCATGACCATATCAAAAGCGGGGTGATGAGCGGGGCCAAAATGTTCCAAAAATGCCATTTCTCCAAAAGGCACAAAATGTAAAAGACATCCTCTGCACCCGTTCCAGTAAATTTCTCCAACGTGTACAACTTTGATTTAAGGTTTCAAAGGCAAGATGAACGGTTCAAATTCAAAGTTTATAAAACAAGTTGTAACAGTTTGCATTATGAAAAATCTAGTTTTTCCACCATTGGTGTTTCTCTGCGAATCAAGAATCTGAATAGACACAAATGATTGAAAACAAATTGTTAACTATTTCTTGCTAACAAATAAGAAGTTGTAACCGTTTCTTGGAGGAGATGTAATGTATTCTTCATGCCATTATAGAGGGTTGGCAATTGATCTTGGAAACTCAAGAGTATATTGTATTTGAGAGAACAAAGGAGATAGCCATTTTCTTCCATTTCCCCCCTTCTTCTCAAATTCCTCCATTTCTCCACTATGTACAATTTCTGTTTAAGCAACAATACAAGAAGAAGGATTTTGTAGCCTATTTGATGAGGAGATTTCAAAAACTTTGAGTTCGCAATCTTATCTCGTCTTGTTGCCATTTACAAGGTTGTTTCTTCTCATGAATGCACGTGACGAATTTTCCTACTAGTGTGTATAGGAATATGATTTCCTACCTCTAACATTAGTTCTCCTACCTCTTTTCTTACTCCCTTTCCCATTTTCAGACAAAGTTCTCTCTTCCAAGTATCTACAAGCCTTTCCGCAGGGTCAGTGGAGTGCCCCTGTTGAATCCTCGACCGAAAGGCCACCACAGAAATCCACCTTTTCTCGTGCATGCATATACGGTAGCTGCATTGGTTAAGTAGAAGGATTTAGATTCCCATAGTGTTGGAAAGGAATCCACAAGTTTTTCCAACCGACAAATTTCCTTGCCAACAGGAAATTAGGTCAAACTCAGGGAAATTAGTTCAATTTTGGTGAAATTAGGTAAAATTTGGGGAAATTAGTTCAAATTTTGAGAAATTAGATAAAATTTTGGGAAATTCAATCAAATTAGGGTAAATGAGTCAAAATTAGGGGAAAGGGTGTCACGTTAGTATGCTATTCTAAGTTGTCAAATTTGAGCGTCGATTGCGGTTTCACTAGGTCAAATAAGGGGACAATAGGGTAAATTATGTCAAACTAGGAGAAATTTGGGTAAATTATGCCAAATTAAGGTAAATTACGTCAATTTTAGGGAAATTGTGTCAAATTAGGGGAAATGAGTCATAATTAGGGGAATGTGTCTTGTGTTAGACTGTAGTGTTAGTGTGTCATATTAGGGTGGCGTGTTAGGGTGTCACATTAGTGTGTCATATTAGGGTGTCACGTTAATGTCTTGCATGAGGGTTTCATGATAGTGTGTCATGTCAGTGTGTCATATTAGGGTTTCGTGTTAGGGTGTTGCATTAGTATGTCATGTTAAGGTATCATGTTAGTGTTACATTAATGTGTCGTGCTAGGATTTGGCATTAGTGTGTCGTATTAAGGTGTCATGTTACTATGTGGAAATTAGGTCAAATTTGGTAAAATTAATTAATTTTTAAAGGAAATTAGATCAAAATTGGGTACTTTAGGTTGAATTTGGGGAAACGAGTCAAAATAAGGGGAAAGGACGTCATTCTAAGTTGTAAAAATTAGATGTCGAATCAAGTTTCATTAGCTAAAATTAGGGGGAATTAGGGTAAATTATGTAAAACTAAGAGAATATTGGGTAAAATATGTCCAATTAAGAGAAATTAGGTTTATTCTGGGGAAATTAGGTCAAATTAAGAGAAATGAATCAAAATTAGGGTATATTCATTATACATTCATAAATGCCAAAATTACAATACACATTAAAAGTAGGGCGTAACCATTATACATTCATAAAAACCAAAATAAAATTCAAAACCAAAATTATGGCATAACCATTACACATTCATAAATACAAAAATTATAATATACATCAAAATTAGGGAGTATCCATTACACATTCATAAACACCAAAATTAGAATACATGCCAAAATTAGTCATTCTAAAAAATTAGGATTCTTTATTTTGATCATTTTTAATGTCATCTACTATATCATGTGACACACTTACATTATTTTCAAGCAATATTTGAGTATCCCCAACTTTCCTATGTGCTAATTCACTCATTTCGTATTCATTGGCTTCTATTTATAAGAGCACTTTTGCTTCAAATTCTCCATTTTCATCTTCTTAAACATCCTCATATTCTGCATCAACATCTTTATCCTCTCGATGCTCAACTTCTGTAACATCTTCATCTTGTTGGTCTTATTTGTCTTCATGAACATATTCTTCTTCAGCATGAACATATATTCCAAACTTAACACTTTCACATTTAAATACACAATTATAGTTTTCTCCCTGACTTAATTTGGGACTTTAATAAATATTCCCTTAATTCATAAAAGAATTCAAGTTAAAGTTATGAAAAAACATGTCTCTTAAGACATGATAAAGTCATTTTGTTATCATGTACATCAAATACATTGTTAAAGGCATCCTAACATCCCTGGTAAATCCACCTTAACATAATAGATTTAATACACTTCTAAAGTCACCATTTAAGTCATCCTAATGTCCCCAAGTAAAGTCAACTAACATTTACTACTTTAATTTCGACTTTAGGGTTCAAGTTTTTCCTCTTGCGACTTTAAAGTGACTTAAATATGACTTAAGGATATGAATTTAATTGGTCAAAGTATTGTAGTGAATGAAGAATATGTAAGGGTATATATCATGGGATTATTCTAATCTAATAAATTTTCAATTAACCATTCATAACTATAATAACACATTAATGCTTGCAACATTGATAAAATGATAAAAAATAGCTAAAATGCATAAGGGGGGAAGGAGACTTATATACAGGTCAGAATAAAGAATATCCATATGTGAAGATATTTTGAATAGGTAGATTAGATATTGGAGATGATTTGATATGCATTTTAGAGATGGAAACTTAGTTGGTGTAAGACTATACAACTATTGTATAGTCTTGACCTAAGGTTCTACAGTGTTGGACCCTTCACAATTTAGAATTTGGAACTTTGTGTGTGCTTCACTTTCCTAAGAATGACCTTTTATGTATGTCTCTCTTACTTGCACAACCTCAAGATGACTTGTGATCATTTTCAATAGAGTATAAACCCTATAAAACTCTTTAACAAAGCATTACCAAAACGAAAGGAGAAAAGATGTGTGTGTTGAGGCTAAACTACCCTTGGTGGTTAGTCAAACCCATTTATTGAACAAATCCAAGTGTTGCACTACATACCCTCCTATGGGATTAAGCCATGATAAAGAACCTAGTTAATAGGCCATGGGAATTGTGTATTTGAGTGTTGAGAAGATAAAAAATAGATATTGTTTGGTAGAATTTTGTAGAGGTATGCTTAATATGTCAAAATGATTGGCTTGTCATGATGATTGTGGAAAATTTTACTGAATGTTTTAAGGGTTTTTCATAGAAAGGTATGGTTGTGACATGGTTCTTATGCCACAATGTAGATGGAGAAATACCATTATTTTTATAGCGATGTAATGGAGTCTGCCATATATTTAAGGTGGGAAATGATCACATGGGTGTAATTAGTATATGTTTTGTATAGGATTCATGTGGTAATAGAAGGCAATATGGCACATCATACATTCGATATCTTGGATCTATGGTCATTTACCAATGTATAGACCTTTATGGAAACCACTACAGGTAACATGGGATTTCCCTAGGATTTTACAATGGAAGAAAGGTCCACTAGTGAGGGTATTAGTGAGATATAAGTGATTGATATGGGCCACACATTATGTTTTGGTATGGATTCCATATAGAAGGGCATTGGATTAGTGGCCTAGTTGGCTAACTATAATGATTTTTGAGGGGACATTAGATATAATAGGGAATTACATGTGGTGGGTAAAGACACACATAGTTGATAGAGTTCCTTTGCACTTTGGGAACACATATCATATGGTGGCCCTACATCTCCCATATTATCGACCATGACATCTCACAAAGAGAGGAAGTGTGGGGATAGATTTATAAATTCCACCATTGCAACTAAACCAAGTTAAGCATGCCCCATAGCCAAGTGCTAAGTAACAATGAAAGAGTGGAGAGGGTGTAGAAGGAACTTCGATTATAGAGGTAGTGTATAGAGTTGAGATACAAGATGTTGCAAAGGAGGTGAGAGTAGAGATACCCAAGGAATGACACTATAAGTGGGAGTTACAGAGGATTTGGGGAGGATATGTGTCAGATATGGGTTCTTAGATAGTAGTGTACATGATGCATCCACAAGGGCAAAGAGAAGATAAAGAGACCACACATGATATTAGTACCCTGAGAAAGGTGGAAACGGTTGGTAGGATCTCATTGATTGATTCATGATGATGATGGGGCAGTGTTAGGATGTTGAGTGGATGGATCTATCATGGTGGAGTGAATTGGTGAACCAGGTGAGCATTATAGTGATTTAAGTAGAGTTAGATATTTATGATAGAGTATATTATAATGTTGTAAATATTATTATTTAGATATATGGGTTTTGGGTTTTAAAAAGTGGACCACGGTTGAGTGGCACTCATTGATTGGGGGTGCACACTGTAATATCTTATATGGTTCCCTATACATGAAAGATATGTTTGTGATGTAAGATCCAATATCAACAATGGCTACATAATCAATGCATGCATTAAAGCTTTTGGGGTAGGAATATCGTGAGCTTCAAATATATAAATATGCTCATGCGATAGAAATTGGATGAAATAAAACTACATTTGTGTAGGTCCTCCTTCATACACAAGAGGAATTAGCATAATAGTAGGAAGTGATATTAGTATATGCATAAATGGAATTTCAACGCCAGTGCCTGCCTAATGTGGTCAACATTTCAGATTTGGAGGTTCAGGTGGATAATGTAGAGGGAGAGGCCGCTAGAGTAGGTATTTATCTTAGCTCATGTTCACCTAGGTACTTTATTTACCTTTATTATATTTATCCTCACCCACTTATGTGTGTGGATATTTATTCTATTTTATTTAGATATTAGGGAGATATTATCTAGTTGTTAGGTATATTTCTTTCCTTGATCTATGGTATTGACTAGATCTTTGATGAATAGTTCTTTCCTAAATCTATGGTATTGACCAGTTATTTTCTTGATTTATGGCTTGATCTACGACCATGATTGGTTCTTAGATTGATATTCCTTACCTATATAAATAAAAACCATTCTCATTATATTTCATTGAGTTCCATCATAATAAATGATATTACTACTCGTTTGTTTGCAAAGGTATATGTAAAGTTATTCTTGTGAATTACTTTCATCTTATTAAGCGTGGTGTTTAATTAGCATCTGATATCTTCATGCCTTGGTATGATTTTTTTATCATTTCTTTTATGGTTTCAGAGATGGAGATTGATATTGAAATTTGTCTGTAAATTTTATTTACAAATAAGGTTTATTGTATATTCATATATTCATGATTTTTTCGTATTTTGTTGCTGCATGCGTCTTACACGTATTGAAATCCTTAGCCCTTGGTCATATGGTATGGTCATATGAGGGATTAATCTTGTGATTCCTACTATTAGGTTATTAATTCCAACCCCCTTTCATTTTATTTGTGTGGTGAAGGCAAGAGAATTTTATTTTGTTTTAGTGGCAACTAAAATATTTAGTAGAGCAAAAAATTGAAAAGTTTGTATCTTTTGATCGGTAACTCGGATTTGAGTGCCGTTTTTTGCAAAAGTGACTGTTTTTTCATGATTAATACATTAGAACAATTTATTTTGAAAAATTAACTTTGGTTATAAGTTTCATATTGTAACACGTTTTCAATTATAAAGTGAAAAATCTGAGGGGTCTTGTTGCATTTCTTGGTTCTTACATTTTTGGTGATTTTTGAGAATGGTGTCTTTATCTAGTTCTACATTAGATCATGTTGCGACATTAAAAACACATAATTACAACACATGGAAACAATAATTAAATGGAAAGGATTGTGGGATTTAACTTCTTTAGAACAACTAGTGTTCACCAGAGAATATGAGAAATTTCAGTACCATTGCAAATTTTATGAGTGTATGAGTTTGATAGGAACTTATGTAAGTGATATTATTTTGTTTCATTTGGAAAAATGTGACTCTCCTTTCAAAATATAGGAGAAATTAGAGGGTTTATTTAGTAAGGTGGATCATATGAGAGCCATACAACTTGAAATTGAGATCACCTCTCTTAATCTTGAAGATTTTCAATCAATTATAGACTATCTTACCAAGTTTAAGAATTTGTTGACACAATTAAAAGGGAGTGGAAGAGATAAGAAAGATGAAGAGTGTATTTACTTAATTCTATCCAAGTTGAGAGGAACCTTCCAAATATTTGCTTTTTCCTTATTCTCTAGCATGGATTCCTTAGGTGACACATTCAAAATGCCTAACTTAGAAACATTTTGTGAAAGAATTACTAAGGAAGAATCTGAATTGTCTAATCTTCAGTATTCCACCTCTCAAAAGGCATTAGTTGAATCTAATCCTAAGGGCAAGGGAAAACTAAAAATTAAAACTAAATCCACCCCTTCTCCATCTCAAAGTGCTCCTAAACCCAAGGATTCTTCTAAATCCAAGAATAATTCTAGTGTTTCATGCTCTTTTTATGGGGGTATTGGTCATAAAGAATAGGTATTATACGTGAATTCAAGCCTTAGAGGATTCAGTTGAGAAACACAAAATTTATATCTCCACTTTGTTGGAAATATTGTCATTGATGTCAAAAGAGGTGCTGAACTGGTAAACAGAAATATGTCAGAAAGTAACGGAATTATTGATGGAAATGGTAGAAAGTAACGGAAATAACCAGCAGTATAGAAGGGTAGAAAATGAAAGTTTAAATACATGAAAAGAAGAATTTTTACATGAGGATTATCATGGTATAAGTGAGATATACACAACTATACATAAGAGAGATATCTGCATTTTAAGGTGTTCATATGCAATGTTTTATGGTGAAAAAGAACATTTAATGATGGTTGGAAGCGATTTAATGATAACAGTGATTTTTCTAAGGAGGGGAAGCACTCCTATCAAGTGGTTAATTGCATTGATTAATGTGCATTTAATAATTATGGGCTGCATTAATTATTTTTTGGTTTTAGCCGACTAATGCACTTAATTAAGTTGTGTTAATGGAAAGGTTGTGTCGGTTGGAATGATGTGTCTTTTTGAAAAGGTACGAAAGGCTATATAAGAAGATTCATATGAGACTTATAAAGCATGGATTCAAGTTGAATATCTTAAGGAAAAAGAAGAAGAAGAGGAAGCGTAAGGGTAGAATTTTAGAACAACAAATCTGAAAGTAAGAAGAAGAATTTTCCATTATTTGTTGAGGAAGCAACAAGTTCAAAAGTGGAAAGCAAATTTTGTAAGGAAGGTTGGTGCCTTCATATTCGAAGAGATTGGTGTCTCTTGCTGAGTTGGTTCTTAGCAAAAGGGGTGGGTGATCCTGTAGGTTGGTGCCTACAAAACTATAATTTGGGGATTGGTGTCTCCAGTAGGTTGGTGCCTATAAATTTTTGAGAAATATATATAAAGAAAGAAGTTTCTCCATGGTTTTCTCCCGAAAGGGTTTCCACCTATATCTGTGTCTACTTGCATTAAGTTTTGAGTTCTTTGATTGATTTGATATATTCACATTGCTCGTGATTATAGATCTAAGTTCAAGTATTAAAGTTTGAAATAATTTCATAATACTGATTCACCCCCCCTCTCAGTATTATCTTGTGCTCAACATTTGGTATCAGAGTGAGTTCCTTCACGAACAATCTAACAGTTGGAAGGTAGATATTGGGGAGCACATATGGCTAGTCAAGTACAAGAAGGATTTTCCTCGAACAAGGCTCCATTGTTTAATAGAAAAAACTATGCATTTTGGAGCGTAAGGATGAGAACCTATCTGATGGCACTAGGGTTTGATATTTGGAAATCAGTAGCGGTCAGATATACCATTCCCATCAACTCCGCCAACAGACCAAGCTGGTAAGAAGGCTTTTTGAAAATAATGCCAAGGCGATGAATGTAATCTTGTGTGGTCTATCAGAGTCCAAATTTGTCAAGGTAATGCAATGTGACATGGAAAAGGAAATATGGGATAAACTTCAAACAATATATGAAGGTGATGATAAGGTCAGAAAATATAAGCTTCGAACCCATAGGAGAAAATTTTGGGAGCCTAAAAATGAAGGATGAGGAAGATGTTGCAGCTTATCTTCTGCGAGTAGATGAAGCTGTCAACACCATAAGAGGGCTTAGAGAAAAGATTGAGGAACCTGTGATCGTCCAGAAGGTCTTAAGATCTTTACCATTAAGATTTGATGCTAAGGTGTCTACCATCGAAGAAATGAAGGATCTTGACAAGCTAAGCCTAGAAAAACTACATGGAATACTGATGGCTTATGAAAATGAGGACTGAGTCTAATAGACCAGCAAAGAAGGAAGCCACATTCAAAGTCTCAAAGAAAAACAAAATCAAGGAATCTGAAGCGAATAATGAATCAAACAACGAAGAAGATGAAAAGGAAGCTTTATTCATTTGAAAGTTAAAGAAAGGATCTGGGAGATACAAAGATAAGTTACCATTTAAATGTTTTAACTGTGGTAAAATTGGTCATTTTACAGCTAAATGCCCAGAGAAGGAAGATAGCAAAGATGAAGAAAGTAAGCCCAAGTTCAAAAGAGAATTCAAGCAAAGCAGAGGCAAGAAAATATTTGAAAAGCAAAACAAGAGTCTATATTCAAAAAGAGGGTAGCAACTCATCTGAAGAAAGTGGAATAAGTGATTCAGACAGTGATGATGAAGAAACATTGTTTATGGCTATAGAAGAAGGTTCATCAACCAGCAAAGTTGATTTGAAAGGAATCAAGGAAATAGAAGAAGAAGGTGAGGTAAACCTCGAAGAAGAACTCATTTGTGTGTTGGGTGAAATAAAAGCACTCAAAAAGAGGAATCAGAAGCAAAGACTTCAGCTCCAGAAATATGAAGAACAAAATCAATCTTTTGAAGCTAAGTTAGCCTAGAATCTTGAAGAATCAAAGAATCTAATCATTGACCTGAAGACCCAGATTGAAGAAGCAAAGAGAATTGAGGAAGGGTTGAGAAGTCAGCTCAAGGTGAAACAAGAAGAATGTGAAAATTGTGAGTCAGAGATTGTTGCGATGAGAAAAGACTTAGAAAAGGTAAATACCAAATTAATGAACAACTTGAAATTTGAAAAGAGTACTAAGGTTCTAGATGAGATTCTAGAAATTCAAAGATCATCATCCAACAAATCAGGACTTGGATATGAAGAAAAGCTAGAGAAAGCTTCAAAATCCATTGAGTTTCCAGAGAAGAAAGGTTTAGAAAAGGCAAAAAAGTTATGCAGAAATTCTAAATATGCCCTACGAAGAATAAAAGCAAAAAGGAAGAGGAAACCATGAAGACCAGTTCCATCCACAAGGAAGGTGTTAAAGAGAACGACACCAAAATACCATTTATTCTACGACATAGGAATATGAACAGGTTTGAAAGTTCCTTTCATGGTTATTGTTTTTATTGCAATATAAATGGGCATCAAAAGATAGAGTGTAGAAAGTGAATGAGAGATAATGAAGCATAGAACAAATCAAAATCTACTCATAGAGTGTTGAATATGAACTATAATTCGTTTACTCCACTATCCTATTATAACGAGGAAGCCATTATCTGCTACAAAGTGCAATAATTATGGACATATAGCACGCTTTTGTACAAGTGTGTTTGAATCGAGACAAGATCAAAAGACAAAGCCTTTAGATAAAAAGAAAAGGGAGGCTACGAAATCCTGAACAAGGAAGTAGGAGGAAGATGGGCTAGACAAAGAAAAAATACATGCTTGTTCAAACAACTTTTCATGCTCGAGATGAAGGACAACAGTGGTTCATTGATAGCGAATGTTCAAGACATATGACTGGTGATAAAAGTAAGTTTCTCTCCCTTAAAGAAAGTAAATGAAGGTACAGTAAAATTTGGTGATAATGCTACAATGAAGATCATTGGCAAAGGTACGATGAGTTTGGATAATGGATCAACAAAAACAGAGAGTGTTTTTGTATGTTGAAGGATTAAAAACATAACCTCTTGAGTGTGAGTCAAATGTGTGGATCAGGGACACACTCTTAAGTTCTATGCTGAAGGATGTGAAATAAGGAAAGCAGATACAGGAGAACTAATTGTAGATTGCCACCCAAACTGCAAATAATCTATATATGCTCAGAGAAATAAAAGAAGAAGAAAAATGTTGCCTAAGTCAAGTTGAGGAAAGTTGGCTATGGAATAGAAGGATGGGGACATATAAATTTTGATAATCTTGTGAAGATAAGAAATAAGCAGGCCGTACGGGACATGCCTAAAATAACAAATCCTTTGAGTACTCTATGCAAGCAATGCCAGCTTGGGAAGCAGACCCAGAACAAGATTCAAAACAAAGGAGTATTCATCCACCAAACCATTGGAGCTAATTCACAACGGATTTTTGTGGACCTACCAGAACGAAAAGTATTCAAGGTGAGAGTTATTTTATGTTACTCATTGATGACTACACTATAATGACAAGGGTAGCATTTTTGAAATAAAAAATTTGAAGCATTTGGAAAGTTCAAAGCTTTCAAGGCATTAGTAGAAAAATGAAACAGGGCTGAAGATAAAATGTCTAAAGTCAGATCATGGAGGTGAATTCATGTCAAATGAATTTATTGAATATTTTGAAGACCATGGAATTAAAAGATAGTACTCAGCTACAAGAACTCCATGACAAAATGGAGTAGTAGAAAGGAAGAATAGAACCGTTCAAGAGATGGCCTGAACAATGCTAAATGAATCTAAGCTATAAGATAGACTATGGAAAGAAGTGGTACATACTACCATTTATATTTTGGATAGAGTGCAAATCAGAGTTAACCATGACAAAAATCCATATGAATTATGGAAAGGAAAGACCATCCTCGGTCAAATATTTTAAGGTATTTGGGAGTAGATGTTTCATTAAAAGAACCGAAGAGGACTTAGAAAAATTTGATTTAAGATCTGATGAAGGGATTTTTCTTGGGTACTCCACTAAAATTAAAGCCTTTAGATGTTATAACAAGAGGTTGCAGACTATCATAAAAAGTGCAAGTGTCAGAGTGGATGAGGGTTTAGATCTAAAGACAAAAGAAAATTCAAAAGAGTCTTTAGAAATACCAAGTCTTGTGAAAGAAGAACAAGAGGAAGAAGAAGATATTGAAGAGTGGAGTAAAATCAGAAAGGGTAGGATACCCAAGATGCCATCTCACTTCATTCAGAAAAATCATGATGAAAGTTAGATTATTGGAGAACTTGATACCGGGGTTCAAACCAGAAGACGAATTACAAATGCTTCTGAGAAAGGGGTATTTTTCTCTGCTATCTAAGGTAGAACCTAAGAACTTTTTAGAAGAAAGACATGATAAACATTGGTTGAAGGTGATGGAAGAATAATTAGATCAAATTGAGAAAAAATGAAACTTAGGAACTAGTTCCTAGACCAAAGAATCATAATGTGATTGCCCACTAAGTGGGTATTTCGGAAAAAACTAAATGAAGATGGTCAAGTCACTCGAAATAAGAAATATTGGTATGCAAAGGGTATGCTCAAGTGGA
The DNA here is from genome assembly GCA_019776745.2 of Taxus chinensis. Taxonomy (NCBI): domain Eukaryota; kingdom Viridiplantae; phylum Streptophyta; class Pinopsida; order Cupressales; family Taxaceae; genus Taxus; species Taxus chinensis. The sequence goes on from CM034150.1 coordinate 718,590,396, forward strand.
AGGTGTTGATTTTGAAGAGACTTTTGCTCTGGTTGCAAGACTAGAAGCAATCAGAATGTTCCTTTCTTTCACAGTGTTTAAAAATTTCAAAAGTCTACCAAATGGATGTCAAAACAGCCTTTTTAAAATGGGAATTTTAGAAGAGGAGGTTTACATAGAATAGCCTGAAGGGTTTCTATTATCAGAAAATGAAGATTATGTGTCTAGGTTGAAAAAGGCATTGTATGGATTAAAACAAGCCCCCAAAGCATGGTACTCAAGGCTTGATCAACATCTACATGACCAAGGATTCAAGAGAGGACATGTTGATAGTAATCTTTACATCAAAATTAAAGATGAACACCAGTTAATTGTGGTTGTATATGTGGATGACATAATCTTTAGAGGAGACAATGAAGAAATGTCTAGAAAATTTGCAGAAGACATGCAAAAGGAATTTGAAATGTCTATGTTGGGTGAGTCATCCTTTTTACTTGGATTGCAATTTTCTCAATCTAATAAAGGAATATTTATATCCCAAACCAAGTATGTGAAGGAAATGTTGAAAAATTTTGGTATGGAGGAGTGTGCACCTGTCAGCACACCGATGATCACCGGAACCAAGTTAAGAAAAGATGACAAATCTCCAGATGCTGATCAATCTCTCTATAGATCAATGATTGGGAGTTTATTATATGTGACAGCATCCAGACCTGCTATCATGCAAGCAATGGGTATGGTGGCACATTTTCAAGAAGGGCCGAAAGAAACACATGTGCAAGTTGTAAAACCCATATTTAGATATCTAAAGGGAACTATGGAATATGGGTTGTGGTATCCAAAAGGAAAAGATTTCACATTGATAGCTTATACAGATTCAGATTGGGTAGGATGTGTAGATGACAGAAAAAGTACAAGCAAAGGAGAATTTTTTCTTAGAAATAGCCTAGTATCTTGGCTAAGTAAGAAGCAAAAATTTGTATCCCTATCCATAGCAGAAGTAGAGTATATAGCAACGGTACTATGTTGCTCACAAATTTTATGGATGAAGCATACCTTGAAGGATATCAAAGTAGAGTATGATCATCCCATCTCCATATTATGTGATAATACTAGTGAAATAAGTATTTCAAAGAATCTAGTTATGCATTTTAGAACAAAGCACATTCCCATAAGATATCACTTCTTAAGAGAGCAGGTGGCAGAGAAACAAGTAAAGTTGGAGTATGTCGCTACATCTGAACAGATAGCAAATATTTTCACTAAGCCACTTCCAAAGGAGACATTTGAATATCTACAGAATAAGTTGGGAGTAATTTCTTTTACATCTTTACATTGAAGAGTCAAGGGTAGCACTGGTTAAGGGGGAGCTAAAACTTTGCAAATTTTTTAGCTCCTAGGATGACCCTTTGCCATTGATGTCAAAGGGGGAGAATGGTAGTAAGGGGGAGCTACAGCAAGAGGAAGCTGTAGAAGAGGAGTTTTGTTTTTTTTTTTGGGTTGCCATCAATGGCAAAGGGGGAGATTGTTGGAAATATTTTCATTGATGTCAAAAGAGGTGTTGAACTGGTAAACAGAATTCTGTCAGAAAGTAACGAAATTATTGACGGAAATGGTAGAAAGTAATGGAAAATAACCAGTAGTATAGAAGGGTAGAAAACAAAAGTTTAAATACATGAAAAGAAGTGTTTTTGCATAAGGATTATCATGGTATAAGTGAGATATACATAGCTATACATAAGAGAGAGATATCTACATTTTAAGGTGTTCATATGTAATGTTTTATGGTGAAAAAGAAGATTTAATGATGGCTAGCAGCAATTTAATGATAACAATGATTTTTCTAAGGAGGGGCAGTGCTCCTACCAAGTGGTTAATTGCATTGATTAATGTGCATTTAATAATTATGGGCTGCATTAATTATTTTTTGGTTTTAGTCGACTAATGCACTTAATTAAGTTGTTTTAATGGAAAGGTTGTGTTGGTCAAATGATGTGTCTTTTTGAAAAGGTAAGAAAGGATATATAAGAAGATTCATATGAGACTTATAAAGCATGGATTCAATTTGAATATCTTAAGGAAAAAGAAGAAGAAGAGAAAGTGTAAGGGCATAATTTTAGAACAACAAATCTGAAAGTAAGAAGAAGAATTTTCCATTATTTGTTGAGGAAGCAACAAGTTCAAAAGTGGAAAGCAAATTTTGTAAGGAAGGTTGGTGCCTTCATATTCGAAGAGATCGGTGTCTCTTGCTAAGTTGGTGCTTAGCAAAAGGGGTGGGTGCTCCTGTAGGTTGATGCCTACAAAATTGTAATTTGGGGATTGGTGTCTCCAGTAGGTTGGTGCCTACAAATTTTTGAGAAATATATATAAAGAAAGAAGTTTCTCCGTGGTTTTCTCCCGAAAGGGTTTCCACATATATATGTGTCTACTTGCATTAAGTTTTGTGTTCTTTGATTGATTTGATATATTCACATTGCTCGTGATTATAGATCTAAGTTCAAGTATTAAAGTTTGAAATAATTTCATAATACTGATTCACCCCCCCTCTCAGTATTATCTTGTGCTCAACACACTCCACCTTCTAATCAATATGGAAAAGCACTTAATGTTTTCGGGAGATATCAGTTACCACTTGCGGATAGTTGGGTTATAGATTCTGGTGCTTCTCATCACCTGACTTCTTCCAAGGAGTCTTTTGTATCTCTAGGTTTGAGTTCTACTTCCAAAATTGAGGTTGGAGATTCTTCATTTCTTTTTGCTAAAGGAAAAGGTGACATACACCTTGATGGTGGCAGTATCCAAGATGCACTATATCTTCCTAACATCACTACAAATTTTCTTTCTGTATATCAAATTTGTCATTATGGTCAAGGAAAAATAATGAATTTTACACCACATGGGGCAAAAGTACGAACTTTTTTGGATCCTTATTCACCTGTTACTCAAGGTATTTTTGATCAAACTATATCAATTTGAGGATTTTAATGACACTTCCCCTATAGGGACAAGATTGGTTTATAATGCAGACTAAGAGAATAATCTTTGGCACGAGAGATTTGGACATCTCAATTATAAATATTTGAATGAGTTGAGCACTCATGGTATGGTTAACGGTCTTCCTAGAGTTTCTTGTCTTAAGGGAGTTTTTCATGGCTGTGCATTAGGAAAACAACACCAAGATTCATTTCTTAAGAATTTTTCCAAGAGAGCTTCTTCACCACTTGAGCTTGTGCATAGTGACTTGATTGTTTTTCCTACCCTCCCTTTTAATGGAGCTAAGTATGCACTTAACTTTATTGATAATTTCTCAAGGTGTACTTGGGTTTATTTTCTCAAGTACAAAAGTGATGTTTTTCACACTTCAAATTTTTCAAAGATTTGGTTGAGAAATAATCTTCTAGTTGCATAAAGAACCTTCACACAGATAATTGGGGGAGTACTTCACCAATGATTGTTTTAAGTTTTTGGAAACTCGTGGCATTATTCACCAGCATTCTGTTCCTCATACTCCACAAAATAATGACATATCACAACAGAAGTATTGAACTTTGAAGGAAATGGATAACTGTATGATGCATTCTAGAGATTTACCTCCTATCTACTAGGTAGAAGCAATTAATTGTGTTGAGTACATTCATAATCACACACCACACAAAGCACTTAAGTATTTGACTCCAAATGAAGCTTGGTCCAACACTAAGCCAAATGTCTCATTTTTTGAGTCTTTGGGAGCCATGCTTGGACCTTTATGGCTAAGAAGAAAAGGAAAGGCTTGGATAAGAAGAGAAAACCCTTGATCTTTGTAGGGTATTGTAAGGACATGAGAGCTTATCGATTTTTAGATCTTGATACTTGTAAGGTTATTTTTCGAACACATGTTCAATTTGATGAGCGTTTTACACCTCATGATTCTTCATCTTCTTCCATGCCTACTTATTCTTCTTTATCTCATCTTGAGGATCCTTTCTTTTAGGAGGTTAATGAGGAGGTTATATATACCATCGAGGATATTATTCCCACTAATGTTTTCACTATGCCTAAGTGGGATCATACTATAGTTTTTGAGCTAACATCTTTCATATAGGATCCTAAACCCACTAGGAATCATCATGCACATTCTACTGGTTCTAGAATTTTGTGTTAGGAAGTTTCTGAGGATCCAGAATATTGTTCACATGCTCATGGGATACAAGAGAGGGATGATACGATGACAGCTGAGTAGTCTTCTTTTATGAAGAATCATACTTGGGATTTAGCATCTCTTCCTAAAGGAAGAAATATGGTCAAGTGTAAGTGGGTGTACTAAACCAAATACATTGCTGATGGGTCCATTTACAAGTATAAGGCTCATCTTATTACAAATCATTTTTCACAAGTTGAAGGTATTGATTAATCAGATGCTATTGCACCCATTACCAAGATGGATTCAGTATGCCTTCTACTTGTTATTTCTACATCACAGGGGTGGCTTGTATACTAGATGGACGTGAAGAGTGCCTTCTTACATGGAATTTGCAAGAGGAAAAATAGATGGACCAACTTGATGGATTTGTTCAGAATTCTTCTCTTGTTTTTAGACTCAGAAGGTCTCTCTACGGTCTCAAATAAGCCCCTCGGGCTTGGTATGAGAAGATGGATTTTTTTCTTCTATCTACTAGTTTTTTTCGTTATCACTCTGATCATACAATATATCTCCAGCATGTTGACAAGGATATTGTGATACTTTTCGTGTATGTTTTTGATTTGTTACTTATTGGAAGATCTTCTTCCCACATTGTGAATATTCAGAGGGATCTTTCTACACATTTTGACATGACAGATCTTAGTTTATTGCATTATTTCCTTAGATTGCAGATTTATGGATTCATTTGAGCTAGAAAGATTACACCCATGATCTTCTTTGGTGCTTTGATATGACTTATTGTAAGCCAAGTCCATCTAATTTGAATTTTGGGCTTACTCTTACTTCCACATGTACCACTCCACTTTATGATCCTACATTGTATAGGTTATTGGTTGGAAGTCTCATGTACCAAGCCCAGAACACAGATGCTAATCAAACAACATGATCAATAATATGAAATTAATTCACCATAATAACTTTGCATAAACCTTTGCAAACAAATGAGTAGTAATATCATATATTATTATGGAACTCAATGAAATACAATGAGAATGGGTCTTGCTTATATATGCAAAGAATAAAAATCTAAGAACCAGTCAAGGTCGTAGATCAAAGGAAAGAACTAGTCATCAAAGAACTAGTCAAGACCATATATTTAGGAGTGAAATAGACATCAAGGATCTAGTCAATACCATAGATCAAGGAAAGAACTATACCTAACAACTAGATAATATCCCCCTAATATATAAATAAATAAAAAGAAATATCCACACACATAAGTGGGTGAGGATAATTACAATAAAGTTAAATAAAGTACCTAGGTGAACATGAGATAAGGTTAGTACCTACTCAAACACCCCCCCTCAAGTGAAGCTAGGGGCCAAAATAGAAGTGGCATGTCCACATTATGATTCCCAAAAACTATGCCTGATGAGGTACTCATGTATAATATATCCATGAAGAAATCTCAAACCAAAAGAAGGAAAGAATCTTGCTTGAAGGAAAGAGAAAGCAGAAGAAGAAGGAAGATGTTCTCACAAACACCCCTAAGAAAAAATTCTAAAATCCCAAGCATTCCACACAAATCAAGGTGGCGAGGTGAAGTAAAAGGCTTTGTAAAGATGTCTACAACCTGTTGTTGAGTCAGAATGTACTTCAAGCAAAGAACTCCATCCTGAATGTGTTGACAAATGAAGATGATGTGTATCACAATATTATTAGTTCTCTGGTGCTCAGCTGGGTTGTGATAAATGTGAATTGCACTTTGGTTGTCACACCAAAGTGCAGTCGGTGAATTCCATGGGAATCCAAACTCTGTCGATAACTGTCGAAGCCAAAGAATCTATTGACTTGTTATAACTATTGCCTTATACTCTACCTCTGAAGATGAAAGTGTAATAGCCTATTAATTTTTGCACTCCCAAACAATTGGAGAAGAACATAGATAAAAAAATATAGCGAGAAGTGGAACATCAATCATCAATATAACATGCCCAATCTAAATCTGTATACCCAACCAACTGAGTAAAACCCCTAGTGTAGTGTATGCCAAAGTGGGAAGTGTCATGCAAATAACATAAAATCCTTTTAGCATCCTGCCAGTGAATACTATGAGGAAAATGTGTGAACCGAGATATAAGCCTGACTACATATAAAATATCAAGGTGAGTACGGGTTAAGTACATGAGACTCCCAGCCAACTACCTATACAATGTAGGATCACAAAGTGGTGTGGTACTTGTGGAAGTAAGATTAACTCTAGAATGAAAAGGAGATGGACTTGGCTTGAAATAAGCCATATCAAAGCACCTAAGAAGATCGTGGGTATAATTTTTCTGACTCAAATGAATCCTTGAATCTATCTGAGAAATCTGCAAAACAAGGAAATAATGCAATAGCCCAAGATTTGTCATGTGAAACTGTGTAGAAAGAGCCCTCTGAATACTTTGAATGTGGGAAGAAGAGCTTCTATTAAGTAACAGATCGTGAACATACAAGACAAGTATCACAATATCCTTACCAACATGTTGAAGATACACTGTATGATTGGAGTGGCAAGGAACAAAACCAGTAGAAAGAAGAAAAGAATCCATCTTCTCATACCAAGCCGGAGGGGCTTATTTGAGACCGTAAAGAGACCTTTGGAGTCTACAAACAAGAGAATATTCTTGAACAAATCCAACTGGCTGCTCTATGTAGATTTCCTCTTTTAGATCTCCATGTAAGAAGGCACTCTTCACATCCATCTGGTATATGGGCCACCCTTGTGATGCAGTAATAGCAAGTACAAGGCATACATAATCCGTCTTGGCAACAGATGCAAAAGTCTCAGAGTAATCAATACCTTCAATTTTTGAAAAAACCTTTACAACAAGATGAGACTTATACTTGTCTATGGACCCATCAGCTATGTATTTGGTTTGGTATAGCCACTTACACCTAACCATATTTCTTCCTTTAGGAAGAGATACCAAATCCCAAGTATGATTCTTCATCAAAGAAAAATACTCAATTGCCATCGCATCATCCCACTCATGTATCCCATGAGCCTTTGAAAAAGACTATGGATCCTCAGAAACTTCTTGACAAAAATTCCAGAACCTGTATAATGTGTGTGATGATGCTTAGTGGGTGGAATATCCTGTATGAAAGGTGTTGCCTCAGAAATTGTAGTACGAGGTCACTTAGGCATAGTGACAACATCAGTGGGAATAGGATCCTCAACGAAATATGTAACCTCCTCATCAATCTCCTCAAAGAAAGGATCATCAAGATGAGATGAAGGAGGCATGGAAGAAGATGAAGAATCATGAGGAGTGAAGCGCTCATCAAACTGAACATGTGTTCAAAAAAGAACATCATGTGTATCAAGATCTAAAAGACAATAAGCTCTCATGTCTCACAATACCCTACAAAGAGCAAGGGTTTACTCTTCTTATCCAAAGCTTTCTGTTTCTTCTTTGGCACAAATGCCCAAGCATGACTCCCAAAGACTCAACAAATGATGCATCTGGATTAGTGTTGGACCAAGCTTCCTTTGGAGTCAAGTGCTCAAGTGTTCTATTTAGTGTGTGATTATGAATTTAGTTAGCACAATTAACTGCTTCTGCCCAATAGATAGGAGGTATATCTCTAGAATGCATCATACAGTTAGCCATTTCCTTCAAATTTCTATTCTTCCGTTCTACTAAGTCATTCTATTGTGGATTATGAGGAAAAAAATGTTGGTGAATAATGCCTTGAGTTGCCAAAAATTCAAAAAACTCATTGTTGAACTACTCCCCTCCATTATCAGTATGAAGGTTCTTTATGCAACTATAATAATATTTCTCGTCCAAATCCTTGAAGACTTTGAAGTTTGAAAAAACATCACTTTTGTACTTGAGAAAATAAACCCAATTACACCTCAAGAAATTATCAATAAAGGTAAGTGCATACTTAGCTCCATTGAAAGAGGGGGTTGGAAAAACCATCAAGTCACTATATACAAGCTCAAGTGGTGAAGAATCTCTCTTAGACAAATTCTTAGGAGATGGATCTTGGTGTTATTTCCCTAATGCACAGCCAAAGAAAAATCCCTCAAGACAAGAAACTCTAGGAAGACCATCTACCATAACATGAGTTCTCAACTCCTTAAAATATTTGTAATTAAGATGTCCAAATCTTTCATGCCAAATCTTACTCTCTGAATATACAGGTTCTTTATGCAACTAGAATATTATTTCTCGACCAAATCTTTGAAGACTTTGAAGTGTGAAAAAACATCACTTTTTTACTTGAGAAAATAAACCCAGGTACACCTCAAGAAATTATCAATAAAGGTAAGTGCATACTTATCTCCATTGAAAGAGGGGGTTGGAAAAACCATTAAGTCACTATTTACAAGCTCAAGTGGTGAAGAATCTCTCTTAGACAAATTCTTAGGAAATGGATCTTGGTGTTATTTTCCTAATGCACAGCCAGACAAAAATCCCTCAAGACAAGAAACTCTAGGAAGACCATCTACCATAACATGAGTTCTCAACTCCTTAAAATATTTGTAATTAAGATGTCCAAATCTTTCATGCCAAATATTACTCTCTGAATATGCATGAGAAACCAATCCCGTCCTTATAGAAGAAGTGTCATCAAAACCCTCAAAATGATATAGTCTAGAACTATGATCAACAATACCCTGAGAAACAAGTGAATAAGGCTCCAACAAAGTTCTTACTTCTGCCCCATGTGGTGTAAAAGTCATTGTTTTCCCTTAACCAAAATGACAAATTTAATATACAGAAAGAAAATTTGTAGAACATATAGTGCATATTGGATACTGCCACCATCAAGTTGTATATCATCTTTTCCCTCAACAAAAAGAAAGGAAGAAAGAATCTCCAACCTCAATTTCGGAAGTAGAACTCAAACCTAGAGAAACAAAAGACTCCTTCGAAGAAGTCATGTGATGAGAAGCACCAGAATATATAACCCAAATTTCTGCAAGTGGTGAGTGAGATCTCCCAACAACAGTAAGTTTTTTTCTATTTTGATTAGAAGGATGTGGAGTGGAGATAGAAATTTTATGTTTCTTGACTGCATCCTCTAAGGCTTGCATTCACTTATAACACCTATGTTCTTCATGATCAATACCCTCACAAAAGGAGCATGAAAGGCTAGACTTATTCTTGGATTTAGAAGACTCATTGGGTTTAGAGTTTTTTTCTTTGGTTTTAGGAGCACTTTGAGATGGAGAAGGGGTGGATTCGGTTTTCCCTTTCCCTTAGGATTAGATTCAATTAATACCTATTGAGAGGTAAAAGACTCAAGGTGAGACAATTTGTATTCTTCCCTAGTAAGTCTTTCACAAAATGTTTCTAACTTAGGCATTTTAACTATATCACCTAAGGCATCCATGCTAGAAAAAAGGTAGAAGAAAATATTTGAAATGGTCCTCTCAACTTGGATAGAATCAAGTAAACACACTCTTCATCTTTCTTATCTCTTCTAATCCCCTTCAACTTTGTCAACAAATGCTTGAACTTGGTAAGATAGTCTATAATTATTGGAAAATCTTTAGGATTAAAAGAGGTGATCTCAATTTCAAGTTGTATGGCTCTCATATGATCCACTTTACTAAATAAATCCTCCAATTTCTCCCATATTTTGAAAGGAGAGTCACACTTTTCCAAATGAAAAAAATAATGTCACTTACATAAGTTCCTATCAAACCCATACACTCATCAAATTTGCACTGGTACTGAAATTTCTCATACTCTCTAGTGAACATTGGTTGTTTATGAAGAATTTAAAGTCCATAATCCTTTCTTCTTGATTATTGTTTCCATTCTTGGTTTCCATGTGTGGTAATTATGTGTTGTTAATGGCTCAACATGATCTAATGTAGAAGTAGACACCATCCTCAAAAAATTACGAAAATAAATGTAAGAACCAATCAATGCAACAAGAGCCTCCCTATATTTTGGCACTTTATAATGAGTGCATGTTACAATATGTCACTTTATAATTATAGTTTGATTTTCAAAATAAATATTTCCAATGGAAAGAGCACAAAAAAAAAAGCACTTTTACAAAAAAAGGCACTCAAAACAAAGTTACTGATCAAAATTTACAAGTTTTTCAATATTATGCTCTACTATTTATTTTAGTTGCCACTAAAACAAAATAAAATGCTCTTTCCTTCACCATACAAATAAAATGAAAGGGGGTTAAAGTTAAGCACCTACTAGCAGGAATCAAAAGCTTTAAGCCCTCATATGACCATACCATATGACAAGGGCTAAGGATTTTAATGGGTGTAAGCAACTTACTATTTTGGGGTGTGTCATGTGTTTTTGAGAAAGTCACATTAAACTACTTTTTCTGGTTAAAAACTATTTCTGGACTGTGTCAAAAATGACCTTTGGCACCCAAAATAGTAGTCTTCATAATTTCCTGATATAGAAAATCATGCACAACTGCCCATGGACCCCTTCCAAAAAAGGAAAGATACGTTTTTCTGGAAACCACTTGGTGCACGCCAATCGAGAGTGATGTACCCACATAAAAAACCTAGATCGGATCTTACAAAATCTAAAAAACCCTAAAAATTATTTTCTAGGTTTCTTCCTGTCTGATACGAATCTCAAGGAAAACCATCACATTTATTTGCACCACAAATAAAAACCAAAAACATGACTGCCTCCAGAAATGGTCGAGTTTATAGTCAATCTTAGGGTTTTTCCACCTTCTGGATCTAAAATACAAGCAAATCTCGAATATATGAATATACAAAGAAGTCTCTCAAAACAAAACTTATATATGACTATCAAAAATAATCTCTCGCTCTGATACCATAAAAGAAACGATAACCAAATCGTACCAAGCCAAGAACATAGATGTTAATCAAACACCACGATCAATAAGATGAAAGTAATTCACCAGAATAACTTTACATAAACCTTTGCAAATAAATGAGCAAAAATATCATATATTATCATGGAACTTAATGAAATACAATGAGGATGGTCCCTGCTTGTATAGGAAAGGAATAACAATCTAAGAACAAGTCAAGGTTGTAGATCAAGCCATAAATCAAGAAAAGAACTAGTCAAGACCATAGATTTAGGAGTGAACTAGACATCAAGGATCTAGTCAATACCATATATCAAGGAAATAACTAGTCAATACCATAGATCAAGTAAATAACTAGTCAATACCATAGATTAAGGAAAGAACTATACCTAACAACTAGATAATATCCCCCTAATATCTAAATAAATAAAAAGAAATATCTACACACATAAGTGGGTAAGGATAAATACAATAAAGGTAAATAAAGTACCTGGGTGAACATTAGCTAAGGTAAATACCTACTCTAACAACTCTTACTTCCACATGTACCACTCCACCTTGTGATCCTTCATTGCATAGGTTATTGGTTGGAAGTCTCATGTACTCGACCCATACTCTCCCTGATATTTCATTTACAGTAGGGCTTGTATCTCGGTTTGCACATTCTCCTCATATTAGTCACTATTAGGATGATAAAAGGATTTTGCGCTATTTGCAAATCACTTACCACTTTTGAATACACTACATTAGGGGTTCTAGTCATTTTTTTGGATATGATTTAGATTGGGCGAGTTTTATAGATGATAAGCAATTCACTTATGGCTATCTTTTTTTCTTGGTCCTTCTCCAGTTGCTTGGGTGTGTAAAAAGTAACGGGCTATTGCACTTTCATCTTTAGAGGAAGAGTATAGGGTAATAGTTACAACGAGTCATACTAACATAATTTGGATTCCCACAGGATTTACCGATTGCAATTTGGTGTGACAACTAAAGTGTAATTCACATTTCTCACAACCCGATTGAGCACTAGTGGACCAAGCATATTGAGATACACATACAGTTCATTCATCATCACATTCAAGATGGATTTATTTTCTTGGAGTACATTCCGACTTAGTAGTAGGTTGCAGACATCTTTATGAAGCCTTTACATTACCTCACTACTTTGAGTTGCATGGCATACTTGGGGTTTCAGAAGTTGTTCTTGGGGGTATTCGTGAGAACATATTCCTTCTTCTTCTTCTTCTTATTTATCTCTCCTTCTAGTAGGCTTCTTTCCTACTTTTGGTTTGATATTTCTTCATGGATATATTGTACATGAGTACTTGATTAGGCCCAGTTGTCGGGACTCATACTGTGGATATGCCACTTTTATTTTGGGCCCCTAGCTTCACTTGAGGGGTGGTATTAGAGTAGGTATTTACCTTAGCTCATGTTCACCTAGGTTCTTTATTTACCTTTATTGTATTTATCCTCACCCACGTATGTGTGTGGATATTTATTTTATTTTATTTAGATATTATCTAGTTGTTAGGTATAGTTCTTTCCTTGATATATGGTATTGACTAAATCTTTGATGACTAGTTCTTTCCTAAATCTATTGTCTTGACTAGTTCTTTGATGACTAGTTCTTTCCTTGATTTATGGTTTGATCTACAACCTTGATTGGTTCTTAGATTGATATTCCTTTCCTATATAAGTAAAGTCTATTCTCATTGTATTTCATTGAGTTCCATAATAATATATGATAATGCTACTCATTTGTTTTCAAAGGTATATGTAAAGTTATTATGGCTAACTAATTTCATCTTATTGAGTGTTATGTTTAATTAGCATCTAAGTTCTTTGTGGCTTGGTATGATTTGTTTATTGTTCCTTTTAGCCGCAAAGGATCATTCTAGATCTGCATCACTAGAATGATTCCTATAATCTATTATTCAGGTGTCATTGGCTAAAAGCATCATATAACCTCTTACTAAAGGAGGAGATACTTGAAGGATGAGTCTTGTATTTTTGAGATATAGATCATATTGATGATTTAAAAAATAATTTGTTGTAATATATATATATATATATATATATATATATATATAAGATAACATTTGGTGTGATATCATATATATATATATATATATATAAGATAACATTTGGTGTGATATCATATGTATGTATTTTTGTTATCGTGGTGTATGCTTAAATTTATGTTTTTATTTTCTTATTAATGCAAAAATAGAGGAACATTCATGAGTAAGAGAAATGAAATGATAAAAGACAATAAAATAGGTAATAAGTGTATTATTTCATGGAAGAGGGTCTAATTAGAGGTCCAACCCAAGTGATGTAAGATAAAACCCAAGAAGAAGAGTGTATGAAAGCTAAAAAAGTATCCAAGATAGGAAACAATGGTTTTAGTAACCCAAACGGGAGATGATAGATATATTACCAAAGTATCCAAGGTAGGAAGCGATGTCCGTATGAACCAAAGAAAGAGCTGATAAATAAATTACCAAAGTATGCATGGTAGGAAGCAATGGTCATATGAATCCAAGTGGGAAAGATGAACCCAATAGGGAAAATATAAAACCAAGTGGGAATATATTAACAACGATATACTAAATAAAATAAAGTGAATCAATGATGACATGCAAAAGACTAATGTGCATTATTAATGATGTTAGTTACATCATATAGGATTTGATTTAGAGTATGAATCATTAGGTACTTGAGTTTTTCATGAATGATTTTAATACCATGATGAACTTTTGATCATGTGGAAAAAAGAGAACAATCAATCCAATTAGAGATCCATGTGAGGAGAACATCATGATGGATATCATCAAGGGAGAAATGAGAGGGAACAATGAATTTGGTGAGAACTAGATGATAGATAGAAGGACATGATGGAGAAGATTAGGATCAAAACTTAGGAACATGAGGATAAGATTATAAAACTCAATTCTTAGGCATGAGAGGAGAAGGTTCCAAACGTGATGCTTACAAGATATTACATGAAAAGTATCATTTGTAAGTAAGAAAAACATATGATGAGAAAAAAGAGTGGTGTAACCAAAGAGGGTTGCATGGATTTATTTTGTTGGTTTCGTCTTCATTTCAATTTTTCATTTCTTCATATGTCATCAATAGAATCCATAATTTGAAACATCATGCCCAAGATCTTCATTCCATGTGAAAATTATATGGTTCAACCATAGGTGGTCTAGGATCCATAATGGTAAGAAGATATGAAGGTGATGTCATGGAGGGTAGAGGCATAGAAACATGATGGAGAAGTAGAAAGGGAAGAAGGAGGAGATGTCATAATAGTTTTCATATGTGTAGAGAGGTCATATGAGGGAGAAGGTTGTAGCACATGCATATGATTTCCAATTATAGGGGTACAATTCATGAGCTCATCGTTGTAATAAAAGTTAGAACATTTCGTCATAATCCATCAGGTCATTAGTCTTAACATCAAATTTAGTTGACATTCTTTGTGAATATACCATGATAGGTGATGATGTTATAACTAAAAGTGGTCTTTAATGATCCATGATAATGAAGAATTTCCACATTCTTAGTTCAGACATATCCTACTAAGAAGGGATTGTTTATAGAGTAAACACTATCATAATCAAGTGTAGTAATTTCAATAGTACATGAATCAATAATAGTCTTATGTTATACAAGATTCTCTATGGGTGGATGCTTAGTGTGAGTAATGGTGATAGAAATGTAGTTGACATCCTTCTTACATGAGTGAGGTCATAGTAGGAGGTAATTGTGATATAATAAAATTTGGGAGATCATAAGTATTGATCCTAAGGTTGATTTCATCATTATCATAATCATCTTAGTCAAGAAGGTTGGGTGGAGTGTGACCCATGACCTTGTGATGACCACCATAACCATGAAGGGAATATTCAAGATAGTTGAAGTATTGGTATTTGGCAAATAGGATAGTAGGGATTTCTTTAAGGGTGGGAATTTTTAATGTCCCCTGTTGTTGGAAGAGGTACAAGTTCTAAGGATTATTTTTACCTTTTTTTATAGATAGCCCCTAATTGTGTGAACTTAACACATTGGTAGGTGAATGACGTGTCTTTATGCATGTTATGAGTCAATAGACTACCTAAGAGAATATTATAAGACAAGGGAAAGTTGAAAATTATGATGTTTACATGGATGGTGTGAGGAGGCACATTGATAAGGAGAAAATACAACCTATAGGGGAAATTTTTCTACGATCATAACCCTGACATGTTCTTCTATTGGATTTTAGGTTTTGAGTAAAATAGCCAAGTGTCTTGATAAATTCAAGATAAGAGACACATGTATCAAGACCTTCATCTATAAGGGTCCACTTAAGTGCAGTGTGGTCAATATAGACTTATATAAAGAGGGGAGGGTCATCTACATGAAATATAATCTCATTGGGAATCATGAAATCAATAGGGAAATATATAAAAGAAAAAATTCATATAGAAAGGTCGGTATCAATTTATAGTTCTTGCATTGACATGTGATGTTATCTTTTGAACCATGTAGGGAAAGTTTCTACTCTAAAGTGGGTGTAAAATGGATTTCATGGCAAAAATTGGTGACATAAAATACTCAAAATATTTATTTGAGGTAAAAATAAGCTCCAAGAAATGGATATCGCTTTGGATCCAACATATTTT
Source organism: Taxus chinensis (assembly GCA_019776745.2). Taxonomy (NCBI): domain Eukaryota; kingdom Viridiplantae; phylum Streptophyta; class Pinopsida; order Cupressales; family Taxaceae; genus Taxus; species Taxus chinensis. The sequence continues at coordinate 718,606,008 of CM034150.1, forward strand.
GGAAAAGAGTGTCTCTATATTCAAGACTGTATAGTGTAGTAGTTTCAACCCGGGTGTCAGTATGAACAAGTTTTGAAGGATGGATTGTAGATAGCTCTAGAATATGATTTTTTTTATGATTCTATGGGATTGTATGGGGTAAAAGTATCTTCATAAGGACTGATGGCATAATTAATGATAGAAATATAAATAGACATGATCGATGGTGTATGATGATAGGGTCTCATGGCATCTGAGGAAAGTGATAGTTCCACAAATAAGATCAATCGTGTAGGAATGTCTCCATAGGTTCCATTACATTTTATCTGAATTGTGGTATTGAGAATATAATCGTATTCATGAGATGTTTTGCTAGGACAACATGGATGGTGAATATTTAATGTTCAGTCTAAGTAGAGGAAAAATATGAGGAATCAATAGAAACAATAATATGTTTGGTAACTTGCATATTAAATGTATTCTCTATAGATGCACTAGTAGAGGTATCTAGAGCGTTAAAACTATTATTAGTTGCATTATAATTTTGAGTAGGACTAGGATTAGGTTGATCAGAATTAGAGTTATCAAGAAGTGGATCACTGTAAACTTTGAGAAGCTCATTGGCTTGATGAATTTATTCATATTGATCACATTAGTGATCTTTATCTTGTTCCTTGATGGCCTCATATAACTTTTCTGAAGTGATGGCTTCGAGATCAAATTTTTTACCAAGGAGGAAGGTATATAAAAAAGATAAAAGAACATGGAAATCGTCATTAGAATGACCCAAATTAAAATACAACCAAAACAACTTACTTTATTCATGCCATTGAGGAAGATTATTTATGAATCCATGGTGAATGATTAGGGTAGGTATCATCTCAATTCCTCCTTAGACAGAGGTTGGTGATATTTTTCATGGGAAGAAGAAAGAAAATTTCCTTTTGATTTAGAAGTAGATTGATTAATGTTATGGATAGTCCTATTAAGAGGTGATTTGAGGAATATTATTTGTGACTCCATCATAAGTGGCATTGTTTTTTCTAGGACACATGTGGACTTGAATGTTCTTGGGTGGTTATTTCTTAGGGGAGGGGTTGTAAATTCCTTTATGAAGTAATCTTGACATTTGGATTGCTCAAATGCTTCTTCTAAAGAGGTAGGAGAGAAGGATCTCACTTTGTATTGAAGGTGAGGAAGGGTCTACAACCATGGTGAATGGTTAGGGTAGGCATCATATCAATTCCTCCTTAGAAAAAGGATGGTGAAATTTGAAATGGGAGGAAAAAAGAGAATTTACTTGTGATTTAGAAGTAGGTTTATCAATGTTATGGATAATCCTGTTAGAAGAGTTACCTTGAGGAAGAATATCTATGACTTCATTATTAGTGGCATTCTTATTTCTAGAAAACATGAGGACTTGATTATTATTGAGTGGCTATCTCTTATGGGAGATATTTTTGAGTTCATTCACGAGGTAATATTGAAATTTTGATTTATCAAGCGATTTTTCAAATGAGGTAGGAGAGAATGATCTTACCTTATTCTAAAGGCAAGGATTGAGGGATCTAAGAAATAGTTTAAATAAACTTTCATTAGGCATATAATTTTCAACCTTAGTGGATAAAGTCCTCTAGTCTTTTATGATATCTTGGGAAGATTCATTGTTGGCTTGTATAAAATTGATTAAATCATTGATATCATTTTGTAGGAAGGTCATGATATTAAAATTTACTAACTAATACGGTCACCAAGTTACTGAGTTCGACAATATAGTTGGTTCAAAGAGTTTGGTACTAATCCAAATAATCTCATATGAGTTTCTTTTCTAATATCTTAGTGGTGGCATAAGAATTGGATTTGACCCAATATTTATAAATATAAATTTAAAGACCTTGATATGTAGGGTAGGTTTAATAAGGACGTCATAAGAAAATGAAGGTTTGATCCCTCAAATGTCCTTTGAAGTGATGTAAGGAGCGAGAGGCTCTCTTTGAATGACTTGAAGGACTTTATTTTGGATGGGTGGTTGGGAAATGGATACTCTATTTCTTCCAAAAAGAAAATGAGGGGATGACCTTGGTTTTACATGCCCCAAGAGACCATTTACAATCAACTAGAAATTTTAGCTAGATTATTTTACATTTATAAGAACTATTTTGCAGTCATAGTCTATTGTTGACCCAAGAAATTAATGAGTTACATGATGAGTTGAATAAGATCATTATTTGGAGGAAAATTTTTGTTATTCTTTGGATCGCCATCCAATCTATTTAGAGGAGTTTAAGTACGATTGATATATGAATTTGAATTGCTAGAAAGATATTCTTAACTTCATTTTCTCAACATGTAGGGTGACCCTCCTACATATTCAAAGAATTGTTGAAGACATTTTTTCATAGTGAGAGGATAATTAGACTAAAGGACATCTTAATGTTCCCCTTATTATTTAGATTAAAATATAGGGTCTCATATGTTGGATCTGGTTTAGACATTACAAGGTGGTGGTTTTGTATTCTTAGCATTAGTAACTCATATGGAAAAACAATCAATGTAATAACAAAAAAATAAGGAAAACCATCAGCCTCATTATTAATATTACTATAATATATTGCTTGATAATATATGTAGTAGAATCACCAAGTAATCTTTTGTGAACTAAGGATGCCTAGAAAAGAGTTTTGGTAAAAATAAATTAGATGGGATCGACCATACATGGCGTTGAGGAAAAGTGTAAAATTAGTGATGATCAAAAAGAGACTGATTGTGTAGGAAGTATGTATAGGAACTAATGGTGTTACAATGAAAAACACAATATACACATATGATCATCTGTGTAGTAGGGTTATGCACAGGGGCTGATGACATATGAAAAGTAGGAGAAATTAAAAAAACATAGAGAATCTGACCTAACTAAGCACATAATAGGATTCACGTCAGGTTCACCAGAGTGTATGATGGGAGAAGATAAGTTCCCATATAGATTCTCAAATATAGGGATACTATCTAAGTCTAGACACATGATGTAGATAACAAAGGTGCTAAAGGATTGTTGGTGTTGTAACTCGAGAGGATATTGACCCTAAACCTAAGATCGTTATAGGTTCCGAGTCCTAAACCAAAGATAAAAATATATATCCTACTAAGATTAAAAATAAGAGTACTCAATGGATGGATAAATCTAAGGGGTATAATATAATAAGATAATGTAATAGATAAAATAAACATATATCTACTCTATTCTATAGAGATTAATGAAAAAAAAAACATATAATACTTAAGTGCAAGATAAAAGAATAAGAGGGGTTATAAATACTTACTTGCAATGTGTGTGTGTGTGTGTGTGTGTGTGTGTGTGTGTGTGTGTGTGTGTGTGTGTGTGTGTGTGTGTGTGTGTGTGTGTTGTGTGTGTGTGTGTGTGTGTGTGTGTGTGTGTGTGTGTGTGTGTGTGTGTGTGTGTGTGTGAGAGAGAGAGAGAGAGAGAGAGAGAGAGAGAGAGAGAGAGAGAGAGAGAGAGAGAGAGTTATTGTTATTGCATAATCCTCCCCAGAGACAACAACACTGAGAGATAATCATTATGGGTATTGAAGTGGAAAGGTAATAAAGAAGACCTCCTATCCTAACTCAGTATGGTGACATGACATGAATGTTAAAGGTTATGGTCCAAGTCCTCAATTCCAACAAGTACGTGCGAAATAATGACAAAATGTGTGAGAAATATCAAGTAGTGCCTTTATGAATGATTACTTGATGGTGGTACAAATGAAAAATATGGTGGAGTATATATACTTGACACTATCACCCATAGGTGATGGTATCATTCGTAGGGAAAATAAAATATAACATCACTTATGGCTGATGTCTTTGGCCTTCAGTGATCCTAAGGTCATGAGGTGTGAAATAAAAAAGGAATAGAATCTAAAGGATAAATGGATTTCATGAAAAATATCGAGGATGATCAAAAGTAGAAATAATAATATGCAATGAGCATAAATAAGTGAACACAATGAGACACATAGACATAGTGGGTGAAATGTGTGAGAAAATAGAAGAAAGGAGGTGAGGGTAAGGGGTCTATGGCATAATAATGAAATCTCTCAAATATTGTTCTCTAGCCCACTTGATCAAGTATCATCACACCCCAATCTTAGTAGGCCCCTTGATGAACCTACAAAAGAGGAAAATGTATAAGCAATCCATACACGAGAGAAATAGTTACTCCTTATGGGTTAATCTCAGTTGATTATAAAGGGTCTTGTACATGTTTGAGACCTAATATTTCACTGTGAAACATAGTCTATTCTCTTGTAAAGGTTCAAAAATTTCTAGAGTGACATATTTCATTCTTACCAAGCCATCTAATATGATAAAACAACCATATGGTTTGTTCTAAAAGGAACAGTTTGTCCCTCTTTACATTGTATCTCCATAATCATAAATGAAACATATGCAAGAGATTTCTGGAAAATTAATCTAGTAGTATCACCTAGATTAAATTCCAAAGTGATCAAATAGTTAAGTGTACTCATCTTCTTATATTTTACTTTTACCATGTTTTACATGTGCCCTAATTAAATGCAACTTCATTATCATTTTATATGTATAGTTAGGTTTGAATTTTGGATCATTTATTTAATATCTAATTACACATTAATTAACATCTAGTAATATCTATTTATTGGTTTTTATACATGTTTATTTGAATTAAAACCCTTAATTCCTTTTTGGTTAGCTAATGACTTATTTTATAATACTGAGTATGTGTGTATTTACATACTTTTGTGTGGAACTACTTAACTATTACCATGTGCTCAATGTATATATTTTCATATTCACAATTATATGTTGTGCTATCTACATCACCGAAATCGCCATGATTTATATTCTACCTCTATTGTGACAATATTGTTGTTAGATCTAAGAAGGATCCAAAGAAGGTGAATGGACATGAACCATAAAGATATTTCAATGCAATGAAATCAAATACAAGCTATGAATGATCTTGAGAGAGTTAGAAAATTATGTGCAACAATTGTAATGAAAATAATGCAAGATAATGAATTGCATTGATCTAAATTCAATCAAGCTACGATTCAAATTAGCTTGCTTTACAATTCGTGTGCATATATAGGCCCAAACATGGACAAAACCATGGGCAAAAAACTACTAGAAGTGTGAAAGGGGCCAACAAGGAACTAGTTGGGAAATGAACTTGTTCACACTAGACTAAACTAAGCAAGCTGAAATAAGTATAGGAAAAACCATTAAGGGTAGAAAAAACTACAACAACACCCCCTTACGCGTAGCTTAGGTAGATATAATAATTGGATCCCAAATATAAGGCCATATTGTGTAAAAAAGTATAAAAAATAACAAAATGGGAAGAAATAAGACAACCCAATAAGAACCTGAGGACATGTTGAACAATCACCTACTAAAATGCATAATTAGATAAAGTGCTGATAAAATAAATCCACAATGTTGAACTTACTCTTAATGGATAAGTTGTGTGAACATATCATGCTCAAGGAGTACCACAAAAATCCACAACTACTACTAGGAAGACATAATGATCCTCAACATGGGTTCCAGAAATAGGTGAATTTTTAGATACCCATTTACAAAGCATGTACTAAATTCTCCATGACGTTGAAAAAAAAACACAAGAGAAACACATGCACTAAATGTGATTATTTCGGAAAGAATAAATGCCACAAATAAGTCATTGGGGGGATTGATCTCTTACCAAATTGGGCTCCAACCTCTAGTATTCAAAAATGATTTGTAGAAAATGAACCAATCCTCATCATCTTCTTCGTCACCCTAATCCATTGCAAAAAGGTCCCCCTCAGAATTACAAACATGAAACTTTGTATTTAGTGCATGTAAATCTTACAAGGCCCAAAAGTACCTTTTTATCATTAAAATAAGAATATAAAAATAATGTTAATGTGAAGAGGTCACAAAATAATGCAATTTTAAAAATAAGATCACCTCAATATGAGTTATGAATCAAAAGTTATGACTCTAGAAGGTTATGCTATTAAAAAATAATATTTTAATGTTGTCCTTTTAAATCCCCCTTGGGTTTACCACGTAGCCAAAGGGTAAACTAAGGTGCCCAAGGTACCTACATTTATATTTTATGATTTCATGCACACTCAAAGGTGATGCATGTAAGGTATGTTGATGCATGTAGGGTAAATGTAACACCAAAATGCCTAGAGGGTAAAGAATTGACCCAAAAGGAAAATATATGTGACTAGATTAAAAAAACTACACCCATAAGATATAGATCTATGTCAAGAGGGTAAAAAACTGCATCTAAAAGGTATGTAATTGTTTCCAAGGGATGAAACTTGCACCCAAAAGGTACAACCAATGGTAAAAAAATTTGATTGCAAATATCGTTTTTTGTGCCCATATCAAAAAATAGAGAGAAACCCATAAAAATTCTTGAAAAACCCAGAAAAATGATATATTTTTTTCCCCAAAAAATAGGCTATAAGAAATTGTATTGATTTCTTAAAAAATGTGTCAAAACTCTTGAAAGTTCCCATATATGATTATCTTAAAACATGGTCATGTTTACAGTCAATTATAGGGATTTGACATCTTCTAATCATAATGAAACAATCTATTTTCCCTAAAATTTCATCAATTGATTGACGACCTACAAAAACACTTATAGAATAACTTATTTCCAAAATATTTTTGGATTCTCCAAATCATACATAGATGCAAGAGAAGAGAATACTAAAAAATAAATGATCTAAGAAAAATATCAGCTTATGATTTCAACAATAGCAAAAAAAGTAGAAGAGGTCATGTAAATCACTATAAATGATACCATGTCAAATTAAAGAAGATAAAAAGAACATGAATGGGAATGAACCACAAAGATATTCTGATGCAATGAAATCAAATGCAATCTACGAATGATCTTGAGAGAGTTACAAGAGAGACTTACAAAAATATGTGCAATAATTGCAGTGAAAATAATGCAAGATACTGAATTGGATTGATCAATATTCAATCAAGATGTGATTTAAATTATCTTTCTTTACAATGCATGTGCATATAGAGGCCCAACATGGATAAACACATGGGCACAAAACTATGGGTACAAAACCATGTGCACAATACCATGGGAAAAAACCACTAGAAGTGTGAAAAGGGTCCAATAATGAAGTAGTTGGGAAATGAAATTGTTCGCATTGGACTAAACTAAGTAAGCTTAAATAAGTGTAGGAAAAACCACTAAGGGTAAAAACACTATACCAACAATAGTGTGATTCATTGATATATCTGACAGACATTAATACTTATCTCTAATGGATTTCCATGATTATATCTTGTGTAACTAAAAATCAATTGTCGTTGCTTTAGATTACATTTCATACATGATTAAATGATCAAATATATTTTATTATGAAATATCCTATCTTGTTTATATAACATGTAATGTACATATCTCTTTCTTTTCATATGATTGATTCACATATTTCATCCATCATACAAAAAGGGTAACATGTAATGAGATTGTTTCATAGATTTCGACCATGCTAGATAGCATTACACATTTTGAGATATATTTTATATTTCAAATGGGTTATATTAGTCATATTAAGACATATTCATGTGATTTTGAGGAGAAATGTATATATTTTGTGATATTTTGAGATAAATGTGATGTCATTCTATATGATCTCAAGGAATAATTAGGGTGATCTATTTTTTTAGGAGTAAATTGATCATGGATGGAATCCATTATAAAAACATTATTTTCTATTCTACGATGATATAGTGGTACTATGTTAAAATTTTAGATTGATATTCATCTAAAGTAGATTATCCAAGTCTTATGAATCTAATACATGATCCAAAATTGAGGTTATAATCGGAATTCTCTTACTTGACTCATTGTCCAGTAATATGATAAGTCTAGATCAAATATTATTCATTTCAAATAAATTTATTCATATAATTGGGGGTGTGTGGTCAAGTTTACTATGCCATTAGACTTATAGAACCACGTTCTTTCTGTGATAATTGGTGTATTTGCATTCCTCATCTTACCATTTGATAAGTTACATCTCTTGGGGCATAGTCATCCCATGACAATTTCCAATCAATTTCAACAAGTGACAAATTAGTTTGCCTACCATCAAGTGTATTAGTTACTTATCTTTTCAATTTGAATTATTTTTAATGGTTCATAATTTAAAATATTTAAATTATCATTTAAGGGAAATAATATATACATTTTTTCTTACAAATATCACATCGAGCAAAATGCACATTCTAGATACACTTGTCAACACCTAATGTGATTACAATATGTGCCAAATTGATTTTATTCCTTTTAATTTAGCATTTTCAATACTATATTAAACAGGGACATCTGTAAACACATATATTTGGTATTTGGTGCTTTAGAAACATTCATTTAGACATACTTTTCATACTTTTATGCGTTTCAAAAATTTACATATGTTTGAATCTTTGAGAACTCCACATGTATCTACTATTCATATCTATTCAAGATAAACCTAGTCCATATAGGAACAACTTTTGTGTCCTAGAAAAATGATTTCTATGCCTCAAATACATGTTTTTAATCTTAGGAAAAAAATGAATTAAATAGAGACAATGCCTCTTACCATAGGAATTTATTTTTCAATGGCTAATTTTCAAATTAATAAATCTATATTAGGTCATCCTAGACATGTTTCATGGGTCAAAGATGGAAGAAAATCAACAAAGGGTCACATGTATATACAAATCAGTTATGAGGTCATTACTCACCTTTGACTGCTCTTAGAAACTTTGAAATCTTGTGGAGCACTCTCACTACATTGAGGATCATTGTCAAAGAGTAGTAACATATTTGAAATATTCAAGGAGGAGCCATAGAGTAGTCCATCGAGCCAAATCTAAATTCAAATAGGTCAAAATTGTATGATGTTATCTAGCCCAAAATGCTAACCCCTTTTAAATTTTTCTTGCGGCTATTTAAGCACTATTAGGGTTTAGATAAATAAGAGCATAAACATTCTCCATCACCTAGGGTATGGTGAAGTTATCTAGCCCAAATTACTAACCCCTTTTAAAGGTTTAGATAAATAAGAGCATAAACATTCACCATCACCTAGGGTATGGTGAAGTTATCTAGCCCAAAATACTAGCCCCTTTAAAAGGTTTCTTGTGGCTATTTAAGCACTATTAGGGTTTAGATAAATAAGAGTATAAACATTCACCATTACATAAAATTGAAGAGCTTCTAAATACCTACAAGCACTTTATATATAGAGGTTAAGGTCCATCAGAGGTTTTAGATCCCAAATATCTCTTAAATACTACTAGTAAAGGTTTGTTAATGTTAGTCTACTAAAGGGGTTTGAGTATGTTGGTAGTATCCATGCCACATATAAACCTTTATTCTTGATTTGATCACCTTATGAAACACTTCATATCATTTCCAAGTGATGTGGTATCCAGTATCTGTGTCAAAGATTTAGAATTATCCAACTCATCTCTCTATCGTTTTGCCCTTTGGAAAGCAAGTAATTGCAACATCTACTTGATTGAGTAATTCATATCATTGTACCTAAATGACCTATTTCTATAAAATGAATTTCTCCCCTGCTTTAATTACTTTATATGTCATTGTAAGGAAAATAGTTAAAACACGTGTATATCATGACATTCAAACCACACAAGATAAAAGGTTGTCTTTCTAGCTATTATGTCATAGTAAGGATGAGTTAACTTTATTGTTCATTTTGGTGGCATCCTATCTATCTATGTCCTCATCAAAAAAATGGTTCTCGGTAAGACATGTTAATAGGTGGAATACTTATCAATGAATACATATAAATAAGACATTTTCCTAACATTTAAGAGTCCCTCTTGCAACATCCATTGATGCTACTTCAATTGTTCAAACCCTCTTAAAATATTGGCTATCTAATGTGCCTTATTCATATAAGCATTCGAAGTATCTTCTGTAGCTTAACATTCCTTTATTTCTTCTTTTTCATCCTTTCTCGCCTATTGTATGTCAATGTGCACACCAATAATGCCCTAATTTGAATTGAATCATTCTACAAATACATAGGTGCACTAGTGCATTTATGATAGTGATATGAATGAAGTTGTGAAATAAAGGAATGTGTTATTTGAGTGATAGAGAAACATCATCATGTGAAAAGAAATTACAAGCACTTAAAGTAGCCTTTAAGGATTCAATAATATCTAAAGAGTATCAAATAATTATTGTTGCATTGACTATGTTATTGAAAGTAATATGGATCAGACATGTGCATTATATTGGATTGTTTGCTGATATGTATTATATTTGGTGCGTTATCTTCAAAGCACCGCTCCTTTCAAGGGGCCTTGTAATAATGAATAACACATCCCTCAAAACTTGTTTTTATTCTTATTTTGTTTTTGCAAGGTATATAGCTATCAAATTAGTGTTTGAAAGAAGAAAATCATTCTCCGAGAGAACCACACAATATTATAGAAAAATGAGCACATTTTTAGAGCTTAGAAACAAACAAACAAAGTCATCATATCAAAATTGACTTACACACAAAATTCTAAAAATGTAACACATAATTTTGATAATATAAAAAACCGTACCATATAATTTTGATCAAGGTACTTTATTCATGTTAATATATATGGGACATTTTAACATATTACTATCTATTTACATAACAATTATTTCCATAATTATATCAAATCAAACATTATTCTACAACTCCTTGGTCATACACCAATAATCTTTTTTATACACTTTCTTATAATCCACTGACTTAATATCTATTTAGATTTAAATTGCAATATTGTGATTAGTTGTACTTTTTTAAAATGTAAACCCAACTTTCCACATCCCCAGTTGCCTCTCTCCACTTTCCACATCTCCAGTTGCCTCTCTCCATTATCATTATCATTTATCATTTTTACTCAACCACTAAATGTGGATCAAGTTTACTCGATCACTAAATGTCAAAAGTATTTATTGAAGTTGGAATGGACATTTGACATATGGAAGTGACCCACTTATGACTCAAACATGGTAGTTATTGGAATTCAACACTTAAAAGGTTGAAAGTAGTGTTGCTTTATCATCTTCACGGTTTAACTCATTCCTTCTAGAAAACATTTGGTTGAGGTGGAATTGTAACCGGCACACTTGAGGAAAAAAAAAAAATCTAGAAAGGGAGAACAACCTACCTAACCAACACATGTATGTAAGCATTTATATAAAATTTGTTCATAAACGTCCAACTCACGTAGTTGAAAAGTAGATCACAAGATAGAAATAGTAGTATTAGTAAAACCGTTGCTCCGCCACCCCACTCAACTTCCCACCTCTGAGTGAGCTTCCACATACCTTTCCATTACTTAAATCTATCATGTCACTAAAAGTTAGTCAACCACATTACCCTCTTTCCCCACATGAGTGGTACACATATTAAATACATTTAAAATATATATTTAGATATCATTTTGAATTTATTATTTTCCTTACAAATTTTTGATGGGTGATAGATAGTTTTAAAGGTTATATTATGTATTGGATTTTAAAAAATCTTTTTTAAAAAAATAAAACGATTTTGAAATATATTGTATGTCTAAAATATTACAATTTTTTGATTTTTTTTTAAAATTTAAAAGAAAATTGTCTTATGATGATTAAATAGATGTCAAATTTAATGTTATCGATTGATTGTTTCGATATTACAACTCCCCACTACTCCTTGATTACCATTATAGGACACATATTAACATAAACATCATTAGAAATAAGTAACTTTTAACAAGTGATCTTCTAAATTATTGTTTTTAATTTTGTTTAGAAACATTCTTTATCCACCGTCCTACTCTAGATTTTTTTCTTCAATCTAAATTTAATGGCACGAACATATTTGTTGTCCTACTCAACATTCATAAATTGTTAAGAGAAAAATCTCAACTAAATTCTTACGTATTGTGTTTTACCTCATTTTTTCGTACAAATTCTTATTTGAATTGTACTTTTGTTTGCAATTAGTACAACCATATTAACATTATATAGTTGCAAATAATATTTAATTTTTTATGGACACTATTGTGATTGCGAACATATCCCAAGTTATCATCATATCATAACACATGCTATCATATTGGTGGATTATTTAAATGCATACTTGATCATACCTAAGACTTAATTAAATGCATATTTGATCATACTTGAGGCTTAATTAAATACATACTTGAAATATTAATTTAGACTGATAGTGGGTAGTCTTAATATTATCTTTTTTTTCATATTTCAATGCTAATGATTATTTTAAAAATAGCAAAACATTGATTAAGGCATAAAAATGAAATGAACTCACTAGTACAAACTTTTAGTTAATGAAACATAATGCTTAACTAAAGAACACAAGTAGGGAAGATAATCACGAAGACACTCACAAAACCCTAGGTGATGATAATGTGTTCTAGACAAGTTTGAAAAGGGAAAACATGTTCAAGTACGGACAAGTATGAGGAAGACTGTATCGAGACCAAACTTGTCTAGAGTTCAATTCTTTTGCATAGGTTCACTTGGATCTGAACCTCTAATTTATGGATTTGGAATATTGTGATGAATTTATGATGTAGATGAATTTCTTTCTCCTTTATCAAAATTTAGCTTGGCTCGTCTTAAAGATGATAAACCTAAAGATATGTTAGTATTTTGAGTTACACTGCCCCATTTCCTAAGCATTGATTCCACTATTCTAAGGTGGCCTCAAACTAACATAATGATCTCACAAATTGGTGTTGAAATGTAATTATAAATATTTAAATAGATGCACTTAGCACAAAACCATTAATTTAACTTTGGGACTTAACAACATAGAACCCTTAATTTAACTTGGGAACTTGACAAATTGGATTGGCTCCAACTATCCCCTAATACTTGAGAATTTCTTGGATAGCACTACTTTGAAGAGATCTCAAACCCACATAGTTCTCCCATGTTCCAATGATGAGATGGAGCTAACAATATCAAAAATCCACTTAACTTGAAACCCTCTAGTTGACATTGGCAATTGACATCACGACTCTTGATATTTTGTGTGCTTCAAATTTCTTCTCTAGGATGATCTAAGACTGCTCTTGGAATATTTTAATTTTTTTATAATGTCTCTAAGTGATGAGATAATGTCCCAATGATTCTTATATCAATTAAATGTCGTAGGGTGTCTTTGCTTTAGTAAATGACCTTTCATTAATTTTCTCACTTAATTGACCTTAACATCCTACCAAAGTTGACTAAGAAAACTAATCCATGTTTGAAATTTTTGATTTTTAGGTAGGAAAAGGGAACGTTTGTGATGCATGGAAAAGCCCAAAAAAAAAGTATCTAAGTCCTAAAAACCCATCCAAAAATCATGATACTCAAAACTAAAAGATAAGTGATGTATGCACAAAATGAAAATAAGCTTCTATCTAGCTTGAAATGGTTTTGATGATTAAAATAGAATTTCCCAAAATAGTGTGGGACTTCTATTCATGGTTTGTTTCATATCCTTGTGATTATGTGCAAGAATTAGTCCTCTTTATCATCTACACGTTCTACCTTAACTTTGTAATCTGGTGGTGATCTAAGGGTTCTCTTAATTCTTATTCATCATCTCTTGCATCTTCATCAATGGCGATGCCTTGTCACTGGACAATCTTTATAGCCTCCAAACAAGCTTGTATCCCTCTAATCACATCATCCAAGTCCACAAGTCTTTGCACTCATTTTTCTCTCACATAAAACTACAGTATGCATGATATCCCTTCTTTCCTCATAACCTCTCAACAAAAATGTTTTGTGACCTACATCTTCTACCCAACAATATAAAATGTTTGGAGTATTCATGTAACTACTTTCTACCCACACCCCTAGTATGGAAAGTAAAAAATATCAAGATCATTCACATAAACTAGATTGATGTCTATACCAATATCTATAGTAGGAGATCAATATCTTTGATTTGATACTAAATTAATTTTTTTCGTGATCAAGGTTACCAATAAAGGGATTCCTTACACTACGTAACCTATATCATATTTATATTTCATCGAAGACATATCTCAGGTGCACCTCTTAGTAATCAATCTTATTTTACTAAGGTGAGTAAATATTAAAGACTCATGCACAATGAAACTTTACTTGTATTACAATATTAAGATAACACTTTGTAATAATTGTCCTAATAATCCCAATCCTAGATCTATCTTAAGTTTGAAAACCTGAAAAAATCTTCTGTATAACTACACTCAACTCCATTTGGAAATTTCACATTAGATGCCTTTTTAACCAGAGGATAAGATCGATTCCTTATTTGGAATTTGACTCCTTCATACTTCCAATATTACAACCCCCTTCTGTTTATATAATTCATGTAATTTTAGGAGGGAGAGTAAGATACCTCATGCAATTAAAGATACCTTTTTCAAACATATCCATTTGGGAGTGATTGTATAGAGTCCAATTATTTTGTGTATGCTCACTTGGATTTGCACTTATAATTTATGGATTTGGAGTATTGTGATGAATTTATGATGTAGATGAATTTCCTTCTTCTTTGTCGAACCCTATCATGGATTTCCTTAAAGATGATAAACCTAAAAAATGTGTTAGTGTTTTGAGTTGCACTACCCCTCAATTGCTGAGCATTGATTCCATTACACTATTCTAAGGTGGCCTCAAACTAACATAGTGCTCCCACAAATAGTTTTTGAGATGCAACTAGAAATATTGAAATAAATGTACTTACACAAAACCATAAATTTAGCTTCGACACTTAACAAAATAAAACCATCAATTTGAATTTGGAACTTGACAAATTGGATTGGCCCCAACCATCCCCTAATAATCGAGCATTGCTTATATAGCACCACTATGAAGAGATCTCAAAACCACATAATTCTCCTAAAATCTAATGATGAGATGGAACTAACACTATCACATCTTGCACTTAATAGGAAACCCTTGATTTGACTTTGGCACTTGACATCACAACTCTTGATATTTTATATGCTTCAAATTTCGTATCTAGAATGATCTAATTCTAATCTTGGAAGATTTGAATGTTTTTATAACGTCTCCAAGCAAGAAGATAATGTATCCATTATTCCTATATCAATTGAATGGTTTACAATGTCTTTGCTTTAATAAAAGGTCTTTCATTAGTTTTCTCACTTAATTAACCTTAACATCCTACCAAAGTTGACTAAGAAAAGATACCCATGTTTGAAATTTGTTATTTTAGGCAAGCGAAGGCCAGGTTCGTGACACGTGGACAAGTCCAAAACAAAATCTACCGAAGTCCTACAAACCCATCCAACAATCATGAAACTCAAAACTAAAAGATAAGTGATGTATGTATAGAATGAAAATAAGCTGAACTACATAGGTTGAAATGGTTTTGATGATCCAAATCTGATTTTCCAAAATAGTGTGGGACTTCTATTCATGGTTAGTTTCATATCCTTGTGATTACGTGCAAGAATTAGTTTTCTTTCTCATCTACATGTTCTACCTTAACTTCATGATCTGAGGGTGCTCTTACTTCTTATTCCTCATCACTTGCATCTTCATCAAATGTGATACCTCATAATTTATCAATCTCCATGACCTCAAACAAGCTTGGATTCCTCTAATCACATCATCCAAGTCCACAAGTCTTGGTGCTCATTTTACTCTCACAAAAAACTACACTCTACATGACATCTCTTATTTCCTCACAACGTCTAAACAAAAATATTAGATGACCTACATATTCTACCCAACAATACAAAATGTTTGGAGTATTTATGTAACTACTTTATACCCATACCCCTATAATAGAAAGAAAAAAATCAAGATCATTCACATAAACCAAATTGATGTCTACACCAATATCTATAGTAGGAGTTCAAAATCCTTGATTTGATACTAGATTGATTTATTTGTGATCAAGGTTCCCAATGAAATGATTCTTTACACTGCGTAGCCTATATCATATTTATATCTCATCGAATAAATATCTTAGGCACACTTCTTAATAATAAAGATTATTTTACTAATGTAAATAAAGATTATAGACTCATGCACAATGGCACTTTACTTCTATTACAATATTAAGATAAGACTTTGTAGGAATTGTCCTAAGAATTCCAATCCTAGACCTATCCTAAGCTTGCAAACTCTATAAAGCTTCTACAAAACCACACTCATCTCTATTTGGTAATCTCACACTAGATTCCTTCCCAACCGGAGGATAAGCTTGGTTCCTTAATTATAATTTTATCCCTTCATAATTACAATCTTACAACCCCCTTTTATTTATATAATTCATGTAAGTTCATGAGGGAGAGTAAGATACCTCATGCAATTAAAGATACCTTGTAATTCATGTTACTCATATTGCCTCAAATCACCATTCATATATTCTATAAGTTTTCATCCATTTGATCAATCTCAACTAGATGGTTTGCTTGGTCCTTAATTATGAATGGCATGTTAATAACCACGTGTACCTCCCTCAAACTATATCAATATTGAAAGGAGATCTTATTAGACATAGATCTCATCATTGAAAATATTGAGAGCTATCCCATAAGAATGCAAAGGATTCATGGATTTGATAGTGACTAAGGAATGGAAGTGTACTGCAACATCAATTGATCATATACAATATACAAAGCAAATGTTACTTCACTATGCAAGATATTGTCCCACAACTTAGAATGTTGCACTTGAAGGTCTTGCATGGATCAATAGATGTGTGAAGTATGGAAAGTTTTGTGTAGGAAGGATGAATATTACGTAGAAAGGGCAAACTTCCATAGAAATGTTGTGAAGTTTTGCGTGGTCAAAATGATAATGCATGACTTTGACATGATTTCGTGGATCCCACAAGAAAGGGTTAAGGCCTTGAATGTTTACACGATATGCTTAGGAGTGGTATAACATTACACAAGTTTTTATTCACTAACTCTAAATAATTTTTCGGCGACACATGATTACTCATGAACCTAGATGTTCCTACATCACTGATGAACTCCTTTGGGAAGTCTACAAGACACAAACACTTATAAACCAAAACAAATAACTATGTCCATTGAAAAAATGTATGAAACATTATAAACTCAAGTGTGTTGAAAGAAATGGGAACAAAAGAACATAACATTAATGCACTTACAAGCTACACAAGAGAATAATCACAACATTTTTGCACTTGCAAGAGTTATGCAAAATTATACAATATATTAGCACGAACCAAGACTTATATTAAACTTTTGACCAAATTTATGCACAATCAATATTAAACTTTCATACAAACTTACGCACAATCAAAACTCGTGCACTGCTAGACTTGGCTTATTTCTACTCTAAAATATTTTTGTGGTATATGATTGCAAGTGAACCTAGATGCTCTTGCATCACCTATATTTGGACCTATAGGTTAGCTTTGACCATCAATAAGTAGGTTAAATACTAAACCTAACTATTTTTCATCGAACTTATCATTCTTAGGTTGCAACATCTAATTGTATTAATTGGTCACTTTTATTAGGTTGGCCTAGGCATGATTTTCTGATTCAATTTCCATGGGAAACTAATGAAGACTCTCTCTCTCTCTCTCTCTCTCTCTCTCTCACACACACACACACACACACACACACACACACACACACACACACACACACACACACACACACACACACACACACACACACACACACACAAATCCTAACTTCATTCAATCTCTTTCATCACCTAGACACCTTAGAGATCATTATGTTAGGTAAGATACCTTGGGATAAGGTTAAATTTTGCATAGCAATATGTAATTACTTATTCTCCTATGGTAGTTTCTTATTGGTTTGTTTATTTATTAAACAACATTTGTTTTATCATCCTCCCATATGATTGTGTATTCGTTTAGGTTGAGTTGTTGTACTAGCTTGAACTGTTGGATGAATATATTGTTATACAATGTCTATATAAATCGCAACTAATTCATTTGTTTGTAACTAGTGAGTTCATTCTACAATAAAATCATTTTGGTGTATTGCTCACACATTACACAAAAGGCTTATACACATCATAAATCTCTCCAAAGCACTCTAAGAGAAGAATTATTAGCATGAATTACTCCCAACAAAATACATATTGTTAAGTGTCTCTTGCCAAAAGGATCATCATAGTTGCATATTGATTTGGATAATTACATTCTATTAAACATATAAGAGCACTAGTAAAGCACCACTTCACTTCATTTGGGAGAAATACATGGGTCCCGATCCTCGGTATGTAACACAATACTTTCACACAATTAGGTGTGGGAGGATGAGTTTGACATAGTTTAAAGCTTATGTTTCTCTTTTGTTTCAAGTGGTTCTAGGGTGTGATCAAATGAAAAGTCCATTCTGCATTGTCTTTATCATTGCAAGATTTTATAGCATAATCTAGTAAAGAAGAGACTAAAAAACAAGTGTCAGAAGTTGCTAACAAAAGTTTTAAGCAGTAGAAGATAGGTTCAACCACTAGACATGTTCTATACTTAACTTGGCCACCTCTTTTGAACCTCATCTATACACAGTTTCAATGCACTAAAATGACTACTTTAATTGACGTCGCCATTCGGTAAGTAGAATCAAGTTGGGTCTTTCCTTTACTCACCCTTATTCAC
Source organism: Taxus chinensis (assembly GCA_019776745.2). Taxonomy (NCBI): domain Eukaryota; kingdom Viridiplantae; phylum Streptophyta; class Pinopsida; order Cupressales; family Taxaceae; genus Taxus; species Taxus chinensis. The sequence goes on from CM034150.1 coordinate 718,624,706, forward strand.
TTTCATTTTTATAATTTATGATTGGTTAGATTGTGTCCCTTTCCGCATTTAATATATTTTAAATCTAATTAGATTTTTTTAAATCTATTTGTGGGATAGACATCTAATTCTAATGATTTAAAGACTTAGAAACATTTTGGTGAGACCGTGATAAAATCAAAAACTTCTTCAGCTATTCCAAAGTGTGATTCTAAATACTAAAGTCTTTTTTAAAAAAGGCTTGGAGTGAAATCACAACACCGTATTTATTAAATTAATTGATTTGAAATAAACCATTAAAATAAAACTATTATTTAAATAGAAGAAGGAAATAATTATTTTTAAAAAAAAAAAATCAAGTCACCCTTCAAGGAGTAAAAGTCAAATAAGCTCGTGATCATTTAGCAGTCAATTAACGGCAGCAAAACAAACAGGAATGTTTACTTTGTTAGGTATATGCATTTGAAGCATTTTTTGAGGGTCAAATGAACGTGAGCGAGCAAATTTAGTCACCACTGACGTTATTTGGGTGATGGAAGACTTTTCCCTCTCGTGGATATTCAAAGAGAATGGGAGGATAAGATTTTTATTTGAATTTGAATTTTTCAAATTTTAAACATAAATGACCAATTTTTTTAATTTTTTTTTGTGATACTATGGGTCAATGGGGGTTTGTTGTCTATGAAATGTCGATGCCTTGTCGCTTATGGGCAAACCATGAGGTATAGGAGATATTGAGAAATACGACACTAACTTAATGTATAATCTCGAGAGAAGGGAGGGCAACTTTTGGTATACAGGCTCCGATTCTTATTATATTTGGGATTCAAGAAACAAATACCCTTTTATTGATATTATAGATTGAAATGAATATCAATATGTGATATTGGATTGGTATTGGGTTGTGTTGGATTTGAACTAGTGTAAATGCATAACGACTTTGGAATTTAAATATTCTCAGATAGACCTCTAGCTAATTCCTAGCAAAAGATATACATAATAAATAGATAGGAAAATGATTTGATTAAAGAAATGCTTATTAGATCAATTGCCTCATTTGTAAGCATAATTGTATAGATAGGTTGTTAACATATATCATTACTATTGGACAAGGATGAAATCAAGCTAATCAAGCTCAAACACATGGGAGGGATATTTTTTTTCCCTAGTTCTATTATAATTATTGTACAAGAGTGTTACTATTACTATAAACCTTCAAACAACTAGATATGGTTCCCTAGTGTGTGTGTGTTTGTGTGTGTGTGTGTGTGTGTGTGCGCGCGTGCGCATGCGTGTGTGCGTGTGCGTGTGTGCGCGTGTGCACGTGTGTGCACGTGTGCACGTTTGTGTGTGTGTGTTTTTGTGTGTGTGCGTGCGTGCGTGCGTGCGTGCGTGCGTGTGTGTGTGCGTGCGTGCGTGCGTGTGTGTGTGTGTGTGTGTGTGTGTGTGTGTGTGTGTGTGTGTGTGTGCGCGTGCGTGCGTGCGTGCGTGTGTGTGAGCATGTGTGTGTGTGTGCGTGCATGTGTGCGTGCATGCGTGCGTGCGTGCGTGGGTGAGTGTGTTTGTGTCTGTGTGTCAATGTGTACACACACATGGTGCCCCATATGGAGATGAGATAGGGCGAAGAATACCCATTTCTAGATAGTATAAAAATGTATCGGGGCTCAAGTGACTCACCAAAGTAGAAGATTTGGCTGAATGATGTGGACTAGTTTCTCCCATGATTTGATCCGTTAGGTTGGTGATAGCCCTATAATCCCTATGGATGAGGTGAGGTTAATGGGAATTTTTAATCAAGGTGAATGATGGGAGATGAAATGTGGGATTTTGAAGTGTCTACTTTAAGACCACAATAGTTTATAGTGTGTTTCGACTGTATATTTGTCCTAATACTTAATAGTTCCCATTATCTATATATGGGGCACTTGACTACATATAGCTGCCCCCATGGATATATAGACTGCACCACCCACCTCTATATTATAGAACACCTCAGAACTCACCCCACAATATATAGGCCCTCTCTCGGTAATATAACATTCAACATCATCTAATGGAATTTTTCATCTTTTGGACATTAATACATTGTAATGCACACATTAAATGCATTGTTCATGATTATGGAAACATTACATGTAAAACTAGCATATATTTCTTAAAGACATCTACTTAAAATACACAGAGATATTAATTGTAAGGTTCTTAATTCAGACTTTTCACATACCACATTAATTAAAAATTTCATTATATTCTCTATCAAAGTGCACTCACTAGTGTTAAATGACATTTATCTAGTTACACCATTGTGTTAATTTGGAAAGAAATATTTCTAGGAAACCAAAATGGATGGGCCAAATTGTAGTGTACAGTAAAAAAAACTAATTGGCTTCTCCAAGGAAAAAGACAAAAACTTTTGAGCCACTATAAAAAAGACACCAAGTTTAAGAATGAAAGTGTCGTGTGAAAGTCAAATAAACTTCAAATTAAAGGTCAAAATAATGTGAACATGCTCACACCATTACATCACACTCTTTGATTACATTATAGAACACCTAACAACATAGAGAGCTACTATTACATGAATGATAGAGTGTTAAGGTGTGGGTGTAAAAATTGACAAATCCTATGATCAAATCTTGAGATTTGATTTAATTTTGTTGTGTAAAGCATGTTCAAACAAGGCATCCTTTGTTTTTCATAACATAGCCCGTGAAACCCTAAGTTCTTTTAACTTTTTAGAATTTTATCATAAGTTCATCATTTTCTCACTACTAGTGTTTCCCTCTTCCATTATAATAATTAATAACTTTGTTATTTTTGTAAATAAATAGGTTAATATATAATTTAAGTGGGGAAATTTTTTCAATATCTATTTAAAATTATTTTAAGGACGAGGAGTCACTAGTTGTGTACCTTATTTAGATAGAATAAAAATACAGGACAATTAAAAAATAATATTTATTTGAAATTCAGAATATTTATCATTTTGCATATTTAAATAAAGAAAAAAGTACACTTGAATTGTTATAAAACAAATAATTTAAAATACATTTTACAATAATTTGATCCAAAACATATACATTAAATATCTAATAATCGTGAATCTTGCATGTTATAATTTGATTTGTGTAAAAATTGAATAAATATATTGAGTATAATGACTATTAAGTAATATTATGCCAACTATTAGGTGATGTTCCATTACAAGTGTCCTCACCTTATAATAGTTTGTACTAAATGTGTTAAGAGTTATGGGACTTTTGAACTTTATTATTTTGCACGTTGAACTAAGGTTCTATTCTTATGTATGTTTCCATTATTTTTCTTAGAAATTGAATCGATTAAAGTAAACACAATGGTTTGTAATGCTAGGTGCATTGAATTTTATAGGAGTAATTATTTTTGTTACACGGATTTAATTTGTAGAATACATTTAAATTATTTATGTATTTGTTGACAAGGATAAACATTTATATTATTTGAGATATTTTTGTATATAATTTAATAATTTGTACATAAATAATTGAACTTTTTTGATTTAATGGAAAGGTGTGAGGCATATCCATTATGTTAATTTTTTTTAAGAATCTAACATAACATCACCCCTTTTTGTATCTCTTAAAATTTGTATTTTAATCAATGATGTGATAATTACACTTAATCATCCTCATCACCAATTGAATTATAATCCTTTAATGAATCCACCTAAATTTTAAATTTTTAGAAAATATAAAAGTTTGATTAAGAAAATCTAAATCATTGTATACCATCAATATGGATTATTTTATTTCTTATGAATATATGATATGTTGATTTATTTGTGATGTTGCCATTTTCCTTTCTTTTCTTGGTTTTTATATTGTTGTGGCTATTCTTTCTTTTGTAAATCATAATTTTCTTTAAGTTTTTACTTCTTGGAAATTAAATATAGATTTGTAAATGTAAAATGGTTGTTAGTGATTGAATTGAATTTTAAATTGTAGTGAATAAAACATAGATTATAACGGATTAGTGTGAAATTTTCGTAGGAAATGAAAGATAGATAATAATAGTATAATATAAACAAGAGAAACACTATAATGTAAAGGAATTTCTATGCTAGGAATCCACTATGGTCACTTGGTAAAAGAATCCAAAACAAGTGTAATCGTGGGTTTCAAAATATTATCCCTTATTTTTTGGATTCACCAATATATACTCTCATTATTGGCGGCCCTTTTACATCACTGCCTCGATTTAATTAACTAATATACCTATGCAAAAAAGTAAATAAAAATTACTGCATGTATGATCACAAGTGTCTTATACAAGTTTATCAACATGGTCGTCCCTTGTAGAAATCCCACCTTGATGAAAACTGTCCCTAATAGTGTGATTTGATCACCTCTTCTTTTTATAACTTCAACTTAAATAAATTTTAAAAAATTAAAATGGAGTGTACGAAAATAATATCATTCTCCATTTTTCAAATATTTACCATCTATTACCCTTCTTTACTTATAAACAATTAAATTCACTTACTCATTCACTCCCACATGACTAAGTTATAATTGAGATTTTTCCTCTTGTTAATAAAATTGTTGAAGTTGTAGTAGAAGACCCACAACCCAAAAGAGATATTGTTGCACAATCGTTACACATTTTGGTGTCTCACTCAAGTAGGGATGACAATTATTATGGTAGGATCGACATATTTAGGGAAGGACTATTAATTCCATTTACAAAATGACCATATTGACATGTTTTTATCATATGTGAAAATGATGCAATTTCTAACTTACACAATAGATCTTCCAAGAATATTTATCTTATTATACAAATATTTCCTCCTTTTAATTCATTTTTTTCAAAATTATTGGTTATTTATAAAGTGATTGATTTCTAATCCAATATGAATCATACCTCTATTTTTCAAGATCAATTTATTTCCAAAAAATATTTTTCATCAAGATGTGTGAAGACGTCTTCCGCTTTGTCATTATAATTCCACATTGATTGTCTTGGAATCTTTTATTTTATTTCAAACTACCAATACTTTTATGGGACTCTTATTATTATTATATCTCCATTTTATAGTTCTATGCTTTATGACATGATATAACCATGACTTCCTTTTCAAAACGATACATGATATATCCATATATATTTAGATAGTTTGGTATCATAATGAGATGCATACCCTATTAGATTTAGACTGGTGTAGTACCTCAATATTTCTCCTAGTCACTTGACAACAATACCTTTTGCACTTTCTACGACATTTGGTCCATTAGTGCATATTTATCCTTATTCATGTATATTTTCCCATTCTTAACACCCTCTAATTTGCTAAGATCGTCCTTAGTCTCTAGTTAACACTATCATAACCACTATAGTTTGCATAAGGACTCTCTAAACATCATAACAAACATCCTCCAACCTTTAATATTGAGTTTCATAACCTTTGGAGAGGTTTGTGGCCCTCAAATAGGTTTAGCCACAAACTTGTTTGGAATTTTCAAACCCATCATGTGCTTATCTAATGTTAATTATCATAATTTCAATTGGGTAACTTGTCCTAGTCATCATTAGAAAAATTTTAGGGTCAATTGAGTAGGAAAGCTAATGAAAGGTCTATTATTTACAAAAACCACCCTAAGATCTTCAAATCCATCTAGACATCACTTCATATCTTGGTTATATAACACAAAAAGAGCCAAATTGATCAATAATCATAAGCAATTACAAACACACACCAAAAATTACTTTAAATATGATTTTTTGGATTGAATTTAAACATTACGGATTTTTTGTAATTTTAATAATTAATTAAAATCTGCAAGTAGACTGTGGGAATCAGAGAATAGTGACACAATCTGTTGTTAATAGAGTTTGGCATGAAGCTTACATCTTTGGGTCCATTTTAATGGGACCGGTCTATTAAAATCACCTTCAAAAACACTTTAAAATGGTGTACAAGGAACTTCAAACCTTCTTCAACTAGACATAGTATTCTTGGACACCAAATTAAACCCTAGTCTCCTTTGGACTTTTTCTCAAAAAATGTCTCCAACTCTCAATAATGCCCTTTAAGCTTACACAAACCTATCAGATTAATTCTTTAAATAACAACACACCCCTTTTATAACTTGATCACCTCTTGTGGCTCAATTATGCCCTTTAATTTTATCACATAGTTAGTTAGGGGGTCAAACCCCCCTAACCTCCACCAATGACTTATCTTCCATATTGGGGACTAAATCCCACATGGATCAGATAACAGCTAGGATTAGAGATTAAAATAAGGCTGACTAGTTTATGTGCTCTCTTTAGAGCCACTTTTTTTTGCCATATAGTATAGCCAGTGTGGATGTCTGGGCCAAGTTTGACATGGAGGTTTTAGTGGGGCTAAATTTAGCCAATACGTTGGTGCTAAGTGGATTTGGTGGGAGTTGGCGAATGAGGTGGCAGGTTAGCTTGGTGAATCGAGCGGTGCGGTAGGTCGGTGGGGTGAGCTAGAGAAAGATATGGTGGTTGTTAAGGTGGTGCCTTTGTTGGTCGAGCTAGTAGGGGTTCGTCTTGACGAGTCAAATTGACTGCAATGCAACTTTGTCACTATAATATAAATAACATTTCTTATCATATCTAAATATAGTCCCACATACAGAATGTGATGTTTAACATAAGCACTTATCTATAAAAGATTGAATATAGTGATGTGAAGAAACAAAGGAACTGTCACCCCTCTGAAAAAAGAGTGTGTCAACCCTAGTTGAGGGTCCTCAGCTAGCAAATAGTGGGGCCCACCCGTCTGATAATGAGTGTCAAAGACCTGAGGTGCGAAACACATTTTTATTCCATATCACATTGCCACTTTTCATTATTTGATTGGTCCACATGGTGAGTGTGCACGAATCCAAGTCCTCTAAAACCTGTGCCTAATCCCACATTTTTTCTAGATCACCAAAAATTTCAGCATACAATAACTTCAACATACAACCTCTATATATAATGTTCAAGGTACCGTCAAAAGTCTCTCGACCTACTCCATGCAATGCAACTTATTGTAACATATTCAAGGAATATCGTAGACCAATGTTTCTCACTAATGATACTCTAGATCACAAATCTTTCGAGAGTAGTCCTAAATTAGCTAAGACTAGAATTCTAAATAATACAAATATCAAAATTTCATGTTGTCAAGTACCAAAGTAAAATTGAGAGATTCATTATAAGTGCACATATTGTATGTTGGTAGTTTCATTTCATCTAAGTGTATGGAGAATAAAATTTTGTTTGACCCATTTTTTAGAGAATCGATATATAGACTATTCTCATCACATCATGTGGGTATGGTGAGGCTATATAACATAAAAATATACCCCCTTTTTAAAGTCTTGCATATCTAAAGTACAAGCTAAGTTATTTTTTGGAAGTATAAGGAATTTTAATTCTATCATAGAACAATCATAACATTACAATAATGTAGAAAAAAATTAGATTTAGATGACCTTATAGAAATTTATTGAGCTCATGCAAATTTACCTAGGTGTAGATACCAAAATTTGGTATCTATACCCTTGTCTGCCCACGTGCACATATTTTACCATGGTCCTATCTAGGTAACCCTTTAATTAAATCCATCCCCTTCAATATTTAATAAAATTCCCACTTGATTATCGTATTACACTTAATTCCCATCACCTTTAATTCCTAGTTAGTGTAGACTTGGTCCGGTTGGCATAGACCTAGTCTGATCGACGTCGACCCATTCCTAATCGGCATCGACCCAGCCCAATCGGTGTTGACCTGATCCATCTTCTAAATATATATCCAACCATAAAAGAGCTTGTAGGTTTGTTATAGGTTCCTTTCACCCTATCTAGTTGGCGTCGACCCAGTTTAGTTGGCATCGTCCCATGACCTAATTAGTATTCTAGAGCTCGTTGCATACCTATTTTCTGTATTTTCTTATTCACTCTTCTACAATCACTGTTGACTGGCCCTCTATAGTCCCGAGTCGCTGTCGACCCATACAGGTTTGATTTACTTTACATCTATTTTGATCATATATGTACTTTCCTTATATATCAACATTTTTTATTTCTATTTTATATTATATTTTGCATATTATCTAGATCCATATTATTTATTTTTAGATTATGTATTCCTCCATTTTATGCATACTATCAGTTTATCTTTCATTTATATCACTTTCTTTTATTAAAACATGGGGGTTGACATCTGCCAAGGAAGTTAACGCTTCTTGGAGCTGACTTTGTCCAACAGCCCCCGCATATACTATCTAATCGGTTTTTCTTTCTAGTGATTCTTATTTCTAGGTTCATCAAGCTCGTAGCAAGGATCCGTCATTCACTTTATGCCCATATCCATTACATCGCATTCGAGGTACCTTAAACCCTCTATTTTCTAAGTTATCTAGTTTTCTTTTATACTAGATCATTTAATTGAAAAGGAATGAAAAATTAGATCGACAATAGGATAGATCAATAACTCTTATACTTGTTAATGTACAAACTATTTTGATATAGAAACATTTAGATCTATATGATAGAAACTCAAATTTGGTAAATTATGCTTTGGAAATGAAAAGTTTGGTTATATTTCCTTGTTAAGACAAATGATCACATTCTAATCCCAATCATCACATATTTCTAGCTCTTTCTTGATTTTCTCATCTCCACACTTTGTTATGTCATTCATATAAAAATTATTAACTAACCAAATCAATAAATTACCTTGAAGAATCTGTCCAAAATTTATGATTGTACATCTTGGTGTTATTAGCCTAGGAAAAACCATACAATTTGGTCCATAATGGACTATGGTCCTAGCCGACTTGTATGGTCTTTCCCTATTTCTTTTTCTAACTTTATTTTCAATTTTAATATCTTAAGTGTGTCGTTTCATCTTCCTAAGGTGGGCCTTATCAAAATATTTTACCTACAAAAGTCTATATAACAAGTAAATATCACTTCATAACTCATTTGGCACTTTCATAATCTCCTATTGTAAATATCAATACAAAATCACTCATGGCTCTCCTAAATCTTCCAAAATTACTTGCACGTCATTTAAAACAGTCACTACTATAGGAATGAAGTATTTAACCATATCAAATAATATATATTCCTCTATTTCCAAAGCCTACAAAGGACATAGAGCCATGTTTTTGCAAGAACAAAGTCACTCCAATAATTTTCAAAGGCCCTTAAGGGATAAAAGGGTTTATTACTACAATTGAAGCACACTACATCACATTGCTACTGCATTTGGTACATTATCTACTCTATAGTTATTCCATTATCTTTGTGTCAAGATACATAAGGGAACTCATAGGGGGTGGCTTAGATCACATTCACACTTGCAATTACACCTAGGAGAACTACATGAAGCTTGATCCTGCTCAAGCAGATGTAGTGTAGCAGTTGGATTGGTTTGGTAAGGGTTTATTAGAAAGGGTAATCCATCCTAACCACACACTAATTTCTCCTTTTGTTATTTAACTCTTTGATGAAGGGTACTACAGGTATCTAAGGTTTATGCTTGTTGTAGGTCATTACAAGTTGTGTGAATGTTGTATGAATAAGATCAACATACAATAGATTATATTTTGAGACAAGCAAAGTGGAAAATGTTATAGAAACTTACTGAAAGAAGGTCCAATACCATAAAATAAAATTCTTGACCATACATAATAAGACATGTTTGTACAATAGTTATAATGTCATATACTAGAGAGCATTCATTTGCAGTCTCATTTTTTTAGCATCTGCAATCTCATATCATCATGTTTTCCCTATCCACACATACAAATCTCTTTTATTCTACTCTGTACAACTAAGTTGTCATCTCCTCTTTTGTATTCAATCTATTGTTAAGGAATTATTTTGATTATGCATGGTTAATTATAAATAAATTAATTAAGAGTTACCTTTTATAGTGCACTATTACATCATATATTTTATTGTGTAAAACACATATACACATTACACATTATATATATACAGGGTGTGAACATATACATATTTGCACATTCTAAACCCATCTAGACCATAAATTTAGCCCTTAATTTTTCCTAAGCACATTGATTATTGAATTTCAAAATTTTGTCTAACATCTGAGAGTTATATTTCACCTTCCACAAGTTTGTCTTGGTGAATTAATTCTTTCACATTCCCTAATCATTTTTATCAATTGTTTAAGGATAAAAAATAATCTAATTGTCAAGTTTTACATAAATCTAGCTATGTATGAATACAACTTATCATAAATCTTATTCATATTTCAAGTTTTAATATTATTATGCTTATAGTGTAATTTATCAATACAATTTGATACAAAGTCCATAGGTATTTATACCACTTGCACAACAAGTTTAGTGTAACAAGGTTAATTTGTTCCTATATTTGTATTTTCCTAAATTTTAGGTGTTTCTTTAATTATGGATTATATACGGTTGTATTTTTCCTTGCACTTAATTATATATTGATTATATGTGAATGTATTTTATGACATGGAAGAATGAAGGATTCAATACCAGATTTTGAGGAAAATAAAATTTTCTTTATTTTTCAGGTTGTATGAGTTGGGATCTTTAATACATGGCAACCTCACTTATTTCTTTAGACTTTCAAATTACTAATATATACACATTGACTGAGAGAAAAATATTACAAATTTTGGGTGTAACATATTCTTCAAGCCCTCTAAGGTAAAAAAAAATGTAAAGGACTACTCACGTTGATGATATGAAATAATAATAATGACGCGTGTACAAATCTATCAATGATAGTTTTAGATTATAGTGAAATGTTGCTACACCCTTAATCCTAAGTCATATATCGGGATATGTATAGCCGATGTGTGGCTAGCATTATCTCCTAACATGTCATATCATATTTATTTATGCTTTCATATACTTAATACATCTATCTTGGTATTTACATAGTATAGTAGGGTATATATCGGAATGAGTAAGTGGTAGATGATCATCATATTGAGAACTTGAGTCTTATTGTATGGCTTAGCAATTTTCCCTTCAAAGTGGCTAAGTCATTATACTTGCATATTGTGATCATTAATCTACATTTTTTGTTCTTTGGAGTTATATTTCTACTAATATCTAGATTTATGCAAGTATTTTTACTACAAGTGGTATCAAAGCATCAATTTGGGAAAATTGTGGGATAAAACCCTAAATTTAGTTATTCTTATATATCGTGAGATTGACCATAATTTTTTCAAATAAAAATTGTGCAAAGTGGATAATCATTCAAGGAGTCTACTCTAAAAATATCATATTTTTTAGAATTGTTTTGCGAAAGATATTTCTAGTTTAGGGTTAAAAGCCTAATTTTAATGATTCGCCTATATTTTTAATTATTTCAATTTTTTATTGAATTATTTTTTTGAGTGGTGAATTTGGGTTAGGGAAAATCCCTCAAATTTTATAAAATTGGAATCATATTTGCGAGAGTTATTGCAATTTCAGGGTTTTTCATAAATTTGCTACAAAGGTTACAATATTTAATGTCTTTCTAATTTTTTTACATTTTTAGAAATCTCTCAAAAATATAATTAGGGTTTGAGTTCTATATTTTATAATTTGAGGGCATGATATAGCCGAAAACGATAAGATAAATATTGATCAAAAGGGTTTTTTCTTGAAACCGTAGTTTTTTGTGGATCACGTGGATGAAAATTTTCTATGGAAAAGGTGATCTGGATCCTAGAAAATGATGGAACAAGTTTAAGAATATATTTTTTATCATTATAGAGGTAAATGTTTCAAGTTTGGCTTACTGGTCATGCATGGATTTGGTTTTCTAAGTTAGAAAAGGGATGTTCTAATTGGTCTTAGGGGGAAATATAACAAGTTTTTTTGGATAGATGGGACACCATAAAAGAAGAAAAAGAAGGAGAAGATGATGAAGAATAATAATTAGGAGGAGGAGAAGGAAAATAAGGTGAAGAAGGAGGGGTATAAGTAGGAGGAGGTGAAGAAGAAGAAGTTATGGGTAATGCAAAAGTATAGGAAGATGATCAAGTTTAAGAACAAATGGAGCATAGAGTTCAGATGGTGTAGCTCCAACTATGGAGGATTATTTATATTTCAATTTTAAGATTGCATCCATAGGAAAAATAATATAAAATAAGCTCAATTAGATGGTAAAAGATTCATTTTTTTTTAATATTTGAAGCTCTCTAGTATCAAAGAGATTTTTTCACTTTCACATACATGGCACATTTATGGATTGGAGAATTTCATTCCACAAAATGTTTTATCCTAGATAAAATTACTCGATTTGGATAAATAAGAAAAAATCAGTTTGAAATATAAGGAAATTACTCAGATGAACATTAAGAGGGCAGAGAATAGAGTAATTATTGAGTATCTAATGAAGTGGAAGAATCAAGACAATGATGTTGTAACACGAGAGGAGGAAGATTTATTGTACCAGAATCCAAAGATGATCAAAATTAAGGACTATACTTGTTTAAAGAATCATATTGAAATGGTTCACATTGGGGATGATGTTGCTTTGAATGGGATGTGAATAATACACCCTTAATCCTAGGTCATATATTGGGATATGTATAGTCATCATGTGCCTATAATTATCACCTAACATATCATATCATATTTATTTATGATTTCATATGCTTAGTAGGTTGTCCTTGGTGCTTTACATAACATAGTAGGGTATGTATGGGAGTGAGTTAGTAGTATATGATCATCATATTGAGTACTTGAATCTTATTGTATAGTTTGGAGGTTGCCCCCTAAAAATGGCTAAGTAATTATACTTATATATTATGATCATTCATCTAGATTTTGGTGTTCTTTGGAGTTATATTATGATGATATTTAGATTTATCTAAATAATTTCCTTATAAATGTAGAATCAAAAGTAAAATGTTTGGGCTGAGAGTAGTGACTCTTTATGTGTCAAGTGAAGGAAAAAAAAATAATTTAATATTGAAATATCCCTTGTGGGATACCACTTAAAGATGCACCAAAATTTTTTTTTTGCTATAAACCCAAATTCTGATTTTTGTAGATTTTTAACATTTAGGGTAGCGAACTGAAGAAAATTGATATCTCTCAAAATACTCACTCAAATCACTTGAAATTTTTAGGAGAGATTTCTAATATTATAAAAAACACAAGAAAATTATTTTTGGAATTTTTGGAATGATATAATACATCCAGAAAATTATAGAAATCCTTAAAAACTTCAAAAATTCATATCTTCTCAAGTAGGCATGATAAAATTATAAAATTTTGGAAATAACATCTACTGATAGTGAGAATGAAAACCCAACCTCCGGATTTGAAAATGGACATTGGGAAGTCCTAAAAAACATTGTTACAAATATGGAACTGAGTAGATAAAACCCTAGAAAATAGATAAAAATATAAATTTCTGGAAATAATATCTACCACTGATATAGAAGAGATCCCATCCTCCAGATCTAGAAATGGCACACTGAAACCCTTCCAAAAATTGTTGCAAAATCCCAAAGTGGGTCGCTCCCCTTAGGAAGAGGCTAAAAACCCTCAAAGTGTCTCTAACTACGGCGCTAAAATCTGCTCTAATCGTTGCCACAAATCAGATTTGAAAACCCTTGGATTATCTTCACAAAATGTCACCGAGACCCTCAAACCCTTCTCTGAAACCTCTGAAAATACCTCTGTAAAACAGCCCTGAAAACAGCTCCAAAATGACAAGCTAGGGTAGATCTCTCACTACTGAAGAATGCCTTGATAGCTAGGGATAGATCTCTCACCACAGAAGCTAGGGTCCTTGTGGGATTTCACTCCACAAGCTGTAAATTTGCAAGCAAGAGTTACACATAAAGGAAAATAATTATGTATCCAAGAATTTTCTCCATCACTCCCCCTAACTTCCTTTTATAACATCTCATTGCCTTTTTCCAAGTTGGGCGCTCCATGTGGGACTAAAAATGACTTAAGTGACCCCAAAGAAGAAATAGAATAATAAAGTACCATAAGGGACCCCAACGAAGAAATAGAATAATAAAGTGTTATGCCCCCCCCCCCCCAAACAACAAAACATAACATCTAGTCCCTCCAAATCATTTATGCTCATGTCAACGAAAAAGCATAGGAAAGGGGACATTACAATCCTCCCTTCCCGAGAAATGCTTGACCCCAAGCATTATCCTGTCATGCTGCAGAATCTGAATACCACAAAGTAAGTTTCTTTATCTCACTCTGCAGTTAACCAAAGATCGGTGTAATCCGAAGTAACCAAGAAACCCCATGTAGTCATCATGACCTCCATGTTGTATAGAGAACAATGTTGTTCATGAAGTAGAATGATACCCAAATCGACTCTCCACTGGTACCCACGTCGGGATTGCCAATCTGTCCAATCCCTGCCAATCTGATGCCATCATCATGGGACCCGTCACTATCTCTTTGATCAACTCTTGGGTACGTAAGTCCACTTTGAATCTTATAGAATCTCCTGGATCAACTCGTGAAATAACCTCTATATGCACAAAGCATGCTAACCCTCCCACATGACCCACATTAGTGTGAGAGTACAACTCATAATGTATCTCAATGTGTCCCATGGGGGAAAGATCCCAAGACTCCAGTAAATGGTCAACTGATAATGTCAACTCTACATAGTTCATCTCCTGTGATGAGTGTGAACCTACTGAATAACTAGGAAACTAATTCAACTCCATCCCTCCACTAACTAGCACATGGGTGAAATGCCCTCTGTGCCTAGAAGTAGTAAAGTACATAGGAGTGCTATCCCATGTCGACTGAGAACATGATGAACCTATAAGCTCCAATTTGTTATAATGACAAACCGTACATCCCTGTATGAAGTTGAGGATATCCTCCCTCAACCCATGCCATATGAATCTCTCTGATATGAGCATGTAGGTCGTATTAAAGCTTAAGTGTCCAATCATGAAATAACAATGCACATGTCACAATACCTCCATCCTCAACCATGAATCTGACACAAGGTATAATATGCCCTGATAGAATATCATCTCATCCTCCAATATGCAAGTGTGATCCTGTATGTGACCATCTAGAATCTAACAAGTGTGTCAGTTCTTGGAGTACTCAACAAGAAAATGAGATCTCCAGTCTACCAAAACCTCAGATAACCAACATAATGATAAACTTAGATGATTTGAACCTGTAACCCCAATCTCTGTGACTGTCTCATGTGCAACACTACTGGTCACACCCACATCCATCATATTCCACATCGATCTACAACAATAATGCCCCTCATCATGTCGGAAAGTCCTCTCCATCCTGTCAGCTGTAACCACCCTAGGTGCCCCTGTAGATAATCCCCTCAAAATCACATTCCTATCCTCAGACTTAAACTTCAGCTCCATTGTCTAAAAGTTAGTTCGAAACTCACCTAGAGAGTGAAGCCACTACACTCCCATCACTATATTGGTCACTCCCATACCAACAATGTGGAAATCATCGGTAACTATGTAGTTACCCATGGTGATGATCAATTGTGGAACTTTCCGTGTGCATCTCATTTACTCTCCACTGGCTACAAAAATGTTGAAGCCCTCAAATTCCTTCATCTGCAAACCTCGTCTGTCAACCAATGATGCATCAATAAAGTTGTGGGTAGCCCCACTTTCAATGAGTACCACAACTCGCTGAACCTGCATAAATCCTCTAATCCGAAATTCCCTGTACATCAGAGTACTAGACAATGTGGCTATAATCTCCTAAGGAAAAGTCTCCTCCTTTTGCACCGCATCAACACTATCCAACACAACTCCATCTCCATCATCCATCTCACGAGTCTCTAACTCCTCACCTATGTCACCCTCACTCTCTTCGAAGACCTCAATGAATTGGGATTTCTCTCTACCTCTGCAATCATGTCTTGGAACCCAAGGTGTGTGGCAATCGAAACATAGTTTCTTTCACCTCAACTCATCTCTGTCCTCTCAGGAAATGACTAGCTTCTTAGCCACCTCCTGCCTCAGTGGAGGCTCCCTCTACTGAAGTTCATCTAATCCACATGGAGGTTCCCTTTGCTGAACACGAGGTGGAACCCTTGACTTTGGAGTGGATAAATCCAAGTCTCGAGATTTCCTAATAGCCTCATGCAAAGAAGAAGGATCAAATGCCTTCACAAACCCAACAAGAGCATTTTTTAAACCTACTATGAGCAGTGAAATCAATGTCATCTCCATAACATCAGGTACCATGACTGATAATCTCTAAAAATATATAATATACTGATCTAGGGAACTATTCTATCTCAAATGAGTCAACTCCCTAAAATACCTATCAGGGTCCCTCCTATCAAATATGCTCACTAGCCTCTGCATGAACTCTGCATAAGTAGTAATTTGTATGTGTCCCAGTGTAATCAATCCATGATGCCACCAATCATGAGCATCTCCCTCAAGATGTAAGATTGCAAATGTAATTACATCTTCCTCATGCATAGGATTCAAGTCAAAGTATGTCTTCAACTTCTAAACCCAAGAATGTGCAATACACTTCTTAGAACCATCGAAGTGCGGAATGGAAATATGTCCCAATCTCCTTTGCAACTCAGGTACCTGTATCTGATGATATCTCCTAGGCCTGGTGCCAATCTTCATTTTGCAATATTCCTGGAATGGCATGTTGTCATGAAAGCCATCACTCGAGGTCTGGTACCTTTCCCAACAAGGCTTCTCATCTAAAATATCCACTAGTTGCCATACATGTGAAACTTTCGGATCCTTCACGAAATAAGGTTCGTGAATCCCCAAAGGCCTAGTAGAAGAATGGGGAGACCATTGCCCTGAATGTCCACCCTCACCTCTTTGATCATGTTGTCCCATATTGCTATTTTCTTCTCTCTTTGTATGAGCATAAATCTTGCCCTGTGTTAATCTCTTCGTGAGCTGGCTTAAATAGAGATTGGTAGTCTCTTGTTGCTTTACCATGTTGGTGAACAATTGTTTCATCAGATCTACACCCATATCCTCACTATCTTTGTCTTCCATCTTTCAACCCCAACAGGCTAGAGAAACAACTTCTCTAATACCACTGAAATATTCCTTGTGGGATACCACTTAAAGATGCACTAAAAAAATAAGAAATTGCAGCAAACCCAAATTTTGATTTTTGTAGATTTTTAACAGTTAGGGCAGCAAACTGAAGAAAATTGATATCTCTCAAAATAATTACTCAAATCACTTGAAATTTTTAGGAGAGATTACTAATATTATAAAGAACATAAGAAAATTATTTTTGGAATATTTGGAATGATAAAATGCAGCCAGAAAATCACAGAAAGCCCTAAAAACTTCAAGAATTCATATCTTCTCAAGTAGGCATGATAAAATTATAAAATTTTGGAAATAACATCTACTAATAGTGAGAACGAAAACCCAACCTCCAGATCTAAAAATGGACACTAGGAAGCCCTAAAAAACACTGTTACAAATCTAGAACTGAGTAGATAAAACCCTAGAAAATAGATAAAAATCTGAATTTCTGGAAATAATATCTACCACTGATATAGAAGAGATCCCATCCTCCAGATCTGGAAATGGCACACTGAAACCCTTCCAAAAATTGTTGCAAAATCCCAAAGTGGGTCGCTTCCCTTGGGAAGAGGCCAAAAACCCTCAAAGTGTCTCTAAATATGGCACCAAAATCTGCTCTAATCGCTGCCACAAATTAGATCTGAAAACCCTTGGATTATCTACACAAAATGTCACCGAAACCCTCAAACCCTTCCTCTAAAACCTCTAAAAATACCTCTGTAAAACAGCCCTGAAAAAAGCTCCAAAATGACAAGCTAGGGTAGATCTCTCACTACTGAAGAATGCCCTACTAGCTAGGGATAGATCTCTCACCACCGAAGCTAGGGTCCCGTTGGGATTTCACTCCACAAGCTATATATTTGCAAGAAGAAGTTGCACATGAAGAAAAATAATTATGTATACAAGAATGTTCTCCATCAGTCCCCCAAACTTCCTTTTATAACACCTCATTACCTTTTTCCAAGTTGGGCACTCCATGTGGGACTAAAATATGAATTAAGTGACCCCAACGAAGAAATAGAATAATAAAGTACCATAAGTGACCCCAACAAAAAATAGAATAATAAAGTGTTATGGGGTCCCCCCTAATGAAAAAACATAACATCTAGTCCCTCCAAATCACTTTATGCTCATGTCAACGAAAAAGCATAGGAAAGGGGACATTACAAATACATTCATATGTTTCTCATAGTAAAATGGAAAACTACTCATAAGGAAATGGAATTTTTTTTTTGTGATGGGGCACTGAGCATATGAAAATAAATATTACTAAAAAAATAAGCTAGACACTATCTTATCACTTGCATTGTAGATTCTATTATAAACCATCGTCTTTATACTTTCTTAGATGTCTCTCTCTAATACCAATTTAGAGCGACAATAAATAAAACTTATTTTTTAATAACATAGATATTTGTATATAATGTTATAATCCTATTGTAAGCTAGGAAAAATACACTACTAACAAGAAAATAAAATACCAATAATCGTACCTCCTCCTTCGCGTTCCGTAGCAAACCTCAGAATGGGCTAGGAAACTTGGATTGAGCCCTGATTTTGTGATATGTAGGTGCTTTTCTTCAAGACGGAGCAAGACCTTCCTGCAACAACGATCTTCTTACTTTGCACTAGATGGGAAAAAGGATTATGAGGCTATTTTGGCATTAGGACGAGGCAAAATGATGTTCTTTGCTCAAAGGATGCAAGAACTTAGATATGGCATGAAAGCTTATTCTCTGTGTGTTTAGAGGGGAGGGGTAAGGTTGTATTTATAGCCTGAGGGAGTGATTAGCTTAGATTAATTTAAGTAATCATGGTTTGAAAATGTGGGCAAGATTAGGTGAGTGGTTTGAAAATGTGGGCAAGATTAAGAGAGTGGTTTGAAAATGTGTGCAAGATTAGGTGAGTGGTTTGAAAATATGGGCAAGATTAGATGAGTGGGGGCCACGAAGAATGGGTGAGGATTTGAATTATTTTTTAATTCATAAGTGGAGGATTTTAGGTGAGTGGGGACCACGAATGGTGGGTGAGGATTTGAATTTGAATTTTTAATTCAATAGTGGAAAAACATGGAGAATAATGACATGTGGTGAGGATTAGATTATTTTTAGATTTTGAAATGGATAATTAATCAAATTATATTTGATTAATTCGAAGTGTATTTTTGTGGGAAATGAGGAAGGGGAATTAATTGATTTAGGATAGATGTGAAATTGGGGTGTCTACATTTGCCCCTCTTTGGAAGGGTACTATGAAAGTAGTGTCCTTTCAAAGAAAGTAGACGGTATGGGGGAAGAATTCAATCTACTTTTTAAAAGGTAGAGCAAATGTTTGTTGGGGAGAATGGAAAGTGGTGAGTGACGGATGTTATAGTATCCTCCAAGACAAAAATGTCATGAGAAGATGTGATTATGGATAGATGTGGTGATGCCCCCTCGAGAGGACTGACGAGAATGAAATATACGACAGAACTCTCGAAAAGAAAGGAAATGGATTCGGCGGAGAAGAGGATGATAATGGAGTGGAAGAGACTGGAATGACCGCACGACGCAAATGGAGAAAGGATTCAATCGACCTTGAATGCTAGGTGTGAGGGTGTGTGGGAAAGAGAAAAGGGAATGGATAGGATTGGGGGTTGATTATGAGAAGAGTAAGGGAGATAGGGAGAGGGGAAAAAAAAAAGGAATGAAAGAGGTAGAAATAAGAGAGAGGGATGATAGGGGAAGAAGGGAATGATGAAGGACAAACAAGGAAAAAAGAGGAAAATGACAGAGTAGAGGGTGAAGGGATGAAATAGAGAGATGTGCAAAATGAAGGAAGCAACAGAGATAGTAAAGAGGGATACGTGGAAGTGAAATAAATGAGAGAGCGAAGAAAAGTAGGAAATGGGAAAGGATAAATAAGAAGGAGAAAACGAGGTGGGAGTAGGGGGTGAAATGGAGGGAAATGGAAAGAGGACAAAAGAAGAAGTAGAACGGAGAAAAAAAAGAAACTATGAGGGGCGAGGAAAGTGTGAAAAAGAGGAGAGAAAGGAAGAGAAACAAATACAGAATGAATGAAAAGGTAGGGGTGGTAGAGAAAAGGAGAAGTGGTCAGAAGAAAACATGAAAATTAGGGGAGAGGAAAGGAAGATAGAATGAATACAAGGAGAAGATTGAAGGAATCATGTCATTGCGAGGAAGACCAAGGCCAAGAATATGGAACAGACCGTATGGAGATGCATGTGGAGGGTGGTATGATAAAAAAGATAGGACAACGCTGAACAGCCAGGTTATCGATGGGGAAGTAAGGAGGAAACGTGATGGAAAAAGGGGAAGAAGATGATACAAGGGAAGGGAAATAAGACGAGGGGTGGGAGAGAGAAGAGGATAACAAAGAAAATGATGTAGAAGGAAGGGAATACAGAAAGGGGGTAATAAGTGGAAAGGGAATGGTATAAGGAATGTTCAAAGAAGAAAGAGGGGAGGAATGACATCGATTGGAAAAGATGTGGAGATGCATGAAATGAGGATACTAGGATGACGAGAAAATAGGAAAAGGATGTATGATGAAGACAGTAAAGATATTGAAGAGGGCAAAGAGGAGATGGAGAGATGGGTAAGAAGCGACAAGAAAGGGTAGGAGTGAGGGAAAAGAATAGGAGAGAAAAGAGAATAGGGATAGAAGAGGCAATGCCAATGAGGGGATGTTAGGGAAATCCCCTTGACAATGAGTGGTGGGGAAGGGTGAGAGAAAAAATGAAGAAAAGGAGAAAACTAATGAGGACTGGAAAGGGTAACGCCAACAAAGGGACGTTAGGGAAAACCCTTTGACAATGAGTGGTGGGCTTAGAGGAGGGAAGGAATGAAGGGAAACTCTAGAAGGTCCAAGGGAGTGAATGAGGTCATGCAGAATGAGGATTGATAATTTTTAGGGAAAACCTGTTGACAATTATTAGCGCAGGAAGAGAAGATGATGATGAAAGAATGATATAGGAGTGTTAACAATAAGGGCGAATGTGTGTGTGGGTAGAAATGTGGGGGGAATTTGAGAAGAGGAAGTGGAAAGAGTGAAGAATATGGGAGGGATGAGTTGGGACTAAGTGGAAGCGAGGAGAGGATGAACGAGGTGAGGATGAAGAACCAAGACATGAAAATAATGGGAAGAAACGGTATGAAGGGTGATGGATCAAGAAGGGGAAAATGGGGGAAAAGAATGTGATTGTAGGTGGAAGAGATGAGTTGTATGTTGTAAGAGGATATGTGGAGAAAGGATAATAGTAGGAGGAAAAAGTGGGTAATAGGAGATACCAAGTGGAAGAAGTGATCAACAAAGTGAACGAAGAATGAGGCGGGGGAGAAGTTCACGATGACAAGTTAAGTGTAGGGAGGACCCTGACATAAGATTGTCATGTGACGGAAGTGGTTAAGTAAGATTGCCATGTGAGCAAAACTGGAGATGACAAATGGTCAAGCGAGAAGTGGTGTTTGCGAGAATCGAAAAGGAGGTGAAAGGATGTGATAATGGGGAATGCCGAGAAAAAATGAAGGGTGAAGGGTGTGTAGTGATGGGGAAAGGCAAGGAGACAGATCATCCTTAAGAGGGACTCTTAAGTGAGATCGCCATGCCGGGTGAGTGGTTAAGTAAGATTGCCAAGCAGAGGAGGGTGATAGTGGTGGGAAAAAGATGTGATGATGGGGAATGAAGAGGAAATATGGATGGTGAGATTGGAGAGTGATGGGCGAGTGTAAGATGACATGTCATGCTTAAGAGAATCTCTTAAGTAAGATCGTCATACTGCTGGAGAGGTTTCGTAGGGTCACCCAACCGACAGGGATGATATGCAAAGAGAAAGACAAAATGATATTGGGGATAGGGGTGGAATGGTAGGGTGAAGAAGATGATCGCGATGAGAGGTGGGAGAAATAAGAAGGGGGAAATATGATGGGATGGAGGAAGGCCACAGGGCAGATCAACCTTAAGTGGAAGTATTAAGTAAGATTGCCATGCGGCTGGAATGGTTAAGTAAGATCGCCAAGCTGAGGAAGAAGAAGGATGGTGTTAGAGTTGGTGGGAATAGGGTATGACAAAATGGACTGAAGGGGAACCCTCAAGTGAATTTTCCATACTACGAGAGCGTGTAAGTAGGATGACCAGGCATAAGGTGGATTTGGGGAAGGATGAGAAAAGAGTGAGTGAGGTATGCCTAAGTGGTATATGATATGAGATGAGGTGATAATAAGAAAGAAAGGACACAAAGGAGTGTAACATGAATGGATGAAGGAATATATGCAGTGGAGGGCAGAGAGTGTGAGGGGAATCCTTAATTGGGATGCCCACGTGGTGAGAGTAATGATGCGGGAATGGGAAGTAGAAGAGGTGGAGTTGGAAGATGTGTTTGGTGGTGATGGTTATTTGATGAGAGGGCAGGTGGTGAAGAAGCTTCTACAGCGGGAAGATCTTAGGGAGAGGGTAAACCTCCACTGAGGATTCCATATAGAAGGGGTTAGTAAGTAAGATTGTCAAGCGGGAAGAAAAAGGGTGAAAGGAAAGAATACCAATGGGTGAGAGGGGACAGGAATGGTGAGAAGGGTAATATGGGTATAAGCGACGGAGGAGTAAAAATGAGAAGTGAGAATGAATGGATCAAATACATGGTGATCATGGTGGGGGAGAAGGAGCTGCTGGATAGTGAATGCTACTTGAGAAAGATCGTCAAGTAGGATTCGCAAACTGCAACGGTGATCAAGTAGGATTCGCAAACTGGAGAATGCATTAGTATGGGTGAATGGATGGGGTGCAAAGTAAGATGTTGATCATGCAGGAAGATACTCACGTGACGAAAAGCATCTTAATTTTAATATAGCACATAACAGGATGCATCGTGATATAAAAGATCAGGATGACTAGACTGTAATATGCGTGATAGCATAGACAGGGGCCATCAAAAAGGTTTGATGCCCCTAGTACGATATGTAAATGGAAGAGAGTATAGATAGAGGCCATTAATAAAGTATGATGCCCTAGTACGACATGTAATCAAATAACATAAGAATATTACAGAGAACACCAGGATACATAAAATCAAGATGCCCCCTGTAATATAGCAAGATGTAAGAAAGCAATTAATAATTTGCAACTAGTAATGCAACACAAGAACCAATAAACATGTCCCTAACGTGTTCCACAGTGAGGATTGATCGGATGTGCCCACAAGCAGGGGCACGAGGACATTATAAAATATTGGGTCATTGTCCTCAAACAAGGAAATAATGAGAGCTGGATTTGCCCCAAGCGAGGATTCACACGAGGAGAAGTGGTTTGAAATTGGTAGTCATAAGGTGGTTGGAACATTTGTTTGGGATAATAGTTCAAAGGATGAATTGTGTTGCTTATTGAGTTTTTATGATTTTGTGGATGTTTTTGGTCTTTTGAAAATTTTGCAAATGTTTTTGTATTTTGAATATTTTCTAATGTTTTTGTTTTTGGATTTTTGGATTTTCTAATGTTTGTGTTTGAATTTTATAATTTTTTTAGATTTTTTTGAGAGATTTTTGAATGTTTTTTTTTTTTTTTTTGGAGGGATTTTTATACTTGGGAATTTGACGATTTTCAAATGTTTTTGAATTTTAAGATTTTTACACTGTTTTTAGATTTTTGACGATTTTCAAATGTTTTAAGATTTTTGACGATTTTCAAATGTTTTTGGATTTTTGAATTTTTACACTATTTTTTGGATTTTTGACGATTTTCAAATGTTTTTGGATTTTTGATGATTTTCAAATGTTTTTAGATTTTTGACGATTTTCAAATGTTGGTAGATTTTTTTACACTGTGAGTGGAAATTTATGGCCCAGAGTGCAGACGTATTTTCGAGAGACGATAAACCAGGATATTATTCGTATGTAGCGTGTTCAGTGTGGTAACTTATGCTCAGAATAACACAAATTCTCTTTCCATTAGCAGGATATGGCGGTGATGATATGATGAAAAGAATTTCAGCTCCATTCTTGACTCCACACAACTAGTAAGATGTGTGGGCTCATCACCGAGAAACAAGAAGGACGCAGGAGGTGGATAATGAATATAGAGACAAATGCTAACAACAATCCCTTTGGGAAATTGTGACTCCATTCTTCGTAATGGTACTGAACCGGTTTCAAAAATGGCTTTCACTTTATGACTCACATGCTAAACTTAGACAGTTATGTGGCCAACTGATTGATAAGATATGAGGTTAAGGGATAGTTCTCTCTTCACTTAGGCATCTAAATTACGTGTTTGGGGATTCTATAATTTGTAAGCACTATAAGATTTTGTATTTTTTAAATGACTCCCTATGCCTTGCCCCATGCTACTAGTGAGAAGCAAGGGCTCATCACCAAAGGTAAAATATAGGCGAGTGAATTTCTTTTTAGTCTTTTTTTTTTGTTTTGTTTTATTTTATTTTTTTTAGAATATTTTGCAATGTTTTTATGCTTGTATGAGAATGACCCTCTATGCTTTACCCCATGCCACTTGTAAGAGGCAAGGGTTTATCACCGAAGACAAGACGTAGACAAGTAAGGGCACCTTCCTCCATTCCTAGTCTCACACTACTAGTAAAAAGTGTGGGCTCAACACCAAAGACTATAAAGGACGAAAGATGTGACAATGAATTATTCATAAGTTATTGAATTGATGGATTTTTTATTTTTTACAATAGTGCTTTGTATTTGAGAAGAAACATCTGCCCCCAATCTCAGCCCCACACGACTAGTAGGACGCAAGGGTTCAACACCGAAGACTGAGATGGACGACAAAACGAACTGGGTAACGGAGTTTAGAGCTTTGTTATGAAAGAGAGAATGTATTAGAAGGGGATATATTACCATCAGTAAGCTTCTAGGTATGACCATAGAGGAAAGCGACTGAAAATGGAAGAAGTATGATGCTCACAAACTTAATAGGATTTATACTAGCACTTGTCTCATGATGATAAATATGAAGATGTGATTTTGATAAATAAAATATTTGCCAATGGAAATGAATAAATTTATTCAGAGATAAGCAAGACAGAATGAACAATGTACACGTTGTTGTTTCCCGGAATAGAGAGTGCTTTCAAGAATAAAATTTCTTTGAATGGAATGCATTCATGGGTTTTTCAAGGACTTGGCCTGTGTCAATGGCCAATTTATAAGCTCCAAACCCAAAATTATCTATGATTTCATTGGGCTCAAATTTTTCTTGTTTGTCTCGTTCTTTGGGTGTGTTCTTTCGATTTTCTTTGAGAATGAAATGATTGACCTGAAATTTTCTAGGTTTGAATTTTTTATGGTAGCTATGCCGTAACTAATTTTGATATACTTGAAGATGATCTAGGGCATTAAGTCGGTTTTTCATCAAGAAGCTCGAGTTCATTAAGGCGTGATTGTTGATAATAATCTTTATTGATTACATCTTTGAAGGATATTATGAAGGATGAAAATTCAACCTTGACATATAAAATAGCTTCCCAACCATAAATAAAGTAGAAGGGATAAGATGTGCGGTAAGCCCAAAGAGTGGGATAGATTTGGTTAAGCCAATAGCTTCCATGTGTGTTGACAATGATGGTTTGTGTTATTTGGTTTTTTGCTTCTATTTGTCCATTAATTGATTGTTTTGAGGATAGATTCACAATTAAAGATGGAAAAGGTTGTGTAAAGATATTCCTGGGTATAAGTACCTCGTAGAATGGATGCACGTAGAAGTCTTGACAGGTGAGACTAATTAGTGATGAGATGCCTGCAAGATCGATAGTTGAAAACATGATGGACACGATGGGTTGCATTGTCGCAAGTGTCCAAACTTGATGAGGTTGTGTTTTGACAAAAGGCTAGAGATGTTAGGCATAAGAGCCAATATTGGAAGAATAGAATCAAACTTAATGGTACCTGTTGATGGAACCTCATCTGTAGTGTCTACAGTAATATCAAGGTTTGCAAGGGAGTCTTGAAACGAGATCAAGGTCTTGTTAGATGGTGGAAGAATGTTGTCACCCAAAACAGGTTCAATATATGTTTGGGCTGAAAGAGAGTCTTGAAATAAGTTCAAGTGCTCAGTAGATGTGGGAAGAATGTTGTTGTCTAAAACAAGTTCAATATATGTTTGGGTTGAAAGAGTGTCTTGAAATAAGTTCAAGTGCTCAGTAGATGTTGGAAGAATGTTGTTGTCCAAAACAGGTTCAATGTATGTTTGGGTTGAAAGAGAGTCTCGAAATCAAGTTCAAGTGCTCAGTAGATGTTGGAAGAATGTTGTTGTCCAAAACAGGTTCAGTGTATGTTTGGGTTGAAAGAGAGTCTTGAAATAAGTTCAAGTGCTCAGTAGATGTTGGAAGAATGTTGTTGTCCAAAACAGGTTCAATGTATGTTTGGGTTGAAAGAGAGTCTCGAAATAAGTTCAAGTGCTCAGTAGATGTTGGAAGAATTTTGTTGTCCAAAACAGGTTCAATGTATGTTTCTGTTGAAAGAGTGTCTTGAAATCAAGTTCAAGTGCTCAGTAGATGTTGGAAGAATGTTGTTGTCCAAAACAAGTTCAATGTATATTTGGGTTGAAAGAGTGTCTTGAAATAAGTTCAAGTGCTCAGTAGATGTTGGAAGAATGTTGTTGTCCAAAACAGGTTCAATGTATGTTTGAACTAATGGAAGGAAATTTGAAGAAGATATGGATTGGTTTGGAATTAGAGAGTCTTGACTGTTGTCGTCATGATCTCGTGGAATTTCAGTATATATAGGAGTTTCGACAGTAGTCAGCTCTTCATGGAAAGTTGTGGTATTGGATGTGTCGTTGGTTGCAAGAGCATTGTCATCAAGTTCTACAGAGATGACGTCGTCGTCAATTAAGTCTTGGACGTAATTCTTAAATCGCACACATTTATCTGTGTGATGACCATCAATGCGATGAAAGTCACAGTATGTGTTAGGTTTGTACCAACATGGCTTAGCTTCCCCTTTGACAAAGGGTTTTGTAATTGGATATCTTATCAGTTTAGCCTCTTTTAGTTGATGAAAAACACTAGAGAGACTTTCTCCAAGGGGGGTAAACTGACGTTGGACTTTACGTGAACTGATTTCTTCGTGAGGTTGTATGATCAGCTTTTTGGGTGATCGCTCACTGATTTGGGTAGCCATATGAGAGAGTTGTGTTGTCATCTTATTAATTTTTTCTAATAGCTCATTGTGTGATGTTTTTCGTGAATTCTTCATGTTTGAAAGAGAGGGAGAACGAAGAAAGGTGCGATGAAGAAATCAACCTATTGATTGTGATTTTTATTTTGGCTCAATCGAGTTTTAACAAGTAAGGCTATAAGGAGAAAGCTTTAAAAAAAAAAGCTACTCGGGATACAAGTGGGATATAACTCAAACAAGCTATGATGAATATCTTGATTGGTTTGGATTAAACAAGTTTAGCAGACGAAAATGTAAGGAGTACACTCAAACAAGGTACTCAATACAAGTGAGATATAGCTCAAACAAGCAATGATGAGTATGTTGATTAGTTTGACTAAAACAAGCTCTAGATTTTTGATAGGAAGAGTAACTCAAACAAGTGACTCAACACATGTGTGAACTCAAAATGAGATTTGAAGGGATTTGTGTCAGATGGGATTTTGTTAAAATTGTACAGCTGATGAAATAATGAGTGAACTCAAAAAAGTCACCCAATATTATTTTGATATAGCTTGAAACAAGCTATAAAGGATGTTCTGACAATTGATGAGATAAGAAGTGAACGCAAGTCACTCAATATCTATTGGATATAGCTGAAAACAAGCTATAGTGGAGTTGTTGTTGGATGAAGTAGGCTAATGAAATCAGTGTGATGTTTTGATCTTCATTGTGGGATTGCTTGAATGTTTTGCTTGGTATTGAATCGGCCGAGAAATGGTGTTGTGGAACACGATTAGGACTTTGAATTTTACAATAAACACATTGATATTAACCAAGTTTTATGATAAAAACAATGCTAAAACTATTTTGTTTTCAAACAACAAGCAAGTCATGTGGATTCAAATTGTTTTGGCTTATGAGGTAGACTTCTTCGGGAATGATCATTGTTTCATGCAATCATACAAGTATGCTGTGAAATGGTTGATGCAAGCTCTTATTACTCCAAGAAGACGCGTCCTCCGATATACTCTAGTCATGATATACCTAATTCTGTACAGGGACAGAATTGGTACGGGGAACCCTTAGAGCACTAGAGGAGATTCACTAATTCTTACTTGCGTGTTTTGGAGTGAATCACCACGTCTAATATAGGTTTTGTGAAAAGGTGGAAGGTGATGGATGGATGAATGTGTATGGTGTCCTTATAACTCCCCGAAGATTTACAGGGACGATGCCCAGGCTTCATTGTTACAGCTATTTAGGCGTGACTCGCATGCGCTGCACGACAACATTACTTGTAAGTGAAGAGCAGTGGCGAGGTAAATACCAAACGTTGTGATGAGACTAGGTCTCAAAGTGCAATGCAGATGCAAATGCTGTTGGTGCATGGTAGTCAAGTCCACGTCACCGGTGTAGATTTGGTGGTGATGAAATCCACCTCATCTACGTGCAAAAACAATATGATAAAGTGATTAAACGCAGGGTTCTTTCCAACTTGAAATAAATCACTAGCAGAAAATAATTGCGTACCTGAGTGTACTTTTTTTTTTTGGTTTTAACAATTGTCTTTGAATGGTGGTATTTTTGCGTTATTTTTTTTGTTTTTGTTTTTGTTTTGTTTTTGAAAATATTCCAGCAACACAGTTCTACAAAAAACAAATTAGTAGTTATCCTGCAAATGAAATGTTAGAAAAGTGATCGTGGTTGTTTTTGATTTGCCAGATCGCTCAAAGGCGCAGGAAAAGAGCATACACAACCGACGACCAAAAAAAAAATATTAAGAATATGACAAAGGAAAATAATTATTAAAATGAGAATTGAAAAACAAAGTTAGAAGATCCTGCAATGTTAGAACAAGAAACTAAAAAATTATGACCATTTCTGATTTTCCAGATCGCTTGATGGCACAAGAAAAGAGCATATGTGGATACAATTGGAATAGTTTTTTTTTTTAAATATTAAAAATTATTGCAATTAATCATGATTGCGAAATAGTGATAATGATTATTTTCACAAAAAAGAAAAAATGATGAAAGAAGAGGGTGAAAACGTTACCTAGAAGTGTTGTCATGGAAAATTTAAATGTAAGGAAAAAAAATTAAAAAATTAAAAATGTTTTCCAGAGCTCGAGTGGCCTCACATTTCTGATTTCCAAGATCACTTTTGAAGTGCGAGGAAAGAGCATACGTGTTAGGATGTTTCGTGAAATAATTTTTTTTTTAAATAAAAAAAACTATAATTTTGTTGTTTTTTTTTGTTAAAAAGACAGGTGTTAGAAGAAATGAAACCAATTTTTTTTTGTAATTCTAAATCTAAAAATTATTTTTTTATTGCATAGATCTTTTCAATACCTTTCCGTTAAAAAAAAATGAAGTCATTCCGAGTTCGGGAGCAAAAGTTATGGCTTCCGAAAGATGGGCTACGGTAGCACTCTGAATGAAAATTTTGAACGTGAGAAAAACGTCCCGAGAGCTGGTTTTTTTTATTTTCTAACTTCTGTACTTCACCTGAGAAGCTAAAATTTTGACAACAAGGTTAAAAAAATAACAATAATCAGAAAGAAAGAGTTAGATCATAAAATTATTGACTAAAATAAAAGAAAGAAAAAATAAATAAATGATTAACTTCCTACAAAGCAGTTATTTTAGCAAAAGGAAATAAATAAATATATTTTCCGGATTGGTTGTCCCATGACACTAAGATGATAAACTAATGATTAGTGCGTGTGTTTCTATAGATTACGAGTGAATAGAAAAATCAGAACTACTAAACACCAAACACTGAGGAGATCAAATACAGGATGAGCTACATAGTTTCATTGTTGCTATAACTTGCAGATACACCACAAGACACCACACAACAAAAACACTACCCAAAGTGTGAGGTTAACCAAAGAAGACCATAAGGAACAGAAAAGGAAATAATAATGAACAATAATAAACAAAGAATAGATAAAACCACTAATTGGGAAATTAATGGTAACAGATCGAAAGAAACCGAGCGTGCCAGAATGTAAGCTAGGAAAATACATTACTAACAAGAAAGTAAAATACCAATAATCGTACCTCCTCCTTCGCGTTCCGTAGCAAACCTCAGAATGGGCTAGGAACTTGGATTGAGCCCAGATTTTTTGATATGTAGGTGCTTTCTTCAAGATGAAGCAAGACCTTCCTGCAACAACGATCTTCTTACTTTGTACTAGATGGGAAGAAGGATTATGAGGCTATTTTGACATTAGGACAAGGCAAAAGGATGTTCTTTGCTCAAAGGATGCAAGAACTTAGATATGGCATGAAAGCTCATTCTCCGTGTGTTTAGAGGGGAGGGGTAAGGTTGTATTTATAGCCTGAGGAGTGATTAGCTTAGATTAATTTAAGTAATCATGGTTTTGAAAATGTGGGCAAGATTAAGTGAGTGGTTGAAAATGTGGGCAAGATTAAGTGGGTGGTTTGAAAATGTGGGCAAGATTAGGTGAGTGGGACCACGAAGAATGGGTGAGGATTTGAATTATTTTTTAATTCATAAGTGGAGGATTTTAGGTGAGTGGGGACCACGAATGGTGGGTGAGGATTTGAATTTGAATTTTTAATTCAATAGTGGAAAACATGGAAAATAATGACATGTGGTGAGGATTAGATATTATTTTAGATTTGAAATGGATATATATTTGATTAATTCGAAGTGTATTGTTGTGGGAAATGAGGAAGGAGAATTAATTGATTTAGGATAGATGTGAAATTGGGGTGTCTACACCTATAAACATGGGATCATATTTCATCCTCCCAAATCTCTCTCCTAAATATTATATCACCCATAATTATATCTTGTGTGTCTGATCACACGTACACACATAGTAATATTATGTCATGCACTAATTATCCTAGCACAACTGTCACCAACCCTTGCAAAAACACTTGGAAGCAAAAGAATATCCTTGTAATGAAGAGGATTATTTCCTTGAGGAAGAAGAGTTGATGGTTGACATTGAGGAGCCAGTCATCCCAAGTTGTAATATAGAGGAAAATTATTAAATTAGGGGAAAATGATGGTTTTTTTTGTTGCAATTGGAAATGTTTATGAGGAAGAAACCTTGTTTTCATATGAGGAGCTATGATAGAATAAGATCTTGTAGATCCTTTAACTTAAGGGAAGGATACATATTAAGTTATTGGAGACTATTAAGGAGTAGCTATCTACCATGTTCACACCATAACAAGATGAAAAGTAAAAAATGAATAGTTTTAGCCAAGTACTTATTTGATCCCAATCAAAATAGAGTTTAAGGAAATTTTGAATATTAGTTCATTAAGAATGAACATTTTAGAGGAATAATATCCCAAAGAGGTAGAATTTTTATTTTATTCCTCTCATTATTTCTCAATGTTTCCTCAAATTGATCAAAGGGAAACAAATCATAAAAAGGGATAACTAATTTTATCTACTAATCAGTGGTTTTTACACAAATCCCTTTGGTGGCTAGTTGGAATAGGTTTTTTGTTTACCTTTAC
Organism: Taxus chinensis; assembly: GCA_019776745.2. Taxonomy (NCBI): domain Eukaryota; kingdom Viridiplantae; phylum Streptophyta; class Pinopsida; order Cupressales; family Taxaceae; genus Taxus; species Taxus chinensis. The sequence continues at coordinate 718,656,387 of CM034150.1, forward strand.
ACAATAATTTCTTTATGCCACCCTATATATCTCTCTCAGGGTGTGCATGCCTTAACTTGTCTCTACAAAAAGTTTTAGAGCCCATTCAGGAAGTTGCAACATTTATAAAGATGGAAGGAGAAGAGAAACAGATAGAAAATCAATTGAGTTTTGATAGGCTCAAGAACAACATCTTTAGATATTATTTGTATATGGTTTAAGGGTTTTTCTAATATTTCAATTGTATTAGTGTACCCCCATGCAAATCATATGACAAATAGATGTTAAGTTTTTTTGGTCTTAACAATAAATAGGAACAATGTACACCCTGTGAAAACAATTATGCAGACAAAGATCAACCTCCTTCCAAAGCATGCGCCAAATCTGGAAGCTTTTAGCCTTGTTAGCACTTTGTCTGAACAAAATCCTTCCTCTAATGGGGGGCGCACTTTTCCTCCTGGCTGCAATTCTTTACCTGTGAATTAAATTAATTCACCCATATGGCTGCCCATGCTTATATAACCTTCACAATTCTATAATTAATAATTGCCCTAACAATTAAAGGCAATTAATTAATTAAAAATCATGCTTTTCTCTTTTTTAAAATAGCATGTTTAAGGACAGCCATCCAATAAATTAAATTAATCCAATTTAATCCTTCACACAGCACTTTCACTTAAGCTTCACAGTGTGCTTTGACCATAGCCACTGAAAATAGAAATTAATTTAATGTTTTAATGCCTTAAAAAACATTAAAAATATCCAAATGGGGCGCACTTTTTGAAGAGAAGAGGGCAGCCATTAAATAAATTAAATTTAATGCATTTAATCCTTTCTTTTATTCCATCTTTGACTTTTTTGACTCTCCTCCAAGCTTGGGCGCACTTTTTGAGAAGAAAAATTTAATTAAAATAATCAATTTAATCCTTTTATCTCTCACCCAAAGGGGCGCACTTTTTTGCACATGTAATTCTATTTTTAAGAATTTTTTCATAATGGGATTTTTTTACCCTGCAAGGCAGGCACCAAAATCCCATGATCCACTTAAGTGATTTGACTTTGACAATGGATTCTTTACCCTGCAAGGCAGGCACTAAAATCCCATGATTTCACTTAAGTCACTTTCCTTTATTATATCATGGGAATTTTTACCCTGCAAGGCAGGCAATAAATTCCCACCTGCCTGTAGCCTCTATTTTTCCCACTGCAGCTTAAGTGACTTTTATAACACGGGAAAAAGTACCCTGCCAGGCAGGTATAAAATTCCCACCCTGCCTGCGGTTATATTTTTCCATTGCAGCTTAAATCCTTTGTTTTCCAAAAATGCGCCCATCCCCGCAGGGCTTTTTTTTCTGTGCACGACTTCGTTTTTTCCCAGTGATCCAGACCTCCGATGGCGACTTCCTTGGGCATAATGTGCGTATATGTTTTCTAGCTGCTCCAGGCCAAAAATCGGGCTTACCCGGCGAAGGAATTGCTCCAGAGAAATTTCACAGAAAACAAAACGGACACCACAAAAAACATGAAAAAATTGCCAAAAGTTACAAATAAAGCCCAAAACTTAAAATAAGTTAAAATCCTTCTGGCACATAGGAATAATAACATATTCGCTCATAATGAGTTAAAACAGAGCAAAATAGCTCATACGGGGCTCAAAATAATTAAATACAAATTTCCCGTAGACAAATCCCGACGACAGAATAAAACAATTTTGGGCATCTGGGTACTCCATTCTTCATAATGGTACTGAACTGGTTCAAAAAATGGCTTTCACTTATGAGTCACATGCTAGGACTAGACAGTTATGTGCGCATGTGATTGATAAGATATGCGGGTAAGGGATAGTTCTCTCTTCACTAGGCATCTAAATTACGTGTTTGGGGATTCGATAATGGTAGCACTGAATTATTTTGTTTTTTGAATTACTCCTATGCTTTGCCCCCATGCTACTAGTGAGAAGCAAGGGGCTCATACACCAAAAGGCAAAAATATAGGCGAGTGAATTTCCTTTTTGTTTGTTGTTGTTTTTTTGTTTTTTTTTTGTTTTTTTTGGAATATTTGCATGTTTTTATGCTGGTATGAGAATGGACCCTCTACGCTTTGACCCATGCCACTTTGAGAGAGCAAGGGTTTATACCGAAGAAAGAAGTAGATGAGTAGGGAACCTTCCTCCATCCCAGTCTCACACTTACCGTAAGAAGTGTGGGCTCAACACCAAAGGGGCTCTGAGGAAACGAAAAGATGTCTGTGAGAATGAATTATTCATAAGTTATGAGATTGATGGATTTTTTTTAAATAGTGCTTTGTATTTGGGGAAGAAACGTCTGCCCCCAATCTCAAAAACCCCACACGACTAGTAGGACGTGAGGGTTCAACACCGACTATTGAAGATGGATGACCAACGAACTGGGGTAACGGAAGTTAGAGCTTGTATGAAAGAGAGAATGTCATTGGAAGGGAATATATTACCATCAGTAAGCTTCTAGGTATGACCCTAGAGGAAAAAAAAAATGGAAAGCGATTGAAAATGGAATAGAAGATGACGCTCACAAAACTAATAGGATTTATACTAGCACTTGTCTCATGATGATAAATATGAAGATGTGGATTTTGCTAAAATAAAATATCTGCTAATGGAAATGAATAAATTTACATTATTCGGGAGGAGATCAAGACGAAAGGCAAAAGGAACCATTGTACACGTTGTATCCTGGAAATATAGAGTGCTTTCAAGAATATAATTTATTTGAATGAATGCATTCATGGTTTTTCAAGGATTGGCCTATGTCAATAGCCAATTATAAAGCTCCAAACCCAAAATTATCTAGATTTCGTTGGGCTCAAATTTTTCTTGTTTGTCTCGTTTTTGGGTTTGTATTCTTTCGATTTTCTTTCAGAATGAGATCATTGACCTTAAATTTCTAGGTTTGAATTTTTCATGGTAGCTACGCCATAGCCAATTTTGATAGAATGGAAGATGATCTAGGGCATTTAAGTTGTTTTTCATCAAGAAGCTCGAGTTCACTAAGGCGTGAGTGTTGATAATAATCTTGATTGATTACATCTTTTAGGGATGATCTGAAGGATGGAAATTCAACCTTGACATGTAAAATAGCTTCCCAACCATAAAAAAAGGAGAAGGGAATGGCTCTAGTAGGGTGTGATAAGATGTGTGGTAAGCCCAAAGAGTGGGGTAGATTTGGTTAAGCCCAATAGCTTCAATGTGTGTTGACAATGATGGTTGTGTTATTTGGTTTTTTACTTCTATTTGTCCATTAATTGATTGTTTTGAGGATGTAGATTCACAATTAAAGATGGAAAAAGTTGTGTAAAGATATTCCTGGGTATAAGTACCTCATAGGAATGGATGCACGTAGAAGTCTTGACAGGTGAGACTAATCAGTGATGATGATGCCTGCAAGATCACTAGTTGAAAGCATGATGGACATGACAGGTTGCATTGTCGCAAGTGTCCAAACTTGATGTGGTGTGTTTTGACCAAAGGGATAGAGATGTTAGGCATAAGAGCCAATATTGGAAGAATAGAATCAAACTTAATGGTACCTGTTGATGGAACATCGTTTGTAGTGTCTACAGTAATATCAAGGTTTGAAAGGGAGTTCGTTGAAATGAGAATCAAGGTCTTGTTAGATGGTGGAAGAATGTTGTCCACCCAAAATAGGTTCAAATATATGTTTGGGCTGAAAGAGAGTCTTGAAATAAGTTCAAGTGCTCAGTAGATGTGGGAAGAATGTTGTTGTCCAAAAACAAGTTCAACGTATGTTTGGGTTTTGAAAGAGTGTCTTGAAATAAGTTCACGTGCTCAGTAGATGTTGGAAGAATGTTGTTGTCCAAAACAGGTTCAATGTATGTTGGGTGTTGAAAGAGAGTCTTGAATCAAGGTCAATTCTCATTAGATGTTGGAAGAATGTTTTCACCCCAAACAGGTTCAATATATGTTTGGGCTGATGGAAGAAAATTGTTGAAGAAGATATGGATTGGTCTGGAATTAGAAAGTCTTGACTGTTTTCATAATGATCTCATGGAATTTCAGTATATATAGGAGTTTCGACAGTAGTCAGCTCTTCATGGAAAGTTGTGGTGTATTGGATGTTGTCGTTGGTTGTAAGAGCATTGTCATCAATTTCTACAGAGATGACGTCGTCGTCAATTAAGTCTTGGACGTAATTCTTAAATCACACACATTTATCTGTGTGATGACCATCAATGCGTGAAAGTCACATTACTGTGTTAGGTTGTACCAACATGGCTTAGCTTTCCCTTTGACAAAAGGTTTTGTAATTGGATATCTTATCAGTTTAGCCCTCTTTTAGTTGATGAAAACACTCTAGAGAGACTTTCTCCAAGGGGGTAACTGACGTTAGACTTTACATGAACTGATTTCTTCGTGAGGTGTATGATCAGATTTTTGGTGATTGCTCACTGATTTGGGCTAGCCATATGAAAGAGTTTGTGTCGTCATCTATTTAATTTTGTTCTAATAGCTCATTGTGTGATGTTTTTCGTGAATTTCATCATGTTTGAAAGAGAGGGAGAACGAAGAAAGGTGCGATGAAGAAATCAACCTATTGATTGTGATCTTTGTTTGGGCTCAATCAAGTTTTAACAAGTAAGGCTATAAAGAGAAAGATTTAAAAAAAAAGGTACTCGGGATACAAGTGGGATATAACTCAAACAAAGCTATGACGAATATCTTGATTGGTTTGGATTATAAACAAGCTTAGCAGACAAAAATGTAAGGAGTACACTCAAACAAGGTACTCAATACAAGTGAGATATAGCTCAAACAAGCTATGATGAATAGTTGATTGGTTTGACTTAAACAAGCTCTGGATTTTTTGATAGGAAGAGTAACTCAAAAAGTGACTCAACACAGTTGCGAACTCAAAATGAGATTTGAAGGGATTGTGTCGATGGGATTTTGTTAAACTTGTAAGCTAATGAAATAATGAGTGAACTCAAACAAGTCACTCAATGTCATTTTGATATAGCTTGAAACCAGCTATAAAGGATGTTCTGACAATTGATGAGATAAGGAGTGAACGTAAGTCACTCAATATCTATTGGATATAGCTGAAAACAAGCTATAGTGGAGTTTGTTGGCTAAAGTAGGCTAATGAAATCAGTGTAACGTTTTGATCTTCATTGTGGGATGCTGAGTGTTTTGCTTGGTATTGAATCGGTCGAGAAATAGTGTTGTGGAACCTGATTAGGATTTAGATTTTTACAATAAACACATTGATATTAGCCAAGTTTTATGATAAAAACAATGCTAAACTATTTTGTTTACCAACAACAAGAAGTCATGTGTATCAAATTGTTTTGGCTGAAGAGGTAGATCCTTCAGGAATGATCATTGTTTCATGCAATCATACAAGTATGCTTGTGAAATGGTGGATGCAGGCTCTTATTACTCCAAGAAGATTCATCCTCCAATATACCCTTAGTCCTAATATACCTAATTTTTTACGGGGACATAATGGTACGGGAACCCTTAGAGCACTGGAGGAGACTCACCAATTCTACTTGCCTATTTCGGAGTGAATCACCACGTCCAAAACAGGTTTTGTGAAAAGGTGGAAGGTGATGGAGGGATGATGTGTATGGTGTCCTTATAACTCCTCGAAGATTTACAGGGACGATGCCCAGGATTCGTTGTTTATAGCTATTTAGGCGTGACTCGCATGCGCTGCACGACAGCATTAACTGTAAGTGAAGAGTAGCGGCGAGGTAAATACCGAACGCTGTGTGATTGAGGACTAGGTCTCAAGGTGCAATGCAGATGCAAATGTTGTTGGGTGTGGTAGTCAAGTCCACGTCACTGGTGTAGCTTTGGTGGTGATGAAATCCACCTCGTCTACGTTGTAAAAATAATATGATAAAGTGATTAAACGCAGGTTTCTTTCCAACTTGAAATAAATCACTAGCAAAAAATAATTGCGTACCTGAGCGTACTTTTTTTTTGTTTCAAGCAATTGTCTTTGAATGGTGGTATTTTTGCGATATTTTTGTTTTGTTTTTGGTTTGGACAATATTCCAGTAATGTGGTTCTACAGAAAACAAATTAGTAGTTATCCTGCAAATGAAATTTTAGAAAAGTGATCGTGGTTGTTTTTGATTTGCCAGATCACTCAAAGGCACAAGAAAAGAGCATACACAACCAATGACCAACAAATATTAAGAATATGAAAAAGGAAAATAATTATTAAAATGACAGTTGGAAAACAAGCTAGAGGATCTTGCAATGTTAGAACAAGAAACTAAAAAATTGTGACCGTTTCTGATTTTCCAGATCGCTCGAAGGCGCAAGAAAAGAGCATACGCGGATACAATTGGAATAGTTTCTGATTTTCTGATTTTCGATTTTTTTTTAAATGTTAATAATTATTTTGCAATTAATCATGATTACGAAATAGCGATAATGATTATTTTCACAAAAAGAAAAACGATGAAAGAAGAGGGTGATGAAAACGTTACCTAGAAGTGTTGTCGTGGAAAATTTAAATGTAAGGCAAAAAATAAAAATAAAAATTGTTTTCTAGAGCTCGAGGGGCCTCACGTTTCTGATTTCCAAGATCACTTTTGAAGTGTGAGGAAAGAGCATACGTGTGAGGATGTTTCGTGAAATAAAAATTAAAATAAAAAAGAAAATAAATAAATAAATAAAACTATAATTTTGTTGTTTTTTTGGTTAAAAAGACAGGTGTTAGAAGAAATGAAACCAAAATTTTTCTGTAAGTATAAATCTAAAAATTATTTTTTTTATTGCATAGATCTTTTCAATATCTTTCCGTTAAAAAAATGAAGTCATTCCGAGTTTGGGAGAAAAGTTATGGCTTCCGGAAGATGGGCTACGGTAACACTCTGAATGAAAATTTTGAACGTAAGAAAAACGTCCCGGGAGCTGGTTTTTTTTATTTTTTGACTTCTGTACTTCACCTGAGAAGCTAAAATTTTGATAGCAAGGTTAAAAAATAAAAATAATTAGAAAGAAAGAGTTAGATCATAAAATGATTGACTAAAATAAAAGAAATAAAAAATAAATAAATGATTAACTTCCTACAAAGCAGTTATTTTAGCAAAAAGAAATAAATAGATATATTTTCCGGATTGGTTGTCCCATGACACTAAGATGATAAACTAATGATTAGTGCTTGTGTTTCTATAGATTATGAGTGAATAGCAAATCAGAACTACTAAACACCAAACACTGAGGAGATCAAATACAGGATGAGCTACATAGTTTCATTGTTGCTATAACTTGCAGATACACCACAAGACACCACACAACAAAAACACTACCCAAAGTGTGAAGGTTAACCAAAGAAGACCATAAGGAACAGAAAAGGAAATAATAATGAACAATAATAAACAAAGAATAGATAAAACCACTAATTGGGAAATTAATGGTAACAGATCGAAAGAAACCGAGCGTGCCAGAATGTAAGCTAGGAAAAATACATTACTAACAAGAAAGTAAAATACCAATAATCGTACCTCCTCCTTCGCGTTCCGTAGCAAACCTCAGAATGGGCTAGGAAACTTGGATTGAGCCCAGATTTTTTGATATGTAGGTGCTTTTCTTCAAGATGAAGCAAGACCTTCCTGCAACAACGATCTTCTTACTTTGTACTAGATGGGAAGAAGGATTATGAGGCTATTTGACATTAGGACAAGGCAAAAAGGATGTTCTTTGCTCAAAGGATGCAAGAACTTAGATATGGCATGAAAGCTCATTCTCCGTGTGTTTAGAGGGGGAGGGGTAAGGTTGTATTTATAGCCTGAGGGAGTGATTAGCTTAGATTAATTTAAGTAATCATGGTTTGAAAATGTGGGCAAGATTAAGTGAGTGGTTTGAAAATGTGGCAAGATTAAGTGGGTGGTTTGAAAATGTGGGCAAGATTAGGTGAGTGGGGACCACGAAGAATGGGTGAGGATTTGAATTATTTTTTAATTCATAAGTGGAGGATTTTAGGTGAGTGGGGACCACGAATGGTGGGTGAGGATTTGAATTTGAATTTTTAATTCAATAGTGGAAAAACATGGAAAATAATGACATGTGGTGAGGATTAGATTATTTTTAGATTTTGAAATGGATATATATTTGATTAATTCGAAGTGTATTTTTGTGGGAAATGAGGAAGGAGAATTAATTGATTTAGGATAGATGTGAAATTGGGGTGTCTACACCTATAAACATGGGATCATATTTCATCCTCCCAAATCTCTCTCCTAAATATTATATCACCCATAATTATATCTTGTGTGTCTGATCACACGTACACACATAGTAATATTATGTCATGCACTAATTATCCTAGCACAACTGTCACCAACCCTTGCAAAAACACTTGGAAGCAAAAGAATATCCTTGTAATGAAGAGGATTATTTCCTTGAGGAAGAAGAGTTGATGGTTGACATTGAGGAGCCAGTCATCCCAAGTTGTAATATAGAGGAAATTATTAAATTAGGGGAAAATGATGGTTTTTTTGTTGCAATTGGAAATGTTTATGAGGAAGAAACCTTGTTTTCATATGAGGAGCTATGATAGAATAAGATTCTTGTAGATCCTTTAAACTTAAGGGAAGGATACCATATTAAGTTATTGGAGACTATTAAGGAGTAGCTATCTACCATGTTCACACCATAACAAGATGAAAAGTAAAAAATGAATAGTTTTAGCCAAAGTACTTATTTGATCCCAATCAAAATAGAGTTAAGGAAAATTTTGAATATTAGTTCATTAAGAATGAACATTTTAGAGGAATAATATCCCAAAGAGGTAGAATTTTTATTTTATTCCTCTCATTATTTCTCAATGTTTCCTCAAATTTGATCAAAGGGAAACAAATCATAAAAAGGGATAACTAATTTTATCTACTAATCAGTGGTTTTTACACAAATCCCTTTGGTGGCTAGTTGGAATAGGTTTTTGTTTACCTTTTACACAATAATTTCTTTATGCACCCTATATATCTCTCTCAGGGTGTGCATGCCTTAACTTGTCTCTACAAAAGTTTTAGAGCCCATTCAAGGAAGTTGCAACATTTATAAAGATGGAAGGAGAAGAGAAACAAGATAGAAAATCAATTGAGTTTTGATAGGCTCAAGAACAACATCTTTAGATATTATTTGTATATGGTTTAAGGGTTTTCTAATATTTCAATTGTATTAGTGTACCCCCATGCAAAATCATATGACAAATAGATGTTAAGTTTTTTTGGTCTTAACATATAATAGGAACAATCCCCATACGAATAACTATATATGTTAATAAATTTTTCCCTACATATTTCATTTACTACGAGACCTTGAGTTCTCTCTCAAACCCTATTTTCCTTAACACTATTTGCCTTTGTGTTTTCCCCTTAAATTAAAGTCTCTATGTTCCTCTAAACACTTCAATTTAGTGTCAAAGTGGCACATAGCTTCATGGAGGGTCCCTAGTTCAAATACAAGATTCAAAAATCCTAAAGGCAATGCAATCACCTAAATTTGGTAATTTATCACTTAATAATACCAGTATTGACTTAATCCCTTAAATCGTGACTTGTGCACCTATTTTTAGATTAATTTATATATCCTTAGCCACATTTAAATAATTTCTTCCCTCATTACATTGTGCAGTTCAATGTATAGAAATGATCATATTAGTCAAAAGTAGTCCATTACTCCTAACTATGATACATAGAAATTTAAAGCACCATGCTTTTCTCCTACACCAAACTATCAAATGGTTTATTCTTGGGTAGAAAAATCCTATCTAGGGCCACATAAAAATATATTTTATAATTTTTATATATTTTATGGGTCATTAATTCCACTATGGGTCATCCTTAATTTAAACTCATATCCACAAAACCTAATACAAGAAATTTTAATGCTCTCATTTACACAGTTGGCAATAATTAGAATTCACCTTGTACTCTAAATCATAAATCAATAAAAAATAAATGATATATCTTCTAGAATTCCCTAAAGAATAAACCCCTATATAGATCTCAAGAACTCCAAATCAGGTTCAAGAGTTGAGATTCCAAAAACAACATCCTGTAAAGCCAAGATAACATAAGAAAACCAAATCCATACAAAGCATTTATCAAAAATTCAAATTATCAAATATAGTTACATCCATGCAATATTATGTTTTATTTATAGGTGGAAAACTATATGTGGTTTAAGGCCTCTTTGGCAGGGTTCATTTTAAGACACCTCTAGAAAATTGGAGGTGGAAAATACCTGGCGAATATCCCTAGAACTAGTTTCACCGAAAGGTGAATTTGAAAGTTTTCCATAACTGAATTTTTGCCAGTTTTTTGGAGACAGAGAGACTATAGATTTTTTGACATTGACACCTCATTGATGTGCATCAACAAGAGCTCACTAACATAGTGTTGATGTGCGTCAACATGAGCCATTGACCCGCATCAACAAGGGCTATTGACGCACATCAATGCCCCTTGTTGATGCGGGTCAATGGCCCTTGTTGATGTGCATCAATGACTCCTCTTGACGCGAGTCAAAAAGGACTATTAATGTGTGTCAATGCCCCTTGTTGACAAGCATCAAAATTAGTCATTGACGCGCGTCAATAAGGGCCATTGACGTGCGTCAATAGCCCTTGTTGAAGTGCGTCAAGAGGAGTCATTGACGCATGCCAATGACCCTTGTTGACATGCATCGATAAATGTCATTGACCCTAGATTTATCCTATAAATACCCTCCTGTCATTCATTTTCATGTTTACACTTTCCGACTCTCGATTTTTTTTGTATATAGGAATCCATCATTCTCAAAGACTCAAGCACAACTACAATGGTGACTACAAGTGCATCCCAACTGTAATCTCAAGATAAAAATCAAGAGGAAAATCCAGTCCTATCCATGGGCAAGATCATCTACAGGAATCCTTTGTGCCCCAACATCCAGACTGTTTTACAGATGACTTCTGAATACAAGGATTTAATTGATGCATGTGAGTTTAGTGGGCTCGTTAAGATGTGCCATTTTGAAACAGACCAAGATATTTTGAACTACCTTCTCTTGTCTTACAATACATAGGACGACCTATTTTATGTTACTATGAATGACAACCGATTGTTTCAATTCGGTATTGACCCAACTGACATTCATCGGTTTACAGGCCTTCCATTCAGAAATTTACCCTTTATTACAACGAAGGAAACACTCGTCGAAGACGATAAGAAATATCTCGGATCGACGTTCGGCTTCTATGTTGATTGTAAGTATAATTCATTTTCATTTGTCATTTTTTATTCAATTTTTGATTGTGATACAATTTAATGTTATATTAATTCCCACTTTTTTTGGCATTTGCAGATCATGTCAATAAATCCAGGCATGGTGTGGATACGTAATAAATTATACACCACTTTCTTGCTATAATGATTTCTTTTTTTCAATCCAGAATAGTTTTACACGGTCGGCAAATAGATATACCAAACTGGGCCATTGTATACATCGTTGCAACTATCGTAAAACAAAAATTTGATTGTGCACCTTTTTATGAAAAAATAAGAATTGACATAACAAATGCAAAGCTTTCAGAAAAACTTGTCATTTACTCCAAAAACTATCTCCTTGGCCTTTATTCTGAGGCTCTTTTAAATTTAAAAGACAAACCAATTCCCACTTGCACTGACGAGGTGTTGATGAAGTTGTTAATTCCATTTAAAGAACAATAGGTATAAACTATTAAGTTTGTATTTTGACATTACACTATGCATAGGTATTAACAATTTCCTGTTTGCAGAGAATATTTATGGAAGCCCTTCCTTGAAAAAAGGCATTATCAAGAGGAAGAGGCCAATAACATGTTGAGGCTTCAGGAGATTCCCAATCTGAAATGGAATCTCACTCCTCTCCAAACCCCCAACAGTTTGAATTTGTTAAATGCTAGAGAAGTAATACCTTTTCATGTATTATTTACAAATTCCAAATTTGTATTTTCATTTTCCAATTTAAATTTTACCAAATTGAATTGACATACATTTCAATGTTGATGACATTATAGGGACTTTGGACCATACACATGTTTCAAAAACTCAACCATCTTCCCCAACTCACTCAATACAGTTGCTTTCATTTGTATCTTCTCAACAACCACCAATTACTACTCCAACACGACCACCCTTAGCATCGCGACAAGCTACCCCTCAACATCAAGGTACAATTTTTGAATACTACTTCGTTTAATTTCGTAGTTTTTGCATTGTTTTCTAGTTTTTCAAATGTTTTTTCTTGATATTTTCAGCACATTACAGTCCTCCTTCTATTTTAACAGTGGCACCGCCTCCCCTCAACCAATAATATTTAAAATGCCAACCAGAGGATCAAGAAAAAATAACATTGGTAAACGCATGCCAATTACTCTGGCCCCTAGTGGGAAACTAAACGTTTCCTCCTCCTTTCGAATTCCAACCCTCTCACTTGGTGGCTTGCCCAATGCAACAGGCATATCGGTTTTGAATAATATAAATTTAGATGAAGATTACTTGGGCATTGATAGCAATGACCCAACTGGATTTTTCAATACCCATGAGATGATTTAAGGCCAGTAGGTATACTTCAATTTCAACATACTTTACCATATTGAATTACATTTCACTTTAGATTTATTTGTTTGAATCTTGATAAATTTTATCACAAACAGGATCAGGTCACCAAAAGGTATAAATAAGTAGCAGTTGATCAACCCAAAATCCCCCATATCTCTTTAGCGAGATCATCTTCATCAGATACATATGGTGAATAGTTGCTACCTTTTCCTTTGGAGAACTTAATTGATTATGATTTTCAATTCCATGTTGGTGAGTTTATTCTACCTCATATCAGTCAGCTCATAAAATGGGAGAGAAGGGATAAAGTATTTATCAATGAGATTATTAGTCGTTCTGAAAATTATTGGCAAAGGGATAGTTTATAAGTTGTCCAGAATCAACCTGCAAAGATGGGTTCCTTACTTACCCAAGTAAGAAGTGGGACTGTCACGTATAATAACAACTATAAAGATGACATTTTGGATAAGACATTGAAAAAATTGAAAAATATTAGTGCTGAGGCCCATGCATATTTTAACAAATGGTCTAAGGACAAGGATCTGGTAGCAGTTGCAAATGCCGAGAGAGATAGAGCGGTCGTAAGTATTATAACTTTCAAACAATAATTTTTGTTAATTTAAAGTTTTCTTATTTTAGTAATATGTTGAATTGACATTACTTTTTTTGTGCAGTTGAAATATCAAAATTTGAAGAGTCAAGCAAAGGTTTTCCAAGTTCACTTGGAAACAATGAAGAACAATTTATCCACAGTGAAAAATTTGAAGGAAAATATTGTTTTGGTTAACAAACAAAACAATACACTGAAGTGGATAATTAAAGAGCACGGCTTCGACCATGAAATATTATTCAAAGCTAAGGTAGTGGCTGATCCAAATTTTTTGTCCCATGGAGATGCGACAAAGAAAGAAGAAAGAATATTAAAAAATATGGACAGTGCTGCAGAAGATCTAATAAGTTCTGCGGTTATTTCTGCCGTTGGGGAAAGGGGTACAGCCATAGGTGAAGAAACCATTGGGGAAAGGAGCACAGGAGTTGAAATGGATACAGAAAAAGAGTGTTGAAAATTTTTACTATTGAGTGTGGAAACTTGAAATATTGAATTTTATTATCTAGATTTGATAGCCTTTGAAATTTTGAAATACTATATAATCTTTAATTTTATAACTTCCTATATATTATGTATATAATTTCTAGATTGTATATGGAGTTTATGTATTTGGTTTACTTGTAATGATGATTGCATTAGATAAGGATGATAACGTATGTTTCTTGTTTACTTGGATTATCATGAATTTTATGTGGATGTAGATTTAGCTTCAAGCACGATAATTCTTTTTCTCTAGACATTTAAACTTGTTTTAAGATAATTCTTCTTCTCTATACTTGTAATGATATGATCATGATGACATTAGAATGGATATAGATGATGATGAATGATGATAATGGATAATTATTTTTTAAAAATGGAATGTGTTAGGACAGAGACATTTCTTTAAATTTAAAATAGATAAATAATTGTTTTGATTATAATTGTAGTGTCAAGATTATGATAATGATATGATGATGATATGATATATATATGGATGATGATGAATTTTATGTGGGCGTAGATTTAGCTTCTAGCACGATCATGGATGACGAATTGTATAATGGATCATGGATTATGAATTGTATAATATAGAAAAATCTTCCTCTGTAAAATTCGATTGTGTCATTTTATCCCACAAAGTTTAAAAAATATATCAAAGCATTTTTCAAATATAAAAAATAAATTAAACATAATTGTAAGAAATCAAGAAAGATGATATGATAGGGTTTAACTTACCTCTAGTGTTTTAGATGGCTGTGAAATCATCACTAGTAATGTGCTAGATCTTTTTTTTAAGAAAACTCAACACGAGAAATGGATTAGTAGATAGATGGGTGAGTTGCCTGACATTGTCAGTCCTGAGAAGTACTAGCTTCCTCGGATGGATGTCAACCCACGTTTTCAAAAAAAATAAAAATTTTGTATATAAATAAATGTAAATATATATATCTGTAACATCTTTAATGATAACAAGAGCTGAAAAAAATTTAAAGTGACAAACAATAAGATTAAGGTGAAGAAGATACCTATTTAAAGTTGAAACTTATCCATTATCAATAGCTTCTTCAAACTCGATGTTCTCTTCTGTAGAATGTGACGATGAGCCAATTCCACTCTCAATATTGGGAACATTTGTACTTGTAGATGTATTATTCACACCTCTTCTTTCGCAAAGGGAATTCCAATGCGCAATTTCTCCGTCGAAAGGAAAGGTTTCCATGGAGTATGAAGATACATAACACTCATGCAACTTTCTAGATTTTTATCCAACATGTTTCTCAGTTTTGATTTTATAAATGATAATGCATTGAAAACCCTTTCGTCCTCCACAGACCCCAAAATCATTGTTTGGCATAACTCATATAATATGAAATATTCACTAATATCTTCTTGTAAGATAGAACTTTGATAGATTCCTCGCCACAGCCTTGTAATAGCACCACTTTCAGAAGGTTCATCTAAATTTTTATATTGGTTCCTCATTGTTGTTGCAAAATTTGTTGATTGAAATTTTAATAAATTAGCATTTAGTATACCTTTGATTTCCATACCCTTGAACTCTAAAGTCTTTGCAAAATGTTCCATTATTGTACCCATGTATTTATGGAATTTTTTTCTTACAAATTCAGCACAACCACCTTTAGTATTCCAAAAATTAGGATTCATCACACCCATGGCTTCAAGAATTTTATCTTTTGAGAAATACTCTCTAATTTCTAATGATAAGGATTTTGATTTTTTTAAAGCTTTATTCTTGTTTCAACTATAACAGACTCAAAGAGATTACGTTTCATGGGAACATCTTCTCGTTTCGATCCTGTAATATCTTGAATTTTTACAAAATGTACAGTGGTATGCCTCTCCCATAAACAGTGATGCAGAGGTGATCATGGATATTAAATCTCAAATATTTACTGGGATTTTTAAGATCTAATAAATATTTCCAATTCTAAAAAAATAGGTGTATCAAAACTATCTTGGGAATAGTACAAGATATCAAGACTTTGACATACCATTTTTCTCATCCGTATAAAATCCACAACATAGATTAATCTCCCTTGTGCATGCTTCAATAGTGTATTGATCTCCTACAACATTGGAAGAATACCAACCAATGTAAGCAATGTCTCCAAATCAGTTAAACGAAACAACAAGTCCCTCGCCCTATCAACTTCATGATGATATTTGTGCATGAAACCAACCAACGAAGGATACTCCTCACAAACTCTACATGCAGGTTCATACAAAGAGATCCATCTAGTCTTAACATATTTCAGAAGTTTTTTGCCATCTAGAATTCCAATTGCAAATTTTTGGAACTCAAGAAATCGCTTTGGGCTGCTTGCCATATAGGCATGAAGTTATCTTATAAGGTCTTCTAATTTAGTAACATTTTCGTGGTTTCTTACCATTTTATACGTTAAATTCATTTTGTGAGCCATATAGTGAATTGGTAGCATATATGGGGCCACTGTTGTTTGTAATCTAACACACAACCCTGTTCAGTGACCCTGCATGACATATGCACCATTTTCTCCGATGCATACCAACTTCGTAGCAATTTCATAATCAGTCATTCCAGCAATATCTTTCAAATGAGAAACAACTATTTTATATAGGTTTTTGGCATTACATTTTTCAACCATTTTCATAACACCCAATATATAAGGTGTCTATTTTATATGATTTTCTAAAGTATAGATGTGGATACATACCCATGCAGTGTTGTTGACTGTTGTCACTTCATCAATTGAAAGAGAGATAAACTTTTATTTTTTACATTCTCTTTCAAATCTTCCTTCTCTATCATCGAAAGGCATTTTGCCATTTCCCATCCACTAGTTTCAGACCAATGAGACTGAGGTACATTCAACATTCCATTATATTGATACAAAACTTTGAAATCAAGGAAATCTAAAATCATTCTTCCTTTCTTTAGTATGTGAAATAAAGTAGAGAATTGTATGAGTTTTGCATGTAGATTTGTTTGATTCATCTTACCAATTTGCGATGTGATCGTTCCTCCCTTTTCCACAAGATTTCTGCATTTTTTCTAGCTCTGCCTCATAATCCGCTACGTATCTAACATGCATGCATTCTTTTTCAGTTTTCCACCTATGTGTTTTGATTTTCTGGCCATCTACCCCCATTACAGTCAAATATTGTTTTCCACAATGTTTTTCTATAGTGTCCAACTTCATTTGCATTTTTTGTTGCTTTCCCAATTTCCACATACATATGTACATGTACATTTAGATGGGATCTCTTTAGAATTAGATGATTGTATAGGTTAGATAAATAGAAATTTAGCTGCCCAATCAAACTTGTATGACCTGTCAGTGGTCCACATATTCTTGTTCATTTTCAATGTTTTAATTTTTTGAGTAGAATTTTGAGCAATATCACAATCACCTGGTTTCCTCTTTCGTGAACCAGAATTTGAATTTGATTTCTATGTTCCATTTTGCTGATTATTTGTATGTGTGATAGCTTGATGCACTTCTGGTTGTACCCCAACAGGAAGAATATCTTCAAGATCTGGCATATTATCGCAGGTTTCATTTGTTTGATACTATGTAGAATGCATGTCCACCTCAATAATACCTTCCACATAGTTAGTATTCTGAATCTTTCTGGTGGCAGCTATATGGTTGTTGGTAGTTTCAATATCTGTATCAGTAGAGTTTCCAAAATACTTGAACAATGACTTTTGAGATTTCATAGTCACTTTTAGGGTCTTCGCATTCTTAGGACTAACACCTTCCATTATTCTGAACAGAGTCCTACGTCAACAAAAGAATGAACTAGCGAGTCAGCGAGTCAGAGTCAAAATTACTGTCAAGCGTCAACCATGATAATCCCTGTTGTGCGTCAACAAGGAGTCAACTGTCTTTATCGCATGTCACCAAGGTGTCAGCTGGCATTGTCACACGTCAACTCTGTCCCTGTTGCACGTCAACTTCTTACACCCTTGTCGCGTGCCAACTCTCTCTGTCACATGTCAACAAGGTGTCACTGTCTCTGTCACGCGTTAACTCTATTCCTCTCGCACGTTAACTACTTACCCCCTTGTCACACATCTGTAATATCTCCTCTTCACGCATCTACAATACCTCTTTTTCACACGTCAACTATATCCCTGTTGCGCGTCAACAAATAACCCTAACAGGATAACAACAATCTCTGGTGCTTAAGAGTACGCGAGTTCAAACTTCACGGTATTGGTAATTTAGTAACCTACTTATGGTAGTACTGCAGTATACTACCCGACGAATCACCTAGGATTTTATAGGATATGTTTTTAAATGAAGGTGAAGCCGACCCAAAAAAAAATACACTGTAAATTTTAGGCGAACAGGACACCGACCAACGCCGAAAAAATCACCTTTTAAAATTTTCCTAAAATGAAATTTTCACCATATTACGAATATTTACCACTAAAATTATCCCTGCTCTTTGGAGTAGTGTCAATATAGGGGTGTACATATTACACTTCAAACCAACCTCCAACCTTTTTATAGGTGTTTTACCCTATATTAGGGTTTTATGTTAATGAGGTTGATTTTGAAGGGTGTCACACATTTTCAAGACCTAATATTTCACATTGAAGCATATACCAATTGTTTGCAGTTATTTTGGAAGCTACCATCTAATTTGTAGTGTAAAAAAAACTATCCAATAGGATGAAACTACCAAATGGTTTGGTATAAAGAGAACGGTTACATCCATATATATAGTGTAGTTATTAAATAAAATATGAAGCATATACAAGATATTTATATCCAATTCATCCTTTTGTCACATTTAAATAAGTATTCAGACTAGTTAAAGAGATAAGTACACTCATCTTCTTATGATTCACAATATTTAGCATATATTATAACTGATTTATCATTAAAATCTTTATATGAATGTTGATGCTTGATTAACAATTTTAATATACATAATGTTATAACCCTAACCCAAATTTAGATAATTAAAGGAATCATCACTATTTCCTCCTTCCTTTACCCACACATTATTTATTTATTGAGTTAAATCAGGGGGTTACATGTAGTCTAGTAGTTTCTACATAGTCAAAGAAGCCCTCAACGTTGTTTTAGATCTTAAAAAATATCATGGCAAATTTTTCTTAGTTACAAAAATATCATAAGATTTCACATGCTTCAAATAGATTCTATAGTGATCACTATGGATACAAAATTACTCGTAAAGATAAGGACAAGTGTTTTATAGTCTCACAGAGTTAAAAGATGGACCATAAAGAACTTCACAGTGCTCTAATGGTGGATAATGTTTTTCCCATTGAAAAAAATGGAAATAGTTCCACATTGGAAAGGAAGAGTGTTTCGAGGATATTTCTATGAGAAAACACTTTGTTGCTAAAGTGGAGATCTAAGGAAAATCCCATATGAAGAAAATAAATTTAGAAGGGTCATCTTACTATATTAGTTGGAGATAAAAAAAAAATTTAACAACCCATGTACCCAATGACTCTATGATGGTGAATCTTGTCATCATCTTGGATATTTTCTAAAAGTTCCTCACACATAGTAATTTATTTCATAGATCAAACCTTGATCCTAAGTGTATTTGAGGGCGCCATATGTCACATTCATATAAATTCCAATGTCTCATTTGGACCTATTTTCCTCACACATAGTTCCCAAAGCTTCACAGAGAGTACTAAGGCCCATGAAAATAAGTGAGATGTCATTGGTCTCAAAGAAAAATATAGGAAGGAAGTAGCTGCAATATAAAAGAAGCACTTCAATTGGGGATGCTTGATGAAATCATGCATAAGGTTCAAAGGGTCGACTAATACAATGAAAAGGGTAGGGACCCAACTGAAAATTACCAAAATATCATGTAATTGGACCATATGTCCACTATATGAGGATTTCATGTGTCCTTGCGGCCTAGTTACATGAATTCAGTTCCCTATATCTTCTTTTGGTCATATCTTTTGAATGAGATCCCAGTTGAAACATTTTTAGACTCATTGGAAAGAACTTGAGGAGAGATTTCATTCAAGATAACTCTCATAGTATTTGAGTATGCATATATCTTTAAATTTAGTATTAAATATTCCTTGAGCCATTTTACTCTTTATATGCATTCTAAATGATTTCACAACGATTCTAAAGGATGTCATTTAAATTTTGAGCACATTAAGGAGTCACAATTCCTCTCAAAGTATTATTGTGTCCCTTCATATCTCAATGAACCCAAAAATAAAATTTTGTCTCTCTATAAGAATCTCTCTTTAAGGTTTTGAGTGTCTTGATGATCTACAATGTCCTTTGAGCACATAAATAAGATTTTGAGCACTTTTGGAAGCTAGTTTCCCGTTGAGATCACATTGTTGGAGCTCTAATTACATTAGAATGATCTCATGGAGATTTTTATCACTTAAAATTCAAAATATATTTTACACTTTGCTTATTTTTGAAATATTTTCATCATGACTCTCTTTTATGTTGCTCAAGCTTCTTCTCTTTCTATTTTTCAATAAATGGAAATATTTTCTCTGTAAATATGGTTCTTCCTTCTCTATTTTTAGGATTGGTTATATATGTGGGGTGAATTTTAACACTCTTCCTTGGATCCAATCAGGCCAAATTTTGTTTCACATTTCTTCCAGCTTTATCTTTGATGAATATATGGATGTCAGTGTTTTTTCTTTGTTTATAATTATGCATATTATTGAATTGAGAAATATTTTTATGGTTCTTTCTTATATGCCCTCTATTTTTTTGTGATCCTTACCTCTCATATGATTGTTATATCATACCTATTTATTTCTCATATGGTCACAAGGTTATTGTGTTGAAATCAAGTAGAGGAAGGGGTCAAAGAGCCCCATTTCCTATCTTAGTACATCACCATATTTTGTTTTTTCCTGGTCTCTTTTCTCTTGTAAGATCTTTGTTTAACATTATAATATGTAGTGATGGCATTAGGAGTAGTTTAGGAAATAAATCCAACTATATCTAGAGGTTCCCTTGAAATTGTATTCCTACAATTGGAAAGAGATCCTAATGTGTCAGAACTCATGGTCCAATCCAATAGGACATAATCCTAACATCAATTGTTTTTAGAAATTTTTATTTATTTATTATGATTCATGTCTAGATTTCAACAATTCATTCATTATTAATTATTTAGGAATTTATTCATTTGTACAATTTTTTGCATGCTTATAACGGAACATATTTTGATATCTCTCATAACACATACGTGTGGATTGTTATATCTAGAATCTTCATAGTACTCTACTATTTAAAACAATATTTTAAATTTCAATTCACTATTATTATTAGATTAACTTTGAGAACTCTTAATAGATTCCTAGGTGATTATGGTGGTTTTTCTATGTCCATTTATATGTTTTATTCGATATATATATCATTATGTAGACACTTAATCTGGTTAGGATACTAGTTATTTGCTATAAACTTACATTGTTCTAATGTACTTGTGTGTTTACTAATGATTGGCCCAAATTAGGATTTTATCGGTATGTATTCCTATAGATATCTAAATTAGGTACAAGCCTTGTTCGAGATATGTTTTTTGCATGATTTTTCACATATTGAATCTCGTTATGAATCATGCACTTATTGGCACATTTGGTCTTTGTATTTTTCTCTCTTTTCTACTTAACTAGGACACGTGATCTTATATTTCTCTTCTCTTTCAACTTTCCATTTTATCACTTGGATCCCTTGCTTTTATACTCTACTCATGCATCTATTTTTATGTCCAAGATAGTAGCGGTAGTGGTAAGAAAGTATTGGATATTTATAGGGTCTAAGGTTATAGGAAGTTTCCTTGTGTGGTTTTCACTCTTTTCTTGGGTTGGGCTTCCTTGGTGTTAACTTCATTGATCTTTCTTAGTCTTGTTGAGTCAACATTTTTACGCCAATAGGTCCCTAATTTGAACTTGATATCACTATATATACAATTCCATCAAATGCATTTTAGGGACAATTACTCATGTCACATGAAGGGAACCTAGCTGATTTCTAATGTTCATATTGAAGATGGAACACACTTCTAAAGTTTTGAAAGGAATAAATTTGTTCACATTTTTCATAAACATGTCTATACCAAAGGAAGACTTAAGTGATATTGAATTTAGACTTGAATTCATATAATTTTACACACATATATGTAGGAGGGATATCTACATGGGTGTGGTCCCTTTTATTAGTATTGGTATGTAGGAAACACTCATCCATCAAGAGTGGTTGGGATTAATCCAACCAAAAACACTAAACCATTTTAGTGGTTTTTGTGCTACATAGAAAAATCATGAAGTATAATTCTATAAAATTAGGTGAATGAGAACACGTGTCATTTGTCTAGAGGAGTTACGATTTTGTAGAGATTGCCCATAAGATTTTATAATGGTGGTTACCATAGTAGTATGAGTTTTCCGATAGGTTCTAGAGGATCTTGAGAATTGTGCCACGTCCAAGAACTATTCATCCTCTAATGTTGGGTATTCTTTAATCATGATGTTGTTTTCAAATCCATAGTCAATTAGTGTGAGATAAGTATATCATTCATTTAGATTATCTCGCTTGTGTAAATTTTTATAGTGCATACCAATTACACATTTTCAATCTAGATCATTACACCTAATTATATTTAAGTTTATAATTTGAATTAGGTCTATTAATTTTGATAATTCAAGCCATATTTTGTAAACTGATAAAAATAATTCCTTTATTTTGTATTGTATTCTAGCATATTCCATTTCTCTCATCTCCATGTTTTTAGGTTTTTCCCTAGATCCATACATGTGTGGTTCTAGTTCAATAGAACCATACATTTATCACCCTAGTGCTCTTATTTGTGTGGGCTCTTCTGACCCTTATTTGGGTTCCACGAAGGTTTTTCCTTTCTTTGTCAAAATTTTCCTCTTATCATGTGTTGACAAGCACACCAATATGGACTTAATTTGACTTCAAGAATTCTATAAAAAAAACATACATGCATTAGTGTATTTAGGAGAATCAATCAATCACTAGAAAGGAATACTTGTGATAAATGTAATCACAAGCATTTAGAGAAACATTCAAACATTCAAGGAAATTTGAAGAGCATCTCACACTGATTAGGTCATCAAAAGCGATAAGGGTTAGGTGATTGCATCAATACATTGGGCTATTTGTGGACTTATATTTTGTGTGTTGGATTCAAATAATAGTTTCCCAATTGGGGGTCTGATAATAATGAAGTTATAACACATGGTGCTAAAAATATCTTTATTATTTACTATGGTTTTATAAGGTGTTGCTGAGCTATTGAGGCTTCCAAAAATGATAACGCTTTCCTAGAGATATGTTTACAAGTTCGTGAAAAGGAACAAGGTTTTGGGAGCCCTAAAATAATTGAATAAGATCATTTAATCAAATTTACCCTAACAAACAATTTCTAAAATTGTACTATTATGGTACTAGCCAAAAAGTAAAATGGTTATAGCTAAAAATTTCTATTTGCATTGATATCATTGAATCTTATTTTTTAAATTTACATTGTGCTATATATATTTTATGTTTCCGTATATTGAAAATATCTTATTTAATCATTCAGATATCTACCACTTTCCAGATATTGACATGATTTCCTTGTCTTCTCACAAAAATTACCATTAGTGATATGCTTTTTCATAACATATTAATGTTATTAGGACTTCCATAATGCAAAACTCTATTTTATTTTGGTGTTACAAATTGTGAGAGTGATTAAATCTTCCACTATAAATAACTAACAAGGATGGAAGCCTGATTATTTATTAATAATCAGGAAAATCATTTACAATGGTGTAGGCTATAATATTTATAGATATTAGACAACTGGATACAAACAAATAAATAAGTTACAAAGTTGCAACAGTGAAATAATACAAACAAATATATTGTTGAAACAATACAACAATACCCTCACGTATGAAATAGAAAACAATATAAATGGTTATTAAATCATAACCATATAACAAAACTATTAAACCACCTATTTACCTAAGAAAAGTGTATAATTACTTTATAGTAAATTATTTTTACCCTAACATTCCCCCCCTGAATTTTATGTTGTCTCAAGGGATGACAAGAGGAAATATCTGAAAAACTCAAAATTTTCACGTGCAAGTGACTTTGTGAAGATATCTGCTTGTTGTTCAGTTGTTGGAAAAAATTGAAGTTATATATTGTGTTTCAAAACATACTCATGTATGAAATGAACTTGTACCTAGATGTGCTTTGCTCTTTCATGAAACACTAGATTGTGAACAAGTTTGAGAACACCTTCATTGTCAACATACAAGGTGGTACGTTTTCCCTGTGGTATTCCAAGTCCTTCAAGTATGTGATGTAGCCATATCACTTCATAGACAAATTCACCTGTAGAATGATACTTAGATTCTATGGAAGAGTGAGAAACAAAGTGTTGTTTCTTGCTTCCCCATGATATCGGTACAAATCCCAAAAAGAATAAAAACCCTGAAGTGGAGTTCCTGTCATCGTTATTTCTTGCATGATCTGAATCTGAATATCCAGTCAAGAAGAAGTTATCCTTCTTCTTGTACTCTAGACCAAGATCTAGTGTTTCCTTGAGATATCTAAAGATCTGTTTTGCTTCCTTCAAATGACAAACTTTGGGTTCCTGCATGAACCATGATAGATAGCTTACTACAAAGTTGATATCTGGTCTAGTGTAGGTCAGGTAAATGTGACTCCCAATCAACTATTGATAGAGAGTTACATTTACCATAGGAGATAGATCTGAATGAGATAACCACAATCTGTTCTCCATAAGTGTAGCAATAGGTGTGCAATCCATCATCCTGAATTTATCAAGCGTTGTCTTGGTATGCTTAAATTGAGAAATAAATATGTGATTCTCTTTCTTCTATACTTCCAATCCAAGATAGTATTGCATGAGCTCAAGATCTATCATGTCAAATGATCGGTTAAGATATTTCTTCATTACATCGATCATCTTCACTTAACTACTAGTGATGACTAGATCATTGACATTAACAACAATAACAATCTCCCTTGCTTGCTTTTTGAGATAGATATTGGGATCATATAGATTTATGACAAATCCATGTTGTATGATATGCTCATCAATTTTGATGTACCAATCCTGGGGTGCATGTTTAAGGCCATACATAGATTTCTTGAGCCTGCATACCTTTGTTTCTTCTATAGGTATAACATATCCCTTAGGTTGAGTCATGTAGAATTCTTCTTATAAATCTTCATTTAGGAAGGCACTCTTTACATCCATCTGATGGAATTTCCAACCAAACTATGCAACTAGAGCAAAGATCATCCTGATCATTTTGATCTTAGCCGTGGGAGAAAATGTCTCCTCATAATCAATGCCTTCTTTTTATGTGTACCCCTTTGCTACCAATCTTGATTTGTACTTTTCAATGGTCCCATATGCTTTGTACTTTTTTTGGAATATCCATCTGTAACTAATGAGTTTCTTCCCTTATGGAAGATCGGGAAGTTGTCAAGTGTTGTTTCATCACTGATTGATACTCAGTATCCATGGAATTTTTTCAATATTTTGACTGTAGGGATTCCTGGATAGTAGATGGATCATCAGATTCAATAGCTCTACTCATCAAAGAAAATTTTACTTCTTCTCATGCTTTACTATGAGTACTTGGTCTAATGGTGGATATATCTGGTGGAGCATCCAATTTTGCATCTCGTATCTTTTTTATATACCACTTGGGCATACACTGAACTACTCTCGTGGGCCATGGTCTTGTCTGATCATCACTGTCATCATATGCGGGAACATCAGGTTCTATTTTTATAAAAGGTGAAAATTTTACATCAGGTGAGTCTAGAGGAGTCTCTCCTTCCTTCTTCTCAAAAAACTCAACATCTCTTTTCATGTAGACTTTCCTGGTCTTTGGATCCATCAATATATACCTAAGAGTTTCTTCACTTTAGCCAATGAAGATGATTTTTTGTGATTTCATATCCAAATTATTTTTGTTCTGCTTGGGTATGTGCATACTTGATTTACACCCGAATACTCTGAGATTTGCAATAGATGGTTTCCACTTTGACCATGCTTCATATGGCGTTACTCCATCAAGAGTAATTGTGGGTACTTTGTTCAACAAATATAAAGTTTTCTTTTTTTCTTCTACCCAAAATGTCCTCATCAGTCTAGAATCATCAATCATGCAATGAACCATTTCCATGATAGTACGATTTCTTCTCTCAACAACACCATTCTGTTGTGGTTTGTGTGGAGGAGGAATGTGTTGACAAATCCCATGAGCTTGTAGGTAGGATTTATACTCATTACTGGTGAATTCCCCCCCTCAATTTGAGTAGAGATATCTTATGTGACGACCAATATCATTCTCAACAAACACTTTGAACTTCTTGAAGGTATTAAAAGTATCACTTTTCTTACGAAGACAATATATCCACATTTTTCTCGAATAGTCATCAACACAAAACATGAAGTACTGAAATCCATAATGACTCGGTTGTATCACACCACAAAGATCAACATGAACTAGATCAATCTTAATATGAGCTCAATAAGTACTCTTATGGAATGAAGCTCTGTGTTGTTTTCATGTTAGGTAGTGAGGAAACTTATCTGTATCCTTCTTGAGAGATGGCAATCCTTTTACCATGTTGTACCGACAAAGTGTTTCAAGATACTTGAAACTGATGTGACCAAGTCTCTGATGCCACAACTGTGCAGAGGTAGAATTCTTAGCCACAAGTGTTAGATCATCTCTGTGGAAAAAATCAAGCTGGAACATACATCCCATATTGGAGGATTTTGTAACAATTTTCAAGCCTCATGATTTGTCTCAAATTAAACACATTTTCTTTCTAAAATGACTATCAAAGTCAATCTTCAAATTGTGATCTAGAAGCTGACTCAATTGATAGCAGATTTTTTTTAACCCAAGGACATATAATACATCTGATAGTCTACAATTGCATGAACAAGAGGAAAAGAAATGTTCTCAATCCCCTATACTATGTACAAAGAATCATCACCCAATGAAACATGATTTTTCAAAGGTATGTCCCTCATTGTAGTAAACTAGTCACTATGTCCATTCATGTGTCAAGTGGCTCCCAAATCAACATACCATACATCACTAGATGATGTGGAAGGTTCACTTGATCGAGCAGTGTATAATAAGTCTTCATTATATGAATGTTATTCTTGCTCAGCTATACTTCCTTGTTGATGGGGTTTTCTTCTCCAATTCCCCTTCTTCTTCCCTTGATTGTAGATTGAATGTCCCTTATGAGATTGCTTATTTTGAGGTCTAGATTTTCTTGATGAACCTCTCTTGTAGGTATTGAACCAACAATATTTTATATCATGTCCTCTCTTGTAGATAAGACATTATTCTTATTCTTTTTGTCCCCATGTTGATGTTGTGTTTGGGACTTTTGAGAGGAATAAGATTCACCTTTTCCTTTTCCTTTCCATTTCTAATGAGAAGAAAGTGTTTTTTCATCTTCATCATCTTTATTGTACATTACTTCCTCTTGTTGCAGTAGGTTCACTAACTTGTCAAAAGAAATTGTTTGATCCGACAAGTTGAGTGTTGTCAAAAAAATGTGGTATGAATGAGGGAGTGATCTCAAAATAATGGGAATGAGATCTGTATCATTGACCTCCTCTCCCATGGCAAGAAGTGAAGCTCTCAATTCTGTAACTCTTCTAAAAAAGCTTCAATTTTCTCATTTTGTTTGAATTTTAGTGTGTGTAAATGACTCTACAAATTCAATATTGTGTTCTTGTTCTTGGCCTCATACATTTTTCTCAATCTATCCCATGCTTCTTTTTTTGATTTGGCATCATGAATGTGGGGCTTCACATCATCAGACACTATAAAAAAGATTATCATCTTGGCCTTCTGATTGGATCTATCAAACTGTCATTGTTGGGTTGTATCAGTTGCTGATCTAGTTAAAGAGCCATAAAAAACATTACAAATCTCTTCAAACTCAAGATGTGTTTTGATCTTTATCTTCCATGTTGCATAGTTATCTCCTCTTAGAAGTTGAGAACTTGGAAGAAAGAACTTGGGGGCATTGGTGCCCATTTTACAGAATCAACTAATAAAGGCTAAGGATCTTATCACTCCAGGTACATAGTCTCCCAATGTATATACCATCAGTTTGATATATCTAGCCTTTCTATATACGTGCCCTTTTAATATACCCGTTGGTACGTGGAAAAATCTCACCCTTTTTATATACTTGATAGTACGTGAAAGAATCTGATACATGGTACCAAGACAATATTGAAAGGGGTCTGTGTCATTATTAACACTGGATCAAAGAAATATCCTCATACGCGTGTAACTTCGCTATATACTCGGATAATTTCAGTGTCCATATTTATGTTGAGAAATCGTTCACAGACGGATGGGAGGGTTCAAAGTGTGTGCAATGTTTCCTTATTACTCCCTGTCTATTTAAAGGGTCAATTCCTAGATGACGTTGTTGCAGATATATTAGGTGTTAAGTGTAGTAGTAATCGTGACGGCTTTACCCGTAAGTGCTTCCCAGAGGCAGTTTTTATACCAAACGCTGCGAATGAGATATGAAGATCTCGTGAGTGTTATAGAACGAAAATTTTCACTAATTTTGTTTACAATGCTTTGCCAGTTTTTCAGTGTCCAGATGGGGGTCGAATAAAGGACCTCCCCAATCACAATGTTCTAATAATTCCCCTCTAGCCACTTAGGCACTACCAACACATATCCTATGAGGTAAAGCAAATACATAAATAAGTTGCACAGGTGCATGCGTGAAATAATATAAACAAATATATTGTTGAAACAATACAACAATAACCTCATGTATGAAATAAAAACAATATAATGGGTTATTAAATCATAACCATATAACAAAGCTATTAAACCACATATTTACCTAAGAACAATGCATAATTACTTTATAGTAAATTATTTTTACCCTAACATTCACTTCTTCGAAAGTAGTTGAATGTTTGGTAAGTTTATATATAATCAATAAATTAGAACAATGTTTTTAGTTAAACTCCTCCTTTGTCTAAAATTTATCAAATGAATTAGATTTTATTTGTTTTAAAGTTCCATCTATATTTTCCACTCATGCTTCCTCACAAATGGTACAAAAGTGGGACTTATCTCTTATTTTCACAAGCTTCACTTTTGCGTTGCAACTTTAATGTCACAAACTTCTTCCCTTTTACGTGCCTTAAAAGGTGTTGTAGGATAGGGGTGAATTTTTAATTAATATTATAATTGTGTGTGTGTGTGTGTGTGTGTGTGTGTGTGTGTGTCCTACACCCCTAATTTTTTTATGGACTCCTTTGGTTTCTAATTCCAGCTCCTTTGGTTTCTTTCATTTCCTAGGTTTTTCTCTTTCCCTCCCCTTGTTCTCAATGATCTAGACATTTGATCTATTATGTACTTGTACAATTATGGTCTTCTAGGTTTGTACTTGTATGGTTTGGGTATTTTTGTTTTTGGCCATTTTTATCCGTGATTTAGGTACCTCGAGGTTTTGGCCCTTATTTATCCACCATTTTCACTTGTCATGTGTTGGCTTGCAAAACAATAAAGTCCATATTTAAATTCAATAATTAGATAAATACAAGGTGAAATTGTGCATTTATGAGATATAAAACAAGACACAAGCACAAAGAGAGAGAATTATATCAAATTTGTAAGGAAAAATTTAATTTATGAAGAATCCCCATGCCAATAAAAAATTTCAAACATATATAGAGGCATATATTAGTTACTAGTTGTTTGCATTCATGAAAAATATAAGGGTTGGGACACTTATGTTGTATAAGATTTCTTGTTGAATACATTATACTTATATGTTTATTGCCAACTTTCTCACTAGTTGAGTGGCCCTTTAAATATCAAGGAAGTCACATTTTATATAATTTAGCACGTGCCCCAAAAAACATTTGTTTTCATTAGATATTTTTCATACCTTTAAAAGGTCATATTTGGATTTCCAGTTAAGGAGAGTAGTTTCCTAGTGAATCATATAAATTTAAGGAAAAATGTGTGAGGATTTCAAAGGTTATAGACTAAAATATATGTTTATCTTGATTTTCTTATCATGTTTCAGAAATATTCCATTTTTGTATCTATATAGTTCTTGTTATGTCATTCTCATATTTATCTCCCAGGAATATTTCTTCATTCACTCTGCAATTTGCATGATTTTATTTGCCTTGTTGTTTGGACCTATGTTTCACTATATGTACAAGAAAATTCTATTTCCAGATTCACTATAGATTGAGTATCATGCCACAAACCCTAATTATTTCTATCACTTTAATTATTTCCAAATTTACCATGTTCTAGATTAATTCAATATTAATGTAATTAGGTTTTTTTTTTTGTTGTATTTCAGTCAAAATTTAATTGTAATTCAACAAGCTTAATTTAGTGTATTTTTTAGTGCACAACCGCATTCCATATTTATATTTTGGTAAATCTTATTTATATCAATTTCCCAACCCAAAGCTTCCTTGTCATAACATTTTAGGGAAAGATCTTTCTTCTCGATGGGATAGATTTTATTACTATAGTGATTACATTTACACTATGTGATATATTTAGCCCTCTGCGTATTACAATTATTTTTGGGATTTTAATTAACATCTTATTAATGGTATCCCTAATCATTCCTTTTCAAATGTTCTAAACTATGTGGTAATGTGTACATTACCTATTAATGTAAGTAATAATATAGCTAGATGTATTTCAATTTTCATGTCGTTTGTACTGTTTACTTTTCCCAAAGCATATTCCTTTCATGCATATATTATTTTGTAGTATATTATTTTTTTATATTTCTGATGTTATATCATAGATGGTTATCCTTATTTTATAGAAATGCTACGATTGTATGCAATAGTAGTACCAAATGGTTAGCTTCCCTCACATACAATAGGGAACCTATAGTGTCTTCTAGTGATGTATCTTATGGGCCCCAATATATTTGGCCACCCATGAGGTGAACCATAATATACAAAAGAGGTCTAGCAAAAAGGATGCATTACTCCCTTCTAGTTTTCCTCAACCTCAAGGGAAATTTGACCAAAATATCCCCCAAATCCTATGAGATTAGGTTTCATGCTACAAAATACTATGATCAGTCAAAATTGCTCGTGCTAAGATATTTATCCTTGAATTACTTATTGAATTTAATGTGGAAAATGATATTTTATTCAAATCCATATAAGGGATGAAACGACCAAATGATATCGAACCTCTTCAAATTTCTTCAATCGGTAAATCTAGGATTAATAGAGAGAATATTATTACATTTTAGAGTGACAAATTTCCTTCATGATTTATTATTGACACAAATATTCCCCTTGCTCATAGCTAACCATTTTTAGTGAGCCCCTTTCTTGCATAG
Organism: Taxus chinensis; assembly: GCA_019776745.2. Classification (NCBI taxonomy): domain Eukaryota; kingdom Viridiplantae; phylum Streptophyta; class Pinopsida; order Cupressales; family Taxaceae; genus Taxus; species Taxus chinensis. The sequence continues at coordinate 718,687,521 of CM034150.1, forward strand.
TTATGTATAGGTAGAAACGCCCTCACTAAATCCAAAATGATTATTTACATATTTGATAAAATACGTAGAAATACTATTAGAGAAATTACTTTAGAAATATCACCTAAGATTATAGCCATATAATGTCAAGTTATATCCAAAAAGGTACACCTAAAAAAATATAGTTGGGAGACATTGGAAATAGGATATGGATCACATCCCTTTTACATTATATAGATTATTAAAGTTTATACATGATAGGGTTATAATATGCATGTCTTATTGATGATGTACCATTTATATTTTACAAAGTGATTGAGGCTCAACATGTACATGTTTTCTTTACTTGAATGAGTGTGAACAAGATGTATTAGCACCAAAAGTGGTCATACCAATCAATCAAATGACCGTTATTGAAATGGGTGAAAATAGTAAGAACATGAGGATAATAATGCCAACTAGTTATCCAAGCTTAGTATCATATAAACTAGCTCTAGATAGAGATGATATGAGTGTATTTTACATTGGAGCCCTCTATATCACTCATAAAGATTATGGAAAACCAAATCAAACATCACATATTATTCATGAACTCCCAAAGGATGTTCACGGTAAATGGCATATGATGGATAGGTGGTGCAATATGAATAAGTTAATGAATATCCCTAGATATATTTAAATTTCTTTAGGAAAATAGAAATTTTGGTTTAATAGAAAAATATTGGGTATAAAGACCAAGACAGTGGAAATAGTGGGTAAATCGTAAACAATACCTCTTCTTCCAATAGTCCATAAGAACACCAAAAAATTGGGTACAACCCTACGTAAACCAATAGTTCAGTAAGAAATTTAGATTGAAGAAAAAAATTCTTCAAAAAACCATAAATATCTTAGAGAAACTAATCATGATAATACTACCATCAAATCCATCAAATCAATACATGAAAAATTCCAAAATTCTAAAACAACTTTCTCTATTGAAATGTCTAATATAATGCATATTTATGATCATATTATATACCCTTAGCTAATAATATATGATGCACCTCATGTGACACCATCCTTTGATGCGTTTTCAAATGACGTTTCAAAAAATATTTGGGAGTTAATTATAATGTACCTATGTATCATCATAAGTCTATATTCACTTATACATTAAGAAATATTTTGAGGAAAAGTGATCCTTTACATAGTCACAATGATCTTACCTTGGATAACTTAGATGTTTTACCCTCCTACACCATTTTTTGAAGATAGATATACTTAATTGAATTAAGATACAATTCATATCAGCATTAACACTACTGAGACACCTAAGAGGCTGAAATTATGCACTTCATTAAATCAAGGAGAGAAAAAATAATACACTAAGATATTGATTGAATATCATGATATTTTTACATGGTTTTCATTGATAAATCACAAATTTCTACTAATATTTTAGTGTATAACCTTTTTTTGAATCCTAATGCTAGAATGTAAAGAAAAATAGTTGAAAGATGCATCCAAAAGTTTATGTACTATTTAAATTGGAAATCAAAAGTTAATTGATGTTGGTTGTATTCAACCAATTGATTACTTTCATTATATTTATAAGATCTTCCTAGTTAACAAGAAAACTAAGGAAATTTAGAAATGTATGAACTCTCAACATATCGATAAAGCATGTCCCAATGATTTTTTCCCTTTATCCAATATTGATATGATAGTTTTACTCCATAACTATGCATGTGATGATTTTATTTATGGATGGATTTTGTGGTTACAACCAATTTGAGATTAATCCTAATAACCAACACGAGACTACATTCATTACTCCTTGGGGTACCCTTTACTTAGTGATAATCCCTTTTATATTAAAAAAAACTAGGAGTTACTTATCAAAGAGATATGACAAACATATCCCATGATTACATAAGAAAAATTTGAGAAGACTATTTTGATGGCATCCAACCAAAATATTGCAAAGTTAAAATTTTATGTGAAATGACTTGAGAAAAAATATTTGAACAATTGAGATAGTATGTAGCATGGTTAAATCCTAAAAAATATGTCTTTTGTGTTAGATCATGCAAATTTTATATTTCCATTATTTCTAGGAGAGGTATATAAGTAGATCCCAAGAAGGTACAAACCATTGTTGAGATTTCTCTTGCTAACAATAATTAAGAAACTAGGGATTTTACAAGGAAACATCAAATCTGTTAAAATATTTTTCTCTCAACTCACCAAATAGACCTCAACCATTTTCAATCCTACTAAGGAAACTCACCAAATTTGAATGGATTCCGACTTGTAAAGGGAAAATGAAGTTTGTCCAAATAGCATGGGTGTTATTTCAGACAATATTCCCAAACCCAACATTATTTCAGTTGATCACTACAATGAATTGACCAATTACACCACTATATATACCCCACTCAATTAATCACTTGTGTGACATAAACCATCATTCCATAACATCTTGTTACCTAAAAAAATCCCCTACCCAATTAGTCATATGTGTGACCTACTCCATCATATTGCATCGTCCTCTCACATGATCTATATCCCTCCTCATGCATGCTCTATCATATTCATCTCTTCTTTACCATATAATATGTGAACCCCACATTACAATAATTTATATTTAATAATCATCCCCCTTTTCTGTACTCCCCTTTTCAATCCTAATATGTTCTTTTACTCCATGGTCATCTATGTAGTCCAATCTCTTCTTGTTCTCCTCAATCCCACTTGCACTCCCTTGTCTATGATTACACTCCCAAATCCCCTCTTATACTCCCTTATCACTTGTGTGGCCTAAATCCTTCTCATTTTCCCCGATTCCCCTCCATCACTCCCTAGCCACATGTGTATACCATAATCATACTCATCATAACAATAACTGCACAACGCCAAGGACCATCATCAAACATAATCCCTAGCATTTATTTTTCCTTGCTTACCTATAAATTTCCATTTTCTATCCTACATCTACCTAGGGTAGGTTGGGGTATAAAATCTATCACTTAAGGGGGATATTATAATAACATCCTTTACTCATCAAACTTATGGTAATCAATATATCAACTAATAAATTAGTCAGATCAATCAATTAGTCATCACTTTATGAATTTACCCTATTAAACCCTTCATAGAGTTTGTTTTTTTTAATATTGGAAAATAGTTTTTTGAAAGGGACTATACCCTTGAATAAAAAAGAAGGCCTAAGAGCTGGAATAAGAGTGAGAAACAGAGAGAATGGATCAAGATCCAAGTGTTACAATGAAGCTCAAAGTAGCTCAGAAACAGATACACAAACAAGACATAATAGCAAACCAACTGCAGAGAAACAGCACAGACCGACTCTGCGACTGTTACAACAAAAGCGTTACCCAGGCAGAAGCGTTACCCTTCAGAGTGGTAGATTTTTTCTTTTTGTTGACCGTTACCCACCCTGATGGAGTCTTCGCGGTTGGAGAAGAAGACAAAGGAGGAGTATTTTCCTTAGTCGCATATGTCCCATTTGGAACAGCCATGTTGTTCTCCTGAGAGATATATTTTTCATTTTCCATGCTGCCCTCAGCAACTTGTGTATTTTTCATGTTTCTAACAATCTGAGTTTCGGATAAAGGGGTTTTTGTTGACTCTGGTTCAACTACTGCTTTAGAATCAAGATCCTTTCTATCCACAAGGATCAAGTGCTCCGGGAGTGCGTCTTTCCACCAGTTGTGCTTCTCATGTTGACGTTTTTCCATCCCACAAGCAGTAGAGGTGTGTCCTAATCCAAAACACCTTCTACATCGAAAAGGCAGACCTTTATAATCAAGAGTTTGTGACTAAGTTCTATTTTGCACTCTAAGGTCTATGGTAGCAGGAAGATTTTTATCAATGTTAAGTTCCACCAGGATCCGGGCATAGGTAGTATGGGTGTAATTAGTTGTTTGAGAATCTATGTGGAGTGTAGTACCCAAGGTATTGCCAATGGTTGTCAGACATTCATGACTCCAGAATTGGAGAGGTAAATGGGGCAGCCTGATCCAAACAGGTTTCCATGAGAATGACTCTGTGTGTGGGTTAAAGGATGGGAACCAAGGTTTCATGATCAAATATTTTGACTCGCAGGTCCAGAGCTTGGAAGAAATGATGTCTTTATCAGCTATTGAAGAGAAAACCATAATGAAAATGCCTTTAGCACATGGATATAAGTCTATCTTACCAGTTAAAGATGGAGTCCAATGTTTGGAGATCCACGCGTGAAGAGCAGGAAGGCTGGGCCATAAACCCTCAAATCTACAAATCAGAGCATGCTATTTGTAGTAAACCTCAGATGAAATGACATCTTCCCCAAATGTAATACATGGGGTGATGTCTGCAGGTTTCATGGAGGATTCCTTGCATTTTAAGACATCTTTGAAGGAGGTTTCAAGAGACTCGCGCCTAATCCCTTTATCCAGCATTGGAATAACAGGTAGATCAACCTGTTTCAGTTCACCACGAACCTCGTCCTTTCCCAGGAACACCCCCAGATGATGAATGAATGTGGCTAGGGTTTGCAGAATCGTCGGAGTGTACAGTCGCAGCCTTGGGAAAGGCGAGGTTGATCCACGACCAAGGAGCCGCATTGTTTTCCCGTCCAGGAGCAGAGCCGCCACCATGGACGCGATTAGGGTTAGAGGTACGTCTGGTAGCGACCATGGCACAGTCCCAGAATAGTCACGGAATAGTCGCGGAACAGTCGCGGAACAGTCACGCAGAACAGTGGCGAAACAGCCGCAGAACAGTCACGGAACAGCCGCGGAGCAGCCGCACGGAGCAGCCGCGGAGCAGTCGCGAAGCAGTCGGAGCAGTCGGATGCAGTTGATAGAGTTTGTTGAAGTGGCCATTTTATTAACTTTTACAATTTGTTTTCCATCTATTCATATTTCTAAACCCACATAATATGTATCCTTTGACATAGTTTCCAATGAACCCAATCTTGTATTCATTTTTTCCATGACATCTTGCCTCCTACATAGTGGAAACCCAAAAGGGAGAAAAATGTATATAATGGAAAATGTACCTTGCACATAAGGTCACTTTATATAAAATATATAAAGAAACACAAAATATAATAATCCCATAAAAATAATATAACACATTTAAAACAATTAAAAAATCATAAAACATTATTAAAATCCTCAAAACTAATAAAACACATCTAAAAATAATAAAAGCAATAAAATATGAAAGAACACTCTAGAAAGAAATAAAATCCACCTACCTTCATCTCTTGAATATATAAAATAATACCTTTGGTCCCTTCTTCCTCCTTGAATTTCATAGATCAAAATCATACTCTCGCAAGTTTTCCAAAGGTGAAGGCAAATTGCAGAGAACTACTGCCATTATGGAACAGTTTTAATTTGTAGAAAATATATACATGCCTCAATTTTTTAGGTGACTATTTTAATATTCCCATGCATTTTCACTATCACTTGTTACAATTCAAAAACATCAACATTTAGTATAACAACACTTTTGGATCCCCACAAGCATCCAATTCAGGCCTATTGCTTGTGTTTTGTTGTTTGGTTATCATAATTGTGTAATATTCTTATCATGACAACTTCTCTTACCTTAAAATGGTTAGGGATCTTACTAAGGAAAATCCCCTAGTTACTAAAATCATTGAATCTATTTTCAATTATTTTTGCATGTAGATTCAAGCATTTAGAGATCAAGTTTTCATTCACTCGAAAGAATCAAGGTACAATGTCTAATGACATAATTAAAATGTAACTAAACCCTTGACACTTATCATTTACATTTCATTTGATTTGGGTATATTGTGTTTAATTTCTAACTCATTGGCTAATTTCTATGTAAACAACCGGTTATGATGATTGCTTCATTTGGAAATATTTAAAGGTTTCCTCATCAACCATGATATTGGATTAATTTCCATTATGTGTTATTTTTACGCATCAATGAAGTTTCAAGGGTATGTACTACATATAATTAATCCATGGTTTTCCTAATAGAATTTTGTAATCAAGAGGGTCATCTAAGACATGAAATGTGTAGACATTATATAAGATCCAAATAATATGACCTAAGTAATTATACCCGATGTGGGTTGAGGAGTGTTGTAGAAACCTTTGACAACTTGGGATGATTTTTAATAGTCCTTGCATTAATACCTATCTATTATAATACGGAGCTAGGAAAACTTTTAAGGGCAGAACCATTATCGATTAATACGTGCTTGATTAGAAATCTTTGAATTTGAACTATAGTGTGAAGTTTGTGATATTGATCACATCTATGCTTAGAAGATAAATATGTACCAGTGAAGGTGGATGTCCTATTAGTACCTTTAAGTGTATCTATGATACAATAAAAATGCAATAGTTCCATATCATTAGGGAGGGTGATATTTTGTAATACCTCTAGTAGTGTATCCTTATATTTTGGTGATTTATTTAATAATTGAGAATTGAAATTTTAGTAGTAGTATATTTTAATTGATCCAATAAGTAATATCCAATCATTTTTCCCAATTTCTGAGCAAAAAAAAGAGGTGGTAGAGGATTATATTGAGTTCCCCCACTTGTTATTATTCCTTACCTTGTATTGATAACATAAAATGTGGATCCTAATATATGTTGGGACTTAATAATGGGGGAGGGATGGTATATTTTACAAGATGAATATCAAGGGGGAGGTTATAAAAATATTGCATACAATATCCTTAGTGATGAGTAGTAACGAAGATAATTTCATATTTAATATTATTACATATGTAGGGTTGGATAAGATGTTCCAATTTAGAATTAGAAGTATAATCAAATCAACGTTATTGAAAAGTATGGCCAACATGTGTTATAGGCTACATATGCATGTCATGTAGGATTGCATTTGGTTTAAAATTCAATATTATGAATATCAAGTAAATCTTGGATAACTTAATTTACCACATAACATTGTTTTGTAGAAAATCCAATACACTGATTTTAGTTATGACATGCATGTGCATTGAATGATCTTCATTGGTGTTTAATCATATCAATTTATAAGGGGAAGGGGGAGATAATTTTACAATGAAGAAATTATTTAAGCACAATATGCGGAGGTAAAGGAAACTTTGTGTATAAGCATTGATTGGTGCGAGGAGTCATCTTAAGATATATATGATGACTATAAAAATTTCCAGGAGAAATATCTTGGGATATTAGGAAAATATGAGTATCAGTGTTTCCTACATTGGAAGTGTCATCTCCAAAAGCCCTATATAAATATCTAGTGGATTATAATATAAAATATATGTACCAAAATAAACCCCTAATAATATCTAGGGTTTGAGATAGAAAGCCCATGGTGACCATAAGAAGTAAAAAGCATATGAAAACCATAAGATAAATGTGTAAATTCATATTCGAGCTAAAGAAATCAGAATGTAAATATAAAAACCTTAAAATATGAGAATTATAACCCTAAAGATAAATATAAATTGAATTCAATCAATAAACTAGTTCACCAAATGATTTAACCCAAAATATATTTATTGAATAGCGTGATTATCATAATTTGGTTAGAAATCTAGAGACTAATGCTCAATCATAATTTATGAATAAATATAGTGTCATTCAAATCTGACATAACATGTAAATGTGTTGAATAAATATTATTCGATTAAACACATTCCAATATATAGTAATACACAAGAAATAGATTGACTTACCTTTTTAGTTGTCTTGCAAATATTATGGATTTGAAATTAGGGAAACCACATTTTATTTAGGATGAAATTGATTCTTGTTGAATTCTAGACCCTAAAATCTTACTAGACACTAGTGCAAGGATCAAACCACCATGTGTTACTATCTTGTTTGGTGCTAGTGTCAGGAACTAATTTGTGACTTCTTGTCAAATAGGGTTAATTTTACACTAACTGTAGATCCTTCGTACACTTTCATTATTTCTATAATCTTCATACATGCACACGTGTGATCAAAACCGTAATTCTATTTTTCTATCATTTCAAGAAAATTATTAAAGATAACAAAATAAATTGTCTATTGGATTTGGTAATCCCTTGGTAACCAAATCCCTTTTTTATTCTAATAGATAATTACACCACATTTCCCAAATAAAGGACTCAAAATTCATGTAGTTATCCAATTTCTCATACAAGTGTGATTGCAATCTAGAAATACATTACCATATCTTTTGCCTCATATCTCATCAAAAATAGTAGGTATAGTTATAGATAGAACGTACCCTTTTTTTATAGATAGAGTATTACAATATAGTGATGAAGTATACCTAAGTAGAGTGTTTATAAATAGATTCCCTCGAAGTTTAATTTGGTATATAAGTTCTTGATAACTCTTGATAAGACATAAAAATGCTTTTGAAATATCTTAGAATTCTCTTGGAAGAGTGTGCAGTGCTTCATACTTTCTTGGGACATGTTTGGTTTGAAAACAATAAAGTTTAACGAACTCGTTTTTCATGTTTTTATGGATACTTATTATTTTTTTCCAAAATTCATGTACTACATTAAAATCGGCATGTAAAAACTATGAAATTGAAGTTAATTCATCAAATTAAACTTGTACACCCAATTTCACATTCATTCTCTTCATTTCTCAATTTCCCATAAAATGTGTAATTATGTTAAATTTGGAATATATGCTTAAAAATAAGATCATAACTAATTAAAATAACATTGCAAATGAAGGAAATAAGAGACACAAAAATCCAAATTGGAGTTCATTTATAAGGTACTATGTCTCTAGCTTCACAAATACGACGAACTGATCTTATTAATGATGTAAAAATAAACATTGATTAACTAAAATATGAGTATTCTAGACTAATATGATGTTATTATAGTAGTAAGTAAATGAAAAATTAAGTACAATGTATACCCAAGAAAACTAAACACAAAAGTATCAAACCCTAATTGTAAAATAAAAGGAATAAAATACTTAGTTGGGTCGCAATGATGCTGAGGGTATACTAGGCTAAAAACCTAGTAAAATGGAAGTACAAAATTTCATAATCGTGCTCAAAAAAATTGTGCGACTATTGGATAAGGGTGGACAAAAGTGCCCACAGAAGGGACTAGGGCACCCGCAACCATTCCAGTCCTGATTTGGGCCCTGTATTCCTCGCAGGTTTTCAGGATTTGAATTTTTATGGGTCGGAAGAGTGTTACAAATATTGCCTTTATGTCACTCCGAAGTCACACCAACATCAATGGATTCACCAAAAACCATACAATGAAGAAAATCCAAAGCCAAGCATCAAAACTCTACAAAATGAAATATGCAAATGAATGGGTCAGACTAACCTCAATTGCCATAATAGTGGGCTTACTAAACTAAGTGTTGCACTACATTAAGGATGCAAATGAATTTCTAGTGAGTGTGTACATGTCATACCCTATGTGTTCTTATGCCAAACACACTTTGTTAAATATTGAGCAATAAATAAATGTAGAAAATGTAATAGCATGTGTGCATGGAATAGAATAGAGTCCCTCCCCCTATGAAGTGTGATGTAGAATACCTAGCTTGTGCCTTGCTGATAGAGCCATGTGGATGTAAATGTAATAGATGTATGCAAATCTAGATGAGTGATAGTAGTAGATGATGTTAGGTCCCTCATTAAGGTATCATATATTTATAATTATAGGGTTCTCTTGATCTAATTTTGTAATTAACCCTAACATTACTGACTACCAAAAAGATAAGGATGAAAAATGGCTAGAAAGATCCCAAAAAGTTGTAGGAAAGTAGAAAAAGGACTGGAGCACCCCTAGTGGGACCAGGGTGCCCTAATTGACGCTAAAATGACGGGAAAATTCCGAAACATGCTGGGCATGTGGATAAAAATGTGTGGAAATGACGAAATAAACATAAAATAAGATGGCCAAAAGATGAGGGTTAATTATTACTTTCTTCACTCAAGAACCTTCTAAATAGTAGCATGAGACTGGGATAAAAATTGTCTAAAGTGCATGATTTTGTGACTAAAATTCGCCCCCCACTTTATATTGGTGAGCTAAAAGCTCGAAAACACAAAGTAATTAGAAATGCATACCTGATGTTCATGAGGAGTGTATTAGAAATGCACCTAAGTACTAGACAAAAGGCATGCAATTAAAAAGAAAGATGGAGGAACATGGAAACTAAAGATGAAAAATGCACAAAGAAAAAGTGATGAGAGTGAACCTAGGGTGAAACATGTGTGTAGTTGTGGTTTGTTGTGTACATGTATGGTTAGTAAAGCATTTATTGTTGCGGAGTTTTGTTGTTGACGTTATTGTTGTTGTTTCCCCTAATTCAACTGCTTGTTTCTCATATGGCTGGACCCGAAAGGAGAAAATGATCAAGTAGTCAAATATGTATGTATGTAAATGTAAAATACACATGTATAGGAAAATGTGTAAAATATAAAAATGTAAAATACATGAAATGAAAAGTGTAAATGGAACATGTGCACCTGATCCATGTCGAGAGGAAGAGTGTAGAAGGGAATCCTGTACTATGAGTTTTTTGGGTGATCTCATGCCACCCTGGCTAAAGAAGTGAATGGAGGAACTGCTCGGTGTCCTATCAAACTCCAATTACTTGTATTAAAATGTGTGTGAAGAGATATCTCTACTATCTTAGTTTTTTGGGTGATCTAATGTCATTGGCCAAAGTAGTGTAGAGATGCACACCCATGATGTAACTTCCAAGCCTGTAACTAAATCTTCCTAGAATGCTAAGGACATCTATTTCTTAAAAATACGATGTGTATGGAGTTCGTAGACTGGTCTAAACCCACTCGCTATAGAAAACTAGAATCTTATTGGTGTAGAATCTCTGTGTTAGTATGTAAAACCCCCAAATGATGTCCCCTCTTTGGGGGCGTATGAAAAATCGTTGGATAAGAGACATGCGGCCCAAAAAGAGGACCAACTGCATGTGTGCTATAACACTAGAGAGTTCTTGGTAGAAACCAAGACACACATAAACAATAAGGATAGCTAAAAAAAGGTGTAAAAAAACAATGCATGCATATAGAAGACATTTGCAAGCTATGCAGACAATGTAGTAAATTTAAACATGAAAGAAAACAAGTATGCCACACAAAGCGGGTTACAAACATGGGACATCACTCACAGGGAGATGTTGCAAGACACACAAATTTATCATGGACAAAAACAATAAGTTAAGTATGCACACAAACATAGGGCAAGGCCAACATATAAGAATCAAATAAATGACAAACAATGTAATAAACAAGTAAACAATAAGTAGCCATGGAAACATGTAATCCTACAAAACTAGTATTACACATGGAACACCCATTAGTATGGTAGATAAATATCCACTATCTCAAAATTTTGTATGATCAAGTAATGTAATATGTTAAGTACAAAATGAAACAATAACACCTGGAAGTTTGACGAATGTGGATGACCCTAGCGACCAGTGTAGAAAGGGCAGAAGGTGAGCATATATGTCATGTGTAAGAGTGATGTATCTATGATCACACTAAACAAAGGTGTGAAATGCATATGTGTGGATGGTATAGATAATGACATATAATAAATCAATCTAACATGTGTAGTAAATTGATCATTGAAAACACTAGTAAACAAAAGTAAATTCCCCCAACATAATGCAATATGTCATGGATGGAATGTAAGATGGAATGGTAGGAGCTGCTTGCCCCTTGAGTGAATGGATGTGTATGCAATGATGTTCATTTTAATTTCCCCCTCAACAGTAAAGAATGAACCGTAAACAAGAGTGTATCATCAGGAAATGTTCGAGTAGTGTTTGTTATTGTTTTACGTGCTGTGGTGAATGTGTATGTGTAGTAATGAAGTGTGAGATATATAAAGGATGTGTGTGAGCCCTATAGCTGAAGCATATATCACCACTTAATGAATCGATGAATGATGATTTATCCTAAGCGTAATACCACTATATGATGAATGGACAAGTGATGATTTAGCCCTAAGCATATATCACTATAAGATGAAAGGAATAAGTGATGATTTAGCCCTAAGCATATATAACTATATAATGACTAGTAAGGAGTGGTGATGTAACCTAAGATGTATACCACTACAAGATGATATAATAGAGGTGGTGATCTAGCCTAAAGCATATACCACTACTATATAGAAAGAGTGAGTGACGATCTAGCATAAAGCATATGTCACTAGCCTAGGAATTTCATAGGATGAAATGTCACATGGTGAGTGTAAGGTCCATTTGATTTGTAAATCCTTGGAAGATAAAGTATGGCCTAAGGAACTATAGTGCGTCAAAAGGTGGTGAGTGTAGAACGTAAAAGACACGTAGTATGTATGATTAGAACAAACCTCCATGAGATGAATAGAATGTGTAAATGTGCAATGTGTAAAATGTAATGTAGAATATATAAGATGTAATATAGAGTATGTATATGCAAGAGGCATATATGGAATAGTAATGTAGTATTTAGAATGATGTAATCCTAGACTCATATGTGATGAAGACTAGTATAGTATGTAGAGAAGTGTATGAGATGAATACGCGCAATGCATATGATGTGAGGTATGTGACTATGTATAGAATATGCGTAGATAGCCTAATAGGGTATGTAATACACAGGATGAATAGTGTATGATAGTGAACATATGGATGATATGAATATAGTATATGTAAGGCAAAGACTACTATGATATGTGATGGATAAATGTACAAATTCCAAAATGGTCTAGACAAAATATAGAAATGAATGGTGTTTAACACACAATGTGAAACGAAATGTGTAATTCCTATAGTGTAGTGTGTGCAAGGTTTGGTGTAACAGTAATCCCTCAACAATCAATATGTGATCTAAATCACACACGTGTATAAATGGGTAATGAGGATGGAATGTGTGATAGAATATTCCCAATGAAATATATGAAAATGTAGTAATGATTTTAGGTGTAGCACTTGTTAAAACTAGGTGGGGGTGAATGTGAAGTACTATGCCCCCAAGTGTGTAAGTGATGAAGGTCTATTCAAAAGATCAGTAAGTGGAGCAATGTAAGGAGTAGTTTCCTTAACAAAACTGATGGGACTCTAAAGTGATAGAGGAGTGTGATCATCCGATGGTTCATGACCATAGTGAGTTGTATCTAGGTCCCAGTTATCAATATATGTAGAATCGATAACAGGTGTTGGCATTACAAGGTTGACCCCAGTAGGAGGTTATGCCAGAATATTGCATGGTGGTAAGTGGAATTTATAACGTGTCTTTACCATTGGAACAAGAGAATTAGTTGTTATGCCTAAATTGATAAATGGTTGGAGCTTAGATTTGAGAGGAGGCCAGGAGTTTCATTTAGTAATTAAGGGAGATTGCTTAGGTTGATTTGAGTAATGCAGTGGGACAACTTAGTAGGAGTGGTTTGTGCACTAATTTTTATATGTGGTTGACTTTGTGGACTTGGAGATACCAAAGGTGATTGCTTAGGCGGTGTTTGTATTTTTGAATAAGTTACATGAGAAATAGTGGTGTGATGCTCATTAAGTTGAGGACAGGCAATATGAGAGATAGGAGAATCAATGTATATGGTACTAAAGTTGTTATCAGATTAGGAGAAGTGATCAGTAGGCACATGTGAGTGATCATCAATAGAAAACATGTAATCAATAAGAGTGGAGAATTTAGAAATTTCTTAGAACTATTAGAAACAAGTGATACTGGTATCCGTATAGTAAGGTGGAGTATTTGTAGATGGGCATGCATTGAATGAGATAAAAGTCTTGGTGCATCAAGATGTTTGACCCTCACAATGTTGTAAAGCATAGCAATCATTGTCATTAGAGTGTCCATTAATCCTATGATAGTTGCAATATGGAAGACCTTGATATTCTGTAAGATGATAAGTAGGATCGCACTATGAGTATGTGGCAAACTGATCAACTATATGACTATGAATAGCTAAGTAAGAATGTCATGTGGTGTAGTATTATGCCCAAACATAAAAGGCTTAAGCAATGGTATGTCTTGAGGTCATTAGCTACCATGGAATGTAGTGAAGACATAGATTGCATATAAGATGTAGAAGGGACACACAAATGTGATTGAGAAGCATCCTTAAATTGGTTCAATTTCATATCTAAGAGATGGTATTATGGATTCCATGGCACAAAATTTATGTTGAAATAATGTATGTAAGGCCTAGAAATCGCAGGAAATCTAATAGTAGTTGATTAAGATGAAGGGTCATCAGAGATTTAGGGTCAAAAAATAGACAATGAAGTATAGAACTTAATTCATGTGGAGGAATATTGTAACCATAATACTTGGTGTCAATAAGGATTTTCTCAAAGCATCAAACTGATAGTTAGTGTACATCCTAAGTAAATCAGATAAATAAACTTAATCCATGATAGAGGAAAATGAGGATCCTAAGCACAAAGAGAGTCGAGCTCACCAAAATGATTAACTAAAATTATGAGTATTATAAAGACTAATATGATGTTATTGTAGCAATAAGTAACTATGATAACAATTAAGTACAATGTATACCCAAACAAACTAAACACAAAAGTATGAAACCCTAATTATAAGAGATGTAAAAGGAATAGAAATACTTAGCTAGTTCGCAATGATGCCATAGGGTATGTTAGGATGGAAACTTGTGTAAGATGGAAGTATAGATTGTCATAATCATGCTCAAAAAATTATACGAATATTGGATAAGGATGGACAAGAGTGCCTGCATGAGGGACTAGGGCATTCGCGACTGCTTCAATCCTGATCTTGGCTCTATATTCCTCATAGGTTTTCAGGATCTGAATTTTTTTGGGTCAGAAGAGTGTCACAAATATTCCCTTTTTGTCACTCCAAAGTCTAACCAAGATCAATGGATTCACCAAAAACCCTGAAATGAAGAAAACAAAAAGCCAAGCATCAAAACCCTAAAAAAAGAAAGATGCAAATAAATGGGTCAGACTGACCTCAGCTGCCATAACAATGGGCTTACTAAACTGAGTGGTGTACTACATTTTAGATTAAAATGTAGATTTGGTGAGTGCATGCATGTTTTTCCATAGGTTCTCTTGTGTCAGTCGCACTTTGTGAAATAACAAGCAATAAATAAATATAGAAAGTGTAATAACATGTGTGCATGGAATAGAATAGAATCCCTCCCCCTATGAAGTGTGATGCAAACTCCATAGCTTGTGCCTTGATGATGGAGCTATGTGGATGTAAATGCAATAGATGGATGCAACTCTAGATGAGTGATAGTACTAGATGATGTTAGGTCCCTCATTATCGTCTCA
Organism: Taxus chinensis; assembly: GCA_019776745.2. NCBI lineage: Eukaryota > Viridiplantae > Streptophyta > Pinopsida > Cupressales > Taxaceae > Taxus > Taxus chinensis. Next base: position 718,702,799 of record CM034150.1, read on the forward strand.
TAACTTTATATTTATAGGGTTCTCTTGATTTGATTTTGTAATTAACCCCGACATGGACGACTACGAAAAAGATAAGGATGAAAAATGGCTAGAAAGAGCCCAAAAAGTGGAAGGAAAGTAGAAAAAGGACTAGGGTGCCCTTGGTAGGACCAAGGCACCCACATGCACCCCAATACTACCCTGGGCACCCTAGCCCAGGCTAAAATGATGGGAAAATTCTGATACATATTGGGTATGTGGATAAAAAATGTGTAGAAATGATGAAATAAATGTAAAATAAGATGACCAAAAAGACATGGGTTAGTTAGTACTTTCTTCACTCAAGAAACTTCTAAATAGTAGTATGAGACTAGGATAAATATCATCTAAAGTGCATGAGTTTTTTACTAAAAACACAAAATTTTTTACATCGATCTCTAAAATGGGAAATAGAACTACAAGTTTCTCAGACCACCTTTAGAAATTCTCAACAACCAAATCTCATATTTACATTGGCATCTTCCTGCATAAAAGGGTTTCCACCTACATTTTCTCTCTCTAAAAAGGTATATTCTCTCTGCCAAAATGAGGCAATAATTCTCAAAATTGGGAAAATATATCTCAATTATTTTCTTATAACATATCACTACATAAAAATCAACAACATGTCTACATCTCCATTTATATGGGCTAACTCTCCATGAAAAATATCTACGACTATAAAAAATCTTACCAAAAGACATTTTCAAATACAAATATCCACCTCTTATAATGTTTTTCACCCACATGGTCCAATGGTCAAAGCATATCTTTTGGCCTAAGTGGACATAACTCAAATCACTCCCAAAGGGTTGGTTGTGGAGCTTGATAGTGATGGGGGTTGGAAGGGGGCACTTCTCCCCCTTTGCGGGGTCCTGGGACCACGCGCCCCAACGGGGGGCTGGAGGGAAGCACCCCCCATAAGCCAAATTTAATACCTATTTATGTATTGTGAAATTTGGAACATTCCTGATTAGGTCACAGATGTAACGGGTGGCTTTCTATGTTTTTTCCGAAATGATAAAAACCTGAAAATCTTTAAAGGGTCATATGTATGACACTCATTGTAGTTGTTGATGCATTGTAAGAGAGTTTTGTTGGACTGAATAAAGGATTGGCTATTTCTGGTAGACGTAGCCCATTTTTGGGTGAACCGCGTTAAATTTGTGTCTCTATTTTATTGAATTTTATTTCTAATTTGCATGTTTCCCGCATTATTCATTGCATGCTTGTTTATCTGTACAACTGGTATAATCCTAACAACTGGTATCAGAGCATGTTTGAGATTTATTTATTGGTAGTATCTCACAAAGGGATTTCTATTTGAGTGGGAGAAGTAGCAATGGCAGAGGAGAGTAAGTTTAGAGTTGAGAAGTTTGACGGCCAAAATTACCAGCTATGGAAAATGCAAGTGGAAGATTACCTGTATCAAAAGGATCTATACCTACCGTTGGGAGGTGAAGGAGCGAAGCCCCCATTCATGTCTGATGAGGAGTGGAAGGTTCTAGACAGAAAGGCTCTCGGTGTGATTCGATTGAGTCTGGAATCATCTGTAGCTTCAACTATCTCACAGGTGAAGAGTACGGTAGAGTTGATGAAAACTCTAGCTAATTTATATGAAACACCTAGTGCATCCAATAAAGTTTATTTGATGAAAATATTGTTTAATATACAAATGCAAGAAGTTGGATCTGTATCTAACCATCTTAATGATTTCCACACTATTGTAAATTAGTTAGATTCAGTTAATATCCTATTTGATGAGGAGGTTAGAGCATTATTATTCCTATGTTCTTTGCTAGAAAGTTGCGACAACTTAGTAATGGTAGTTAGTAATACATCATCTACTTCTCTTAAATTTGAAGATGTAGTAAGTGTAATCTTAAATGAGGAAATATACAAGAAAAGTATAGGGGAAAATTCTTCTTCTGGAAATGCATTGAATATGGAGAGTAGAGGGAGGAGCAAGGAGAAATCAAAGAGTAAGGCTCGTGGGAGATCTAAATCGAATATGGGCATATCCAAATCTAGGAGTAGAGGCATCATTTGTTGGAACTGTGGAAAGATAGGACATGCTAAAAAGGATTGTTGGCTCAAAGGAAATAAATAAAACCAGCCTGAAGGTATTAAAGAGGAAAATCTGACAGGTAATATTGTTCAGGATGCTCTTATACTTTCTCTTGATACTAGAGTAGAATCTTGGGTAATAGATTCAGGTGCCTCTTTCCGTGCAACCCCTAATAAGGGCTATTTTAAAGAGTATGTCTAGGGAAATTTTGGATAGGTTTATTTAGGTGATGATGAGCCATGCAACATTGTCAGGAAGGGAAATGTACACCTGAAATTACAGAACCGGAACTACATGGATATTGAGAGACGTGAGGCATGTACCTAGTCTCAGGAGAAATCTCATCTCTACAGGACAATTGGGTGGTGAAGGCTACACAGTCACATTCACTTCATATGCTTTGAAGGTTTCCAAGGGTTCCATGGTAGTGGCACGGGGTAAGAAAGTAGGAACTCTTTATTTATCTACTTGTATATCTAATTCTTCTACCATATTGTCTACTTCAAATAAGGATGCTAGCATGTGGCATAGTAGTTTGGGACATATGATTCATGAAAATTCTACAGAAAAAAGGTAAGATTTCATGTTTGAAGTAATTGGACTTAGAGTTTTATGAGCATTGCATTTTTGGGAAAACATAAAAGAGTTAGATTTCTCAAGGCAGGGAATACCAAGAAAGAGCAAAAGTTGGAGCTAGTTCATACAAATGTGTGGGGGTTGGACCATGTTGCATCTCTTGGTGGTTCTTTGTACTATGTCACATTCATAGATGATGCCACAAGGAAGGTATGGGTATATTGCATTAAGCATAAGTCTGATGTCTTTGATACATTTAAGAAATGAAAAGCACTTGTTGAGAATGAATGTGGGTTTAAATTGAAATGTTTGAGATTTGATAATGGCGGTGAGTATTGCAGTAATAAATTTGATGATTATTGTTCCTTGAATGGGGATTCTTATAGAGAAAATAGTTCCCAAGACTCCACAAAAAAATGGTGTTAGTGAGAGGATGAATAGAATAATAATGGAGCATGCACGGTCAATGAGATTGCATGTGGGGCTACCTCTTTAGTTTTGGGCAGAGGCTGTAGATACTATTGTGTACTTAATCAACTATGGGCATTCAATTACATTAGATAGAGGAATTATCGAAGAATCCTAGACTAGGAAAGAGGTATACCTTTCATTTTTAAGATTATTTGGTTCAGACGAATTTTTGCATGTTGATAAAGAAAATAGGAAGAAATAGAATTCAAAATCCAAACATTGTACATTTATAGGCTATGGCTCCAATGGTGATTATGGATTTCAGTTTTGGGATCTAGATGAATCTAAGATAATTAGGAGTTGCGATGTTGTTTAGCATGAAAAACGAATGTACAGGGATAAGGTACAAGATGACAAAAATCCCAAGGAAGATTTGGTTAAGGATATAGCTCCTAAAAATGAACTCTTGAATGGAAAATATCCACCTACAGGTACTGAGGTTGACACTTTTGTAGGCTAAGCATGACAGCCAGCGTCAACATCAACACCTTTGTCAGAAATTCAAGAAAATGAGCAGCAAGAAAATAATGATCCCAAGACAACCCCATCTTTGGTAAGAAGGTCACAACGTATTATTATACCTCCAGAAAGATTTTCCCCTACTTTGTATTATTTGTTACTAACAGATAGTGGTGAGCCAAAGAGCTTTGATGAGGCAATGCAAGTGGAGTCCACTAAGGAGTGGGAGCATGGCATGAAGGAGGAAATGGACTCCCTGGAGAAGAACCAAACATGGGATTTAGTAAAATTGTCAGTTGGGAAGAGAGTACTACAAAACAAATGGGTCTACCATGTCAAACAAGAATAAGGTGGACGGAAAAGGTAAAAAGCAAGGCTTGTAGTGAAGGGGTATGAACAAAAGAAACGTATCGATTTTGATGAAATTTTCTCCCACATTGTAATGATTTCTTCCATTCGTACTGTATTAAGTTTAGTTGCTGTTGAAGATTTACACTTAGAGAAACTTGATGTCAAGACAGAATTTCTCCATGGTGACTTGGAGGAGGAGATTTATATGCAGAAACCACTTGGATTTGAGGTGAAGTGTAAGGAGAAATTGGTTTGCAGGTTGAAGAAGAGCCTATACGGGCTCAAGCAAGCTCCCTGAAAATGGTATCTAAAGTTTGATAGTTTTATGCATGAGCATGTATTTACTAGATGTCAATTAGATCATTGTGTATACTTTAAATGGTTGGATAGAGGGATCTACATTTTTCTTCTGTTATATGTAAACGATATGCTCTTAGCAGGGTCTAATATGTAGGAAATTGTAAAGCTTAAGGAAAAGCTTACACAAACATTTGAAATGAAGGATTTGGGTGCATCAAAGAAAATCCTTGGTATGCAAATCAAGAGGGAAAGAATAAATAAGAAATTGGTATTGTCTCAGGAGGAATATGTAGAAAAGGTGTTAGAAAGGTTTTATATGTAGAATGTGAAACCAGTTAGTACACCTTTGGCTGGGCATTTTAGACTAAGTAAAGAGCAATGCCCAACAACACAAGAGGAAAAATATTATATGGCACAGGTTTTGTATTCTTCAGTAGTTGGGAGCCTTATGTATGCCATGGTTTGTACCAGGCCAGAAATTTCCCAAGCAGTGGGAGTTGTTAGCAGGTATATGGCAAATCTGGGTAAAGCACACTAGAAGGCAATCCAGTGGATTCTCAGGTACTTGAGAGGGACCACTAGTAGGCACTTATGCTTCGGAGGGTCAGATTATACTTATAGGGATTTGTGGATTCAGATATGGTAGGAGATGTGGATAGCAAGAGGACTACTACTGGATATGTGTTTACAGTTGGTGGTGCGATAATGAGTTGGATCTCAAAGTTGTGGAAGGTAGTTTCCCTATCTACTACAAAGGCAGAATATGTTGCAGCGACTGAGGCAAGTAAGGAAATGTTATGGATGAGCAGGTTAATGGAGGAGTTGGGTAAGGAGTAAGGGGATTGTAAGTTACACAATGATAGTCAAAGTGTGATTCACCTGACAAAGAACTGAGCCTTCCATTCAAGAACAAAACACATTCATCTAAGATATCACTTCATACGACAAGTGTTGGAGGATGGGCAATTTGAGTAGTGAAGATTCATATAGATGATAATCCTGCTGATATGTTTACTAAGCCAATGACAAAGGATAAGTTTGATTTGCATTCAAATTTTGTGCGTGTTCAAGATTGATCTTGAAGTGGAAGAAATAATCCAAGAAGGAAAGTCCAAGTAGGCGCTGTAGTGGTGGAGTTACAACAATTTGTCTCCAAGTGGGAGATTTTTGGTTGTGGAGCTTGATAGCGATGGGGGTTGCAACGAGGGGGCTTTGCCCCCTTTGCGGGGTTCTGGGGCCATGTGCCCCAGCAGGGGGCTCGATGGTAGTGCCCCCCATAAGCCACATTTAATATGTATTTATGCATTGTGAAATATGGACAGTTCCTGATTAGGTCACAGATGTAACATGTGGCTTTCTATGTTTTTCCGAAATGATAAAAACCCAAAAATCTTTAAAGGGTCATATGTATGAGGCTCACTATAGTTGTTGATGCACTGTAAGAGAGTTTTGCTAGAATGAATAAAGGATTGGATGTTTCTGGTGGATGTAGCCCATTTTTGGGTGAACCAAGTTAAATCTATGTCTCTATTTTATTGCATTTTATTTCTAATTTACGTTTTCCCACATTATTCATTGCATTCTTGTTTATCTGTACAACTGGTGTAATCCTAACACCAAGCAAATCACTTTTTTATGCTTTAGCTACGTTTAGTACGTTAGTCCCACATTAATCAATGTAGAGGTCTAGGTAAGGTTCTTTTAAGCCTTGGGTGGATTAGGTAGGATGTGGCTATGATTGTGCATTCACCATTTTGTTGGGAAATGATTCAACTCACTATGTAGCTTAGTTTTTATCTTGTCCTCTATTGCATTGGTGATCTTCTCAGCACATACACTTAGTTTTCTATGATTTATTAGAAGATACACCAATCTCACCATCTGCCTCAATCTCTAACATATGAGTTGGTTGATATTTGCAAACTCAGTTAGTTAATTATTCTCTACAAAAATGTCATAATTAATTTGAGCTTGGGGGTCTCACTACCTAGATCATCCTAGTGATATGGCTCTATCTTTGAGTTGCAATGTGTTGTCACTTACCCAAAAATATGTGTATTTTTGTTAAAATTTTCAAAAAAAAATTGAGTAAGTTATCTCTTATAAGGTCTTTGTTTTCCTTTTTGAAGTATGAAACAAAGGAAAATGTCCCCAATAAATAGTCAATTTCAAAAAAATTAACATTTGGGACTTTTGCTTTGTATTGCGGGTGTTTTGGGTTTTGTTGTCCCACATGTCCCAAGTGCATCCCAACCCGCGGTTCTCTTCAGGACCACCTTTTCCATAATGAACTGGTCTTTCTTTGTTTTGTGGGGAGTATCAATCTTTTTGTGATGCCTTTTAGCCATTATTTCTTTACATCTCCATAGTACCTGCAAGCCTTGCTAGCCCAAAACCCTTCTTTCAAAATCTTCTAAGTCCACTTTGTGTTCCAGACTTTTTGGGTCAACGGAGAACTAGTGTCCCAATGTCCCCTGTACCTTCTATGCACATTTCACCTGACTTATCCAATTTCCATTAGACATTGGTGTAGTGCGTACTTTTTGGCTTTTCCTATCCTGGAAATCCCAGGTGCATCCCAATCCTCAGTTCTCCATGAACCCTTTTTTGCTACATTGAGATAGTTTTCTTTTTGTTGTAAAGATGTTAGATCCTTGTTTACAGAATGTCCCATGGGCCTTTTGTACTCCTTTCTTCCACCATACCCACATCTGAAAGGCTAAGATGACATCTTGTGCTGCAAATGCTACCATTTTCTGCAATGCATTGAGCCTGTCATTTAATGCACTCCACTAACCCTTTCCAAATGGAATTATATATATAATAGGGTAGACTTGTCATTTTTCCCACAAGAAGTTACAGTCAAACTCTACATCTTGTACCCGCACCTCCTTAGTTGTTTCTTGCCCTAACAAGGATGTTCCCTAACCATTTTCAAAAATTCAAAGTGCATCTTTCTCCTGAGAATTTTGTCATTCATTTGATAGTCAAGGTTAGAGTTTTCAAAATATTTCTGTGAGAATTTAGAGCTAATTTTGTCTTGTGCCCTACCATATTGGTGTTTTCTAAGCATCCATTCTTCCGTCTGAGTTACTTTTTCTCAGCACATTTTCCATCATGAGGATCCATTTCAAAGGCCATGATCATCTCTCCTCTCTCGAGACTTCCATACCTAATATAGGAGACATCGATGTGCAACATATCAACTTCAAAATTTTCTGGGCACGAATTAATAGTGATAATCCTACCCTTATGGCCCATCTCATCAAGGATTATGGAATAACTCATGCTGGAGGATTTCCAATTTTATTCCAGTGTGTAAACACTATCTCATCTTGTGGGTCTTGTTTTGATCCAAGAACAAAGGAAATCAAATATTTCCAAATTGAATGTTGGATGCATTAACATTTCCTTTGGGGAACCTTGTTGTAGAAGGCTCAAATGTTCTTACTCTGGCTCAAGCCCAGTATCTTTTTAATCAAGAAAGTGAGAAATACGAACACATGGTGACTCAATCTTGGTTTAAGGTACTAAAGAAAGGAGCCTCCAGGTTACCCAAAGCTATGTACATAATTGATTTTAAAGATGAACTCTCAATAATCATCACCCTTCTAGCAATAATATTGTTTCATCCTTCAACCAATGAGTTTCATTTCTGGATGTGTCCATATCTTAATATTATATGTGAGGGAAATAAAATTTTGAATTGGGGAGAAATCATTTGTGACAACCTCAGTGAACAGTTGACTAATGTGCAGAGGACCAAAACCTTTCACATGACCTCTTACCTGATGTATACTATTGTTACATATAGAATACGGTTAGGTATTGCTATTAATGAAGATAAAAAGGATGCTCCAGTATATGACTATTATCCAAAGTTGACCTTAAAAATAAGAAAGTCATCATTTCAAGAGAGTCAATGATGTTTTCACCATGTACATTGTCAGACTACTAGAAATCAACACATCTGAAAGGTTTTCTGTTGAGGCTAAGCAATTGATTTCTACTTATGGAAGTTATTTCATTCAATTCACAAAGTTCTCCTACATCAGGTTAGCAGGCTTTGAGGGAACACCTTTCAAACTCCCAATGTTTTGTAGTGAACAAGATTTCTCTTGGTTAAATTTGTAAACAGCTTGATATGTTGCATAGAACTTGCAGAGACAAGAAAATAACTGGAATTCAATTCCCAATCACTCTTGGGTAATTACACCTGTAAGACTTCACTTGGATGCACAAAATATTGAGAGGACTATTGCTTCCTTAAATTTCTATTTCTTTTAGAAGAAGTCCTACTTTAACCTTAAGGGGTTCATTTCCAACAATTTTAGGATGTCTTTCTATCATCTCTCTAATCTGGAAGACTATTGGGTAGACTACTTCTGATGAATATGAAGAACGAAAAGGTACTATGGTTAGACTCTCCTTGCAGCGAATTAGAGATTTCAGAATCTACAAAGTACTAAATGAGTTACAAGATGATGATGAAGATCTACAATCTCTTGAATACATGAAGTCAATCAGGAATACCCCCTTGACACCATTGACTAGTTCAAGAAGGAAAAGGATGACTTGCAAGAAATCATAAATCCAGTCATAGTAAGAATAAAGATTTGGTTTGATAGGAAAATGGCAGCATATAAGATGGGAAGGTTGCAGTCCCCTTCTTAGGAAGCATCCACATCTCCTAGAGAGAGTCCCACTCCAGTGCCTGAAGTACGTACTCAATCAGACCCCTTTCCTCTTGAATTTGTAACCCTGGTGTATACTCCAAGAAAGGGAAGGATAAGAACATTGAAAAGGTACAAAAAGTAATTGAAGAAGAAAGTAAGAAACTTCCCTACTAAAGCAAACAAAAAAGTGATCAAGAATTGAGCAGATTGTTGATCTTTCAGGAGATGGATCAGGAAGAAAAGAACCATGAAGAAATTAAGCAGAAGGAGGAACAGAATAATAATAAGAAGAATATGATGAAAAAAGGTTCCACATCAGATAGCTGAGACAGTGGTTCCATTCTGGAGCCACCTGTCAAGAGAGGCCCCTGTTTCAAATGTTGAGACCTCTATGGTTGAAGTATCTGTTGCACAAAATCTTGGTCCTATGAGCACTCTTGCCTCAAGACCTATTGTCACCCCACCTTCTGGTACCACTTTCACTTGGGTCCAACCTTTTGTTGATAGTAAAAAAGGAAAGCTTCATCCCAAATTGGTCCCAAAATTTGATGTTGTAGCTGCTCTCCTGAGCACAAATTCTTGCCCCATCCTCCAAGAAAGCTAAAACCACTTCAAAGTTTGGTGTCTGATTCTAAAGGCCAACAATTTTTGGAAATTTATAAACCTAGAATTGAGAAGGATGAGAAAGATTTGGCTTTGAATGACATGGAATTGACAAGAATACCATTGGTGAGTCCACTCCTAAGAGTGAAGTTCATAACTTGAAGGATAGTTATGTCAAAAGTGATTGAAAGAGTTGAGAAAGGTAAGAAAACACAAGAAAGTTGGAAGAGCAAGTGAAAATCCTTTCTAACTTCATCAAGTCTCTATTTTGAAGTGATAAGGTGTTTGATCCAACTCCTCTAACTTTAATTCCACCTCCTTTTGTCTTGACTAATGAGGAGGTAAAAAACATCAAATACATTCATAATAATGCATCTTATGGAAAAGCAATAGAGGCTATGGTGGATGAGATGTTTTTTTTTTCCCTGAATTTCATGGAGGAAGTATACAAGGCATATGATAATATTTTTTCAATCTAGCAAAGATTCACCTCAACCATTGTAGGCCTAGAAAAAGTGCTCAAGTTTTGGAAAGAGTGTATACAAGATCTCAAGAAAATGAGCAATACTAATGAACAAATTCTCATTGCAAATAGGATTTTTGATGACTCAAAGAATAATATTTTGAATAAATGGGTGTATAGTGTGGATTGGAAGATTAAGGTCATAGAAGAAGTAATTGATGAATTGAAGAATATGTTCTAGAAAGGTGAGGCTTTTAAGGCATGTGTACTAGATGAATTTTGAGATCTTCAATTTTATTTATTCAAGGAAGACTCTGTGAGAAAACAGTATAGCATGTAAGAGAATTCAAAGCATACTCATCAAAAAAATTGTTCAAGTATAACATCATAACTAAGGAGAAAATGAAGGAAATATTGAACTTACAAACTGTTGTTATTGAAGAAAACAAAGGATTTTCACAAAATGTATACTTTTGGAAAGACATGGAAGGCCATTTGAATAGATGGGAAAATGCTACTGACAAACACCACTATCCTCGAGGAATGGGGATTGTTGGAGCACTCGTAAAGTTCAGGGACTAAATTCTCAAGATGAAGACTGAAGAAAATACCTCTTCAAATGTTCCCTCAACGACTAGTGCATAGGATTTTCTTTTAATTTCCCATGTATTTCAAAGTTGGCATTGTTGTAATAATGTAATTTGTAATTAGAGCCAACTTAAAGTATGATACTTTTGATTAAGTATTAATGTTTAATTAAAAGAAAGGAAACTGAAAGGAATCAAGTTCAAATTGCCTAGGTGACTATAAAAAGGAACTCCATATCATTGTAAAGGGGTTGGATTTTGATGATTGGAATGTAAGAAGCAAAACTCTAATCAATACAAAAGAAAATATTTCCTCTCGCCTTCTGTATCTCTTATACTCTTTCTGTTCCATTCCTCGATCCATGATATTTTTTTTTATGTTCAAATAAGAAACTTTGTGTTCAATCTATTGAGATGTAGTGAAAATAAATTTTTTTTCTGAAACATTTATATTTCATGGGTTATTTGGATGTGTGAAAATTCATGCGATTCTTAAAGCTTCATGCATGCATTAATAGGATATTACTTTGTTATCTTTCTATCTGAAAGTGTCACCTTATTCTCCTCTTCCTCATTACAATAGTTGGTTATCTTGGGGAACCAAAGGGGAACATTCATATTCTTGATAGGAAAAAAGTGAACTTTGAAGTCCCTTCTAGTCTATCTTACCATTCAAGGCTATTGTTTCTTCCAACTATTTCTTACATTCCTTCTATCTTATGTATTGAGAAAATTATGGATATGAAGACATTAACAACATCAAAATCCTCATTCAAATATTAGTAGTTTGTATATTTGTAAATAAGTATTTTTTCATGTTTGTGTGTGTGGAATAAGGTAACCTCTCCCATAAAGAGGAGGGACTATTGTCCCCTGAACTGCACCAAGATTCAAATTTCCCAACCAATAGTTTTTTATGCACCTGCCATGGGGAACATGTTCTGTGTATCCCATTAAAATAATCTTCAAATAGACCAACAAAAATAACACACTGGTAGAGAGGAGATACACGTGAGGTCAAAAAGCACAAGGTGTTGAAGATCCTGATTTTAAGTTGCCGGAACATCAAGGATTTCACCTAACTCTAGAAAGAAGGTCTAGAGGGAAAATATCCAAAAGTACTCCTCCTACAAGGGATAAGATTTTTACATCTTCAACAAGTGGTAATATCCTAATTCAATCAATTCCCAGTGCTCATGCCTTGGTATTATCTAGAGTTACAATCCCTTTTCAAACCATTTTTCCCAGAATGGTTGTTATACCTTTGCCTTGGGGTCAACAAAGTTGGGCATTTGGCTCTCCCTCAACCCCTATATGATTTTCTAAAATGGAATAGGAATAATTTCCCCAAATTCTAAGGAGATGGAAAATTGCATCCAGATGAGCACATTGTTGCATTTATTGTGGCCTGTGGAGTGCTTGGATTTGAGCATGAAGATGTCTTTGTCAGGATTTTTGTGGAGACACTGTATGACTAACATTACAGATTGGTTTTATCACCTCCTAGCTGGCATTATTACCAACTGGGATACTATGAAAAATCAATTTGAAAATTAGTTCAAGCCTACAGAGGATGTGCATGCCCTTTTTTCCAAACTTTCTCAAATAAAAAAGGAACCCTATGAACCCATGTGATGAGTTTGTGGAAAAATTTAACAAGTTGGTGAATAAAATTCTAGTGGCTACTCGTCCTGTAGATCAAATTCAAAAGTGATTTTTCTTGAATGCTCAACTACCAGATGTAAGCTATGAATTAAGAAGGGCCAATTTCTCCACCTTGGATGATGATCAACATTTGGCTATAAGTGTAGAAGATGATTTAATAATGTCAGTAAAATTTGCAGAAGGAACCACCTAAAGCCAAGGATTCTTCTTCTACTACCACAAGTTCTAATCAATTAGTTCATAAGCTGGAAAATGATATGATTTCCATCAAGAAGAAATTGGTTCAAAATTCTCCTTATAAGGATATTCTGAGAAGCAATTTTCAACCAAAAAATTGTCTTCCTCCCACTCAGCCTAAGCTGGCAATTGAAGCACCACCTCACAAGGTTACAGTCAATGCAACATCTGAAGTCCAAGAACTTGAAGATGAAGTAGAAGCTAAGGAATTAGAGGAGCCTGAAGAAGAATTTCATGAAATTTGCTAAAGAAGTGAATGATTCTCAAGTCAATTTCCTTACCACAGAAGGAGTTGATGATGACAAGGATGATTATGATGAAGTGGTGATAGATATGAACAACGAAACATATGCTATCATGACAAGAGAACAAATGAACAAGAATAAGGAAATGGTCATCCTACAAATAAATCTAAAGAAGTTCCAGTTACTATTCTAGTTGTTGTAAAAAGAGGATCCCCTATTCCTACCACTGCCACCCAAAAGGTAAGTAATACTAACACTCCTACTTCTTCATCTTCTACACCTAAGGCTAATGTACCTTCAACACCTATGTCCAAAACTTATTCATCTACAAAATTTGATAAGCCTAAGACTTCCACTTCTTCAATATTGGATTCCCCATCCACCTCATGGTCCTTTGATATAATTGATCATATCAAAAAGACCAAAATCCAAATTTCCAAAGCTGAATTCTACCAAACTCACCCAAAGGCCTTTTCTCAAGTTGTTAAGTTTGTCAAGTATAAACCTAGCCAGTCATCCACCACTTCTAAAGGCTTGTTACCCACTCCTACCTCTCCACCTCCACAAATTTTTGATGGCTTCAGCACCTTCTATAACTAAAAAATTGAACCCTTCTATGTCACACTGCTCATAGCCAGTCATAAGCTTAGCAATTGTGTTATTGACTTACGTATATCAGATAATGTGATGCCTGCAAAATTTTCTCATGCCCTTGGCCTCACATTGACATGAAAATTTGGCTCATATTATTCTATGGAAAATAAGGAGGTGCCTCTTGTTGGAAGGATCAAATATTTCCCAAGTAGCTTTTGATTCCTTCCTAGAGAAAAGGGTCAAAGCTACAATTTTGGTTGCAGACATCCCACCATCATACGGTATACTTGTTGAGTAGGAATTTTTGTAGAGAAGTGATAGGAGAAATTTAAATGGATTGGTCTCATGACCTCATCCCAGTTAATGGAAAAATGAAGAAATTTTTTACCTGAGAGGTAGAATATTATATTGTGCAGAAGACTGATGATCCTAAAGCAAAAATTCTCTATGAAGACATTGGCCATGGTAACTATATGATCATGTCTGGGGATGAAATAAAGGCTCCTAAAGGGGTGATTAATGATCCTAATGGTGTTTGGATATTGGAATTTGATGGTAGTTGTTCTTTGGCTGGATCTAGAGCTGGTGTGGTTTAACCTACTCTCGAAGGAATAACTCACCCATTCTCCTATAAAATTCAATTTGAAAATACAAACAATATATCTGAATATGAAGTTCTTCTTCTCAGCCTAGTAGTACCAAGAGAAATGGAGATAAAAAATATTTGTGCTCGAGGAGATGTGAAATTCATTGCCAAAAATGTCAGAGGAGTATTCCAAGTAAAAAATGGAAGACTAAAGCATTATAGAAATCTGGTCTTGGATTTAATTGAATTCCTAGATGCCTTTTCTATCAAAGTTGTGCCTAGAGAGAAAAACACTAGAGCTTATGCTTTAGTTGTATTTGGATCTTTTTTAATCCCTCACTCAGACTTTTCCCAGGATAAAGTTCACGATCGAAATGATACATAGACCAAGTGTTCTGAATAATGTGAACCATTGGCAAGTGTTCAATGATGATCAACAACATGATATCCTTCTGTGAGCTCCAAGATAATTGTAGTCAACTATATTTTAAAGGAAGTGAAGTTGTTCATCATGAGTTTGTTTCATCTTCTGTGTCAGAAGGATTTGAGGAAGAATCTGATAAAGATGGAGGCATAAGATTAAAGGGTAATAATATACCTAGGGGACTGGTAATCTTAGAAGATTTATTTGACAAACATGATAGATATATCAAATCCAAGGTATCACATGACAGGCCCATCAATCAACTGAATATGAAAAAATCAATATAGGGAGTGAAGAAAATGCCTAAATTGGTTAATATTGGCAAATGTTGTACTAAGGATGAAAAAAGAAAATGATTGAATTGTTGAGAAAATATATTGATGTGTTGGCTTATTCATATGATGATCTAAAATATTTCAAGCCAAGGGAAATGCAACATTATATTCCTTTGAAACCAGGGATCAAGCCATTCCACCAAAATCAAAGACAATATAATCCCAAAATTGTAGATATGATTCATCAAGAGATTCAAAAGCTGTTGAATTCCAGAATAATATTTCCTATTCACCATTCAACTTGGGTAGCCAATATTGTTCCTGTAAGGAAAAAGAGTGGAGAAATATGAATTTGTGTGGATTTCAGGAATTTAAATCTAGCCTCTCTTAAGGATAATTATCCACTCCCTATGATGGACCAAATCTTACAAGTTGTCACTGGTTCAGAGATGTTATCCATGCTTGATGGATTTCTCAGGGTATAATCAGATCGAAGTGGATGTTCAAGATCAACACAAGACAACCTTCACAACTCCCTAGGGAACTTTTCTTATAGGAGGATGTCATTTGGTCTCATCAATGCTGGTGAAAATTTTCAAAGGGAAATGGATTTGGATTTTGGTAATTTAAAAGGAAAGTGCATTGTGATTTATCTCGATGATTTGACTATCTTTTATAAAAAAAGAGAAGATCATTTTTAGCATCTTGAAGTTGTCCTTCAGAAGTGCAGAGAACATGGGATCTCTTTAAATCTGAAAAAATCTATCTTTGGTGTCACAGAAGGAAAACTACTTGGGCACATTGTTTCCAAGGATGGGACCAAGATTGATCCAGAAAGGGTCTAGGATATTCAAAAATTCCTCTTCCAACAAGCAAGAAAGGTGTGCATTATTTCTTTGGAAAAATCAAATTTTCTAAGAAGATTCATCCCTTAATTTTACAGAATTAACTAGGAGCATAGCTCAAATGATGAAAGAGAAGCAATATTTTTGTTGGACTTCTGAGGGAAAAAATGTTTTTGAAAACATCAAGAAGACTATTGCCAATACTCCTATGTTCTTTCTTTTCCTTGATTTTGAGAAGGACTTCATAATCTATTGCTATGCCACTAAGCATACTCTGGCAGCCATTTTGGTGCAAAGAATAATCTATGGAGGTTGTGAACTCCCTATAGCTTTCATGAGTTATGTCTTTGAAGGCTCATGAGTTAAATATACACAAATGGAGAAACATGATTTTGTTGTAGTAAAGGTAGTTAAACAATTATGTTTCTATATCCTCAATTCTCACTCATTGTCTTTTTTCCTGATACAACCTGTCAATTCAATCCTTACACAATAAAATTTTGGGTCAAAAAGAGGAAATTGGGTGGGCAAAGTCCAAGAGTATGATCTGGATATCAAGGCCAACTAAGATGGTTCGAGGTAGAGGCCTCTGTGAATTAATTGCCAATAGTTCCTGGAGTGAATCATCCAAAGAAGAAGATGTTAGTATCCCAACTTGTCCTTTTCTTGAGTTCAATAGATGAATGGTATGCTTGACATTTCTCACTTTCTAACTTACTATGGAGAATGTCCAACACACCTGAAGTGCTAAAGAAAAGAGAGTTGTTAAATTGTGATCTGCACAATATGTACTCTGGGACAATTCATTGTTCAAGAGAGGAATTGATGGAATATTTTTGAGATGTGTAGATAGAGAACAACAGAAAAGGTTGTTGAGATATTTCCATGATCAGGCCTGTGGATGTCATTTTTCATCTGTTGTAACAACTCACAAGATTCTTCATGTAGGTTACTATTGGCCAACATTGTTCAAGGATGCAACAAAATGGGTCACAAAATGTGAAGCATGTCAAACCTTTGTGGGAAGACCCAAATTGGCCACCTTGCCTCTCAAACCAGTGGTAATTGAGGAACCATTTCAACAATGGGGCTAGATTTTATAGGCACTCTCAATCCTAATTCTAGTGCAGGACACACACATGTCTTGACAGCTACTTGACATACTTTACCAAGTGGGTAGAAGTTATCACCAGTCAAAAGAACCACTTCTGAAGTGGTATGTAATTTTATTAAGGAGAACATTCTGGTCAGGTTTGGAGTCCCAAACAAAATTGCTGATAATGCCCCAAATTTTTCTTCTTATGAGCTGATTGATTTCTACTATGGTTATGAAATCTCCCTAGCACACTCTTCTGATTACTATCCTCAAGGGAATGGGAAAACATAAATCAACTAATAAAAATTTGGTGACAATCATCAGAAATCTTGTGGATGAGTCATAGAGAAATTGGACACAAAAAGCTTTATGATGCTCTTTGGGAAGACAAGATCACACCTAATAGAGAGCAATTGGAATGTCCCCATTTTAGGTTGTATATGGAACAAAGGATCAGCTGCCAGTAACATTAGAATTTCAAGGCATTACAATTGATGAAATCCATTGAGGATGAAAACTTTAAGAAATCCATGGAGAAGAGAATTATGTATTTGTAAAAGTTGGATGAAAGACAGGCTACAGGTGGTGGATAGAATTGTTGCACACCAGCAGAAAGTGAAATAAACTATTTGACAAGAAATCTCAGATCCAGAGACTTCCAGGTCTGGAGATATTTTCCTACTCTGGGACAAACAAGCGGCATGAACCTCGAGGAAGTCATGGTAAGTTTGATTCTCTCTAGCTTGGTCCTTTCAAAATCAAACATTTTTCTAGTGAGAACTCTTTTTACTTGAGCTATATGGATGGAGCTTCCCTTCCATTGCCATATAGTGGTCAATATTTGAAGTTGTTTCAGTCCTAGGTGAATAGGAATTCCCTTGTACAGTCCTGTAAATATGTCTTGTATAAGTTCTTGTTTTTGTCTTGTGTTGTTCCCTTCCTTGTCTTGTTGTCTTCTGTATTGCCTTGTTCTGGACTCTATTGCCCAATGAATTCAGCACTTGTTATTAACCAGAGATTCTGAGGTTCCTTTTTCTCTATCTTGATGTCACATGAGTGTGTCAAGTTAGTCCAATCCCTAGAAAGAGGCTAGTTGTTGTCACTTACCCAAAAATATGTGTATTTTTCCCAAATTTTTGAAAACTTTTGAGTAAGTTATCTCTTATAAGGTCTTTTTTTCCTTTGTGAAGTATGATAAAGAAAGGAAATTTCCCAATAGTTAGTCAATTTTCTAAATTTTAAGTTTTGGGAAATTTTCTTTGTATTGCGGGTGTTTTCAGGTTTTGGTGTTCCACATGTCCCATGTCGCATCCCAGGCCCTCGGTTCTCTGATTTCAACAAATTTTTTGCAATGAACTGGTCTTCCTTTATTGTGAGGAATTTTGGGCCTTTTTGTGAACCACGTGGTCCTTTTTCCTCCCAACCATTATTTCTTCGTAGTACCCTTGTAGTACCCTTGCAGGCTTTTCCAGCCCACAACCCTTCTTTCAAAATTTTCTAAGTCCACTTGGTGTTACGGACTTTTCAAGTTGTGAATAACTTATGTCCCAATGTCCCATGACCTTCTGTGCACCTTTTACCCAAACTTACCTGCTTTCCATTAGACATTGTGTAGTTGGGGACTTTTTCATCTTTTCTTGTCCCAGAAGTCCCAAGTGCATCCTGATCCTTAGTTCTCCGTGAACCCACTTTTTTTACATTGAGATAGTTTTCTTCGTGTTACGGATATGTCGGCTCCTAGTGTCCCAAATTTCCCATGGGCCTATTTTTCTCCTAATACTCTGCCATACCCACATTCAAAAGGCCAAGATGAAATCTTGTGTTGCAAATTCCACTATTTTTGACAATGCATTGAGCCCTTCATTTAATACACTCCATCGACCCTTTCCAAACATATAAAAAGGGGTAGCACACACCACACACACACACACACACACACACACACACACAATAGGAAAGACTTGAGAGTTTTACCACAATAAGTTATAGTCAAAATTTGCATCCCATTCCCGCACCTCCTTAGTTTTTACTAGAAGTAACAAGGACATTCCCTAACCATTTTTACAAATTCAAATTGAATCTTGCTCTTGAGAAGGTCTTCATTCATCTGATAGTCAAGGTTAGATTTTTCAAAAGCCTTATGTGAGAATTTAGAGATAATTTTGTTTTGTGCCCTACCATATTTCCATTTTCCAAGCATTCATTCTTTTGTCTGAGTTACTATTTCTCAACCCATTTTCCATCATGAAGATCCATTTCAAAGGCCATGAGCATATCTCCTCTCTTGAGACTTCCATATCTAAATATAGGAGACGATGATGTGAAACATCTCGAATTCAATGATTTTTGGGCATGAATCAATAGTGATAATCCTACCCCTATGGCTCATCTCATCAAGGATTTTGGAATAGCTCATCTTGGAGGATTTTCAAGTTTAGTCTAGTGTGCAGACACTATTTTGGCTTATGGCTTCTATTTTGATCCAAGCACAAAGGAAATCAAAGATTCCCAAGGACAAGTAATTTCCAAATTGGATGTTGGATCTATTAACACTTCCTTTAGGACCCCTGTGGTATTAGGCTCAAATGTTCTTACTCTAGCTCAATCCCCGTATCTTTTTGATCAAGAAAGAAATAAATTCAAGCACATGATGGCTAAATATTGGTTCAAGGTCCCATAGATATTGTCACCCTTCTAGCCAGAATAATGGGTCTTCCTTCAACCACTAAGTTCCATTTCAGGATGTGCCCATATCTGAATATTATCGGTGAAGGAAAGAAAATTCTAAATTGGGGAGAAATAATTTGTGACAATGTCAGTGAACAGTTGGCCAATGTGTAGAGGACCAAAACCTTTCATATGACCTCTTACCTGATGTATACTATTGTTGCATACAGAGTATGGTTAGTTATTTCTCCTAATGAATATAAAAATAATGCTCTAGTATATGAATACTATCCACAGTTGACCTTAAAAAATAGCAAGCATAATTTCAGAAGATTCAATGATGCTTTCACCATGTACATTGTCAGAGTACTAGAAGGTAACACAACTTAAAGGTTTTCTTTTGAAGATAAGAAATTTATTTCTACTTATGGTGGCTATTTCATTCAATTCAGGAAATTTTCTTACATCAGGCTAGCAGGCTTTGAGGGAGCACCTCTCAAACTCCCAATTTTTTGCAATGACAATATTTATCTTGTTGATATTTGTAGAAAGATTGATATGTTGTACAAAACTTGCAGAGACAAGAAAATAACTAACATTCAATTCCCAATTACCTTGGGTAATTAAACTTGTAGCATTGTCCTTGATGCACAAAATATTGAGAGGAATATTTATTCCTTCAATTTATATTTCTTTCAGAAGAGGTCATGTTTTGATCTCAAGGGGTTCATTTCCAAAAATTTCAGGATGTCTTTCTATTATCTCCCTGATCTAGAATACTATTGGGTAGACTGGTCTTATGACTATGAAGCAAGAAGAAGGTAATATGGTAGACTATCTTTGCAGAAAATGAGAGATTACAGAATCTACAATGTACCAAAGGAGTTACAAGATGATGATCAAGATCTAGAATCTCTTGAATGCGTGAAGTCTACCAGGCACACCCCCCTTGACACCATTAAATGGTTCAAGAAAGAAAAGGATGACTTACAAGAAATCATAAATCCATTCATAGTAAGAACAAAGGTTTGGTTTGATAGAAAAATCGAAGCATATAAGATGGGCAAGTTGCAGTCTCCTTCTCAAGAAGCATCCACATCTCATAGAGAGAATCCCACTCTAGTTCCTGAAGTACATACTCAGTCAACCCCCTCTCCTCTTGATTCCACAACCATGGTAGAATTCAAGAAAGTGAAGGATGAGAAGGTTGTAAAGGTAGAGGAAGTAATTTAAGAAAAAATAAAGTAACTTCCCTCTCAAAAGCAAACAAAAACAATATCAAGAATTAAGCAGATTATTGATCTATTAGGAGATAATGAGGAAGAAATAATAGAGCAAGAAGAAAGCAACCATGAGGGGGGAAGCACAGAAAAAGAAGAAAAAGGAAAAGATAACCAACAAGGTGTCACATCATAGATTGAGACAATGGTCATTCTGGAGCCACCTGTAAGAGAGGTCCCTGTTTCAAATGTTGAGACCTCTATGGTTGAAGTATCCATTGCAAAAAATATTGGTTCTATGAGAAATATTTCCTTAGGACCTCTTGTCACCCTAACTTGTGGCACCACTTTCACTTGGGTCCAACCTTTTGTTGATAGAAAAAAGAGGAAATATTCATCACAAATTGTGGCCCCAAAATTTGATATTGTATCTGGTCTCCTGGGCATAACTCCTCCCCTATCTGTCAAGAAAGCTAAAACCACTTCAAGGGTTGTATCTAATTCTAAAGACCAACAATTTTTGGAAATTTCTAAACCTAGATTTGAGAAGGATGAGAAATATTTGGCTTTAAATGACTTGGAATCAACAAGAATACCATTGGGTGAGTCCGCTCCTGAGAGTGAATTTTATAACTTGAAAGAGACTGTGTCAAAAGTGATTGAAAGAGTTTAGAAACGTAAGAAAACATAAGGACAGTTGAAAGAGAAAGTTTAGATCCCTTTTGACTTCATCAAGTCTTTATTAACAAGTGACAAGGTGTTAGACCCAGATCCTCTAACTTCAATGTCACCTCTTGTTGTGTTAAATAATGAGGAGTTACAAAACATCAAAGACATTCATAGGAATGCATTCTATGTACAAGCAATAGAGGCTATGGTAGATGAGATGTTGTTTTCTAGCCTGAATTTCATGGAGGAAGTATACAAGGCATATGATAATATTTGTTCAATCCGGAAAAGATTCACCTCAACCATTACAGGCCTAGAAAAAGAGCTCAAGTTGTGGACAGAGTGCATATAATATCTTAGACAAATGAGCAATACTGATGACAAATTCTCATTGTAAATAAGATCTTTAATGACTTAAAGAATAATATTTCTAAGAAATGGGTTTATAGTGTGGATTTGAAGATTAAGGTCTTGGAAGAAACAATTGAAGAATATGTTATAGAAAGGTGAGGCTTTTAATGCTTGTGTAATTGATGAATTTTGAGATCTTCAATGTCAATTCTTCAAGGAAGACTCTGTGATCAAAAATACGGTGCAGAATATTAAAGAAGAGTTTAAAACACTCATCAAAGAAAAATTGTTCATGTTTGACATCATAACTATAGAGAAGATGAAGGAAATATTTTCACTTCAAACTATTGTTATTGATGCAAACAAAGGATTTTCACAAAATGTAGACTCTTTGAAAGACATGGAAGGTTGTTTGATCAGCTGGGAAAATGATACTGCAAACAACATTATCCCTCGAGGTATGGAGATTTTTGGAGCACTTGTAAATTTCAGGAACCAGATTCTCAAGATGAATACTGCATTAGCTCCCTCTTCAAATGTTCCCTTGACTAGTGCATAGGATTTTCTTTTAATTTCCCATGTATTTCAAATTTGGAATTATTGTAATAATGTAATTTGTAATTAGAGCCAACTTAAATTATGACACTTTTGATTAAGTATTAATGTTTAATTAAAAAAAGAAACTAAAAGGACTCAAGTTCAAATTTCCTGGGTGACTATAAAAAGGAACTCCATATCATTGTAAAGGGTTATATTTTTATGATTGGAATGTAGCAAGCAAAACTCTAATCAATACAGAAGAAAATCTTTCCTCCCACCTTCTGTCTTTCATACTCTTTTTGTTTTATTCCTCGATGTATGCATGTTTTTTTTTTATATTCAAGTGGGAAACTTTTTGTTCATTCTATTGGATGTAGTGCAAAGAAATTTGTGTCTAAAACATTTATATCTCATAGGTTATTTGGATATATGTAAATTTATGTGATTCTTAAAGCTTCATGCATGCATTAATAGGATATTACTATGTTATCTATCTATCTGAAATTTTCACCTTCTTCTCCTCTTCCTCATTACAATAGTTGGTGATCTTGCATAACCAAAGGGGAACGTTCATGCTCTTGATAGGCCAAAAGTGAATTTTGAAGTCCCTTCTAGTATGTCTTACCATCCAAGGATATTATTTGCTCTAACTATTTCTTACACTCCTTTTATCTTTTATATTGAGAACATTGTGGATATGAAGACATTCACAACATCAAAATCCTCATTCAAATGTTAGTAGTTTGTATACTTGTAAATAAGTAGTTTTTCATGTTTGTGTGTGTGGAATAAGAGAAACTATCCCATAAAGAGGAGGGATTGTTGTCCCCTAAACTATTTCTTTCACCAATATTCAAATTTTCCAACCAACACAGTGAACTCTTACTATTATGTGGCTTGTTTGACGAGATGGCAATGTGACGACTCACCTGTCAAGAAGGTTGAGAACTTTACAAATACTTAGGTCATAGTACCACATGCACAAAATGTGGACCCCAATGAGGTATATATACAAAATCACGTATAAGAAAATGTGAATAAATGTGGTAGGGTCCCCCTCCTGAAAACTATTAGACCCCACCAACTGTTGGTCCCCTATTTGGCATACTATGTGGGACCCACCTTAACCATCGAAGAATAGAGGACGCAAACCATAGTTTTGCTTAAACAAACTCTTGAAATTTTCACACTCACATTTTTCCATTTTTCACGTTTTCATTCTACCACATCAACCTTGCGCAACCTATGCTTAATTTTTTCCAATTAGAGGGAAAAATTAGCAAAATATATCTCCTACATACAATGTTCATTTTCTTTCATTCAAAAGGATTAAGAAATATCTCAACGAGCTATTCCATATGCAAATGAATTGGGTAGATTAGGGAAAACTCATACTGTTAATGTCATCCACATAATTTTTTTAATTTCTACTCTCAATTTAGGGAAGTTTAGGGTATCTTTGCTACATATTTGTAGATGAAAAATAATTGTGTCTTGTTATTTCCAAGTACGAGCTATACGATTTCCATTGTTTCCCCATGAGTAAATGAGAGTTTTTACTTAGATTTATGCCTTTCTATGGCATCTAATTTTCATTAAGTCTGACATAGTAAGGGAAATATTTATAAACTTAAGAAATTTGACCATTGAGAAGTTGAGGAAACTGACATCTAGCTCCAAACACTAGCATTTAACACTAGTTTCCTACCAGATAGTAGTTTCTAGAAGATGGAAGTTGTAATGATATCCCTCAAAGAGGCATGACAGGAGGTAAGATATGTTTATAATAATTTAAATTAGTCCTACAGGTGTCTAAGTAGTTGAGTTGGAGAATGAGGATTAGTTTTAATCCTTTTGAGAGGGAATGATAATACATTTATGTTATGTTTGTGAATGCAAGTCATAATTAAGTTCCATATAAGCCTTGTAATTTATTATCAAGCAAATAATTACTATATTTATTTGTCTACAATAATTAGTTTTAAATTGATTCAAAATTTATTTTAAACAAAATTCATTTTGTTTTGGGAAATTACATAATTCCATTTTTTTTGAAATGCTTTGTGTATGGTCTTCCTAATAGTATGTTGTGGACTTGAAAATATGTTACGTCACAAGTGACATTATTCTATATTATATTAACGTTATATTGAAGTTTAATTTTTTACCTCATATGTATATTTTTTCCTAATTGAGGACATCTAATCAAATATAGGTAAGGATGCTCATAAGTAAGAAGTATAAGGCATTGAGTTGCATCTTGAGAAATGGTGTTTTTCTGACTCCAATTATTAACAATGAAGTGCAAGGGATGTTATTTGACCGAAAAAATCATTTAGAATATATTGTCCCATTCCTCTTAAGAATTAACAATGGATTTTGTGCTCAAGCAAGACTATGTACATAAATTTCGGTTGTTATTATAGAGCTTGATGTAGATTGTGAAAAATAGTTATCGTTGTATGTGGTTTTCCAAATCATTTTGGGTCTGAGAGATATGTTGATGGTACCACTTTTCACCTATTTTATTGTTTCTTTTATATTCGATAGAAGGCATATAATCCTTCTGTGTCTGCACACCCTTTTTAATTTGTTCACTTCTTCGTGAAGTGTTCTTCCTATATAATCTAGGAGATTTAGATGGTGTATCATGTGTAGGAAGATTTTTGTATATTTTTTTAGATGAAGATGTGAAGCTCATATTTTCCTTTTCCCTAATATTTTATATGTTTCGATATTCTTCACCCTAGACTAAAGAATTTAGTAACTCCATCTTTACACATATAAGGTGAAATTTTATTAATATATGTTATCTCCTTATGTTTCTTTGAGATTTCCTTTTGTATGTTAAAAATGTATTCATAGAACATATTATTGTATTTTTCCATCAAATACTCCTGACACTTTATAGCTGCTAAAATTCATATATTCATCATTATAGTGTTTGAAGGGGTAGAACTCCTTTTGCATAGAACTGAAAAATTCATCCCAACTCTGAATGGGATTGAACTATTTATATCATTGTGTGGTGAATGTATTCAACCAATGGGACACTAAAATGCACATCTTCAATGTTGTGAAGGTGATTTTATTATCATCAGTGAATTTTTTGTCGAAAAAATAGTTCTCAAAATCGTGAAGCCACTCATCCAATATTATGGTATCTAACTTTACTTTGAACATTGGAATTTCAAGGTTCACTTGGATCTTACAAAAGGGTTTTATACTAAAACTGCGTATGATATGGCTGGGAGAAAGGGGCATAACGTTTTGCTAGAATTGAAAAAATTAACTCACGGAACTAGACAAAGAGTTCAAAGTTTTGTTCTTCTAGGGTGTCCTTAATAAGATTTTGGATGTCTAGAGATATGATATATCAATTTTTTGTGTCACTCATATTACACTTGTTGTGATGTTATTTTAGGTAGGTAGAAATATAACCAACTTATTTATCGTTACTTCTCTCATTGTGCTTGTGTTTTTACAAGCATAGAAAGCTAGATCTAGATTATGATATTGATTAAGCTAAATATGAAAATATATGTCCAATCTAATTTCTATTGCAGAAGTAAATGAATATACAATTAAGTACAAAAAATAATCCAAGAAAACTAAGCAATAAAATATGAAACCCTAATTGTAAGGAGGAGAAGAAGGTACTTAGTTGATTCACAATAAAATATGGATTGTATTGAAGTGTTGACTAGATGAAAAGAGAGGAAGGAGCATCACATGAAACCCTAGAAAATTGTGTTAGCTAACAATCTGCTTGGACTGGGGTGCCTAGAGAGAGATAGGGATAGTCGTGGGTGCCTTAGGCCTGTTTCTTGGTGCCTGTGTCTGATGAAATGTTCATAAAACCTCTTCTGAGAGGTCGCTAGTTGTTCATTTTTTTTCACCTTTTATTGTTGTGAGGTCTCACCAAGCTCTCTGAGAATGCTAGAAACATGTAATGAAATATGAACCTACAAAACTCTCAAATAGTCATCAAATCCTAAAAAATAAAGATGTAGAATGAGGGGTCAGACTATCCTCAACTATCACAATGGTGATCTTACAACATATTGTTTCACTACATCTCAAACCCAATGTATTTCTATGTTTTTGTATGGAATCATGTCGTAGGTGGCTCTTGTGTGTGTCCCACTTGATAACAAGCAAGAAAGCTAGATGTAAAGAAATGTAATAGATGTGTGCATGGAATAGAATGAACTTCCCTCTTATGAAGTGTATGTAGAATAACCAAGCCTTGTATCCCTTGGATGGTGCTAGATGGATGCAATGAATCTCTTATATGTTTGATGGATGCAACCTTAGGTGGTGATAGCTAATGCTTAGTGCTTGGTCCCTTATTATGATCACATAACTTTATATATATATATATATATATATATATATATATATATATATATATATATATATATATATATATATAATTCCTTTGCTTAAATTTCTTAATTAACCTTGAAAATGTCGACTACCAAAAAGATAAGATGCGCAAATGACTATAAAGGAACCAAAAGATATTACAAAAGTACAAAGGGGTCAGGGGCACCTAGAGGGGATGAGGACGCCTGGTGCTGGTGTCTTGGCTGGGCACTAGTGTCCAGGAAAATAAATGTCAAGGTATAAAAATGAAGACTGAGAAAGTAAGGGTGTAAGACCAAAAGTGGCAATAGAAAGCAAAGAAAGGTCGCCAAATACAGGGGTTAATTAGTAATTTTCTTACTTAGGAATCATATGAATAGTAATATGTAATCAGGACCAGATAATTACCCAAATAGCGTGATTTTGTTTCTACATTTTCCCTCACTTTATGTTGGTGAATGAAAATCTCGATAACATAAAGTAGATAGAGATGCATACCTAATAACCACATAAATCGATGATGACAGTGTGCCGAGAGACAAGACAAAGTATGGAGTCATAAAAGTGTGAAACGTGGATGTTAAGGAGGAAAAAGTGTAAAAAGTGAGGTTGAAAATGAACCTACAACAGAAGAGCATGTGTAGATGTCGTAGTGTACATGTTGTTGATGTCGATGTTGATTGTTTGTTGATGTTGTGAAATGATGTTGACTACCACCTCCCATATGGATGGACCTACAAAAGATAAGAATGAACAAGTAGTCAAATACGCATGTATATGTGTAAACATTATGTGATGAAGTATATAAAATACAAAAATGTGAAAAAATAACATATGCACCTGATCCATGATGAGGAAAGAGTGTAGAAAGGATCCTGAGGATGTTGTACATGAATGATTTTTTTGGGCACTCTCACACCAGTTGCGTCAGCTATGAATTTTTGAGGCGATCTCATGCTAATGATATGGAATAATTGTAGGGAGAAAATTCCAGTATTATCCTTCAACCTTTAACTTCTTCTTGCAATGTAGGATACCACTACAGAAGGTGTGTAAAATTCAAACAATTTGATCTAGTGTAAAAGTGCTAAGGACTGTATGCCATGTAACATTTTTTGTGTGGGGTTCTGTAGACTATGATGAATTGATAAATGTTGTGTAACTGCCCTATGGTTATAGGCATCTAGGAAGGTTCATGTAATGCTAAGGACCCAAGTCTGATTTTAAGCCCTGAAAGTGAAAAATATATTGTATCGGTAGTATGTTGTGTTATGTAATGATTGTAGATTATTGTATGGGGTAACTGATTCACCAAGATGATCCCCCCCTGCATTTTGGGTGCATGCAACATTGCTAAATGAATATGACCAAAAGAGGACAGGTCATTGTGTTGAAACTGTGCACTGTAGGGGGAAGGGAATGTTCTTGGTAGAAACTAAGGCACATGCAAACAAAGTGGCTAGGAAACAAGTGTTAGTACAAGAAAAGAAAAACACACATGTAGAAGACAAAATGTATGCTAAGTAGAAAATATGTAAGCTAAGACGCAAGAAGATAATGTAAACACACAAGAAGACAATGTAGACCATGAAAAGAGGGTTGTAAACATGGGACACCACTCACAATGTTGTAAGAGAATCAAGGTCGATGAATCCAAAAGAAGACATAGTGCACACAATATGAAGGGTAAAGCCCACAAAAAAGAGCATACAAATAAAAGCAATGATAAACAATGTAACAGACAACCATAGAAGCAAATAGACCTGCAATACAAATGTTTCACATGAATCACCCACTAGCATGTTAGAAATATAAAAAGAATTTCAATCCATGTATAATCCGATAAAGTAATGTGTTATGAAACAAAATGAACCAATAGCACCTATAATGTACGAAAGTGGATGCCCCCAAGAGTCATTGTGGGACTAGTAATAGGTATGCACCAAGCATCCATGTTACATGTAATATATCTGTAACATATGTGATCACAACTAGAAAGGAAAGTGAACGCGCATGTGTGTATGATAAAGATAATGACATACAAGATATCTATCTAATATGTGTAATAAAGTTTACATGTAAAAGCATAAGTAAGCAAGAGTAAATGCAACCAAGGTATGTAATATGGCGTGGATGCAATGGAATAGAATGTAGTGTGAATGATAGGAGTAGTGTGCCCCCAAGTGGATGTGTATGTATGCAATGAGGTTAATTTATTTATGCCTCCTCAACAGTCAAGAATGAACCATAAACGAGAGAGCGTCATCGGGAAAGAGTCTGAATAGTGTGCACTAGAAAGATGTGATCAATAGAGCATAAATCGTAGAGTGTCTATGAGTTTGGTGTGGTCCATTTGAGATGTAGACCATCAATAGTCGAGTATGGACAGTGGACCTAGAGTGTATCATAGGGTGGTGTGTTGTACTGATTGTGAGATAGATATGTTGGATGTGTAATGTGTGTTGATGTTTACACATGATAGAAAGGTGTCGTGAATGTGTCACTTTGTGTAAGATTTTATAAATTTGTGTTGAATGTTGTAAAAATAGATTGATTGTGGGCACATTGAGTGTGTAGTATGTGATATTGAATGTGTGTTAAGAAGAATATGTCGAAAGTGTGTCAAGCGTGCTGTGTGTAGTATGATGTGTAGTGTATTATGTGAGGTTCATGTGTATATGATTCCCTCAACAGTCAAGTGGGAACTAGAGAACAAGAGTGTGTCATTGGGAATTGATGATACTAGAGCATGTAAATATGTGTGTGTCATATGTGGAATTCTAGATGAGAAAATAAGATGCTTGTTGATGTTAAGGGGGAGAGAGATAAGTGTGATGCCCCCAAGTATGTGGTGATGAGTGAGATCAAGTAATGTCATCTAATAGGTCATCATTTTCATGATCCAAACTGAATGGTGAAGCATCCAAAACTTGATAAGCGATAGTGTTAGATTGATCAAGTAAGGAGCCATTGAGGCATAAATTATACATGCCCATAACATATTCTTCATTAGTGAAAGGAGGTAATGCGAATCTATGTACATACGAGCGAGTGATATTTGGTGAATAGCCGAGAAATGATTCATTTCAAATGAAGATGCAACCAAACAGCATGGTAAATGATAGATCAGTATGATCAGGATCTAACGTGCCCCTAATGTAATCAAGCCAAGATTTCCTGAGTCCAAGTGGAAAGGTGCGGGGAGCACGTGTAAGAAATATTGTGAGATAAAAGACTCGAAGACCATAAGCAACAATAATGCGAACAAAACCATAATAGAAATTATGATCATAAGACAAAGGAAAGATGTCATCAATTGTAAATCCTATATAAGTCAACCCATCATGTGTGCATATATTATTTGAGCGAGTAGGATTCATTGGAATGTGTTCACAATAAGATTTGTTCATGAAATAATTTAATGTTAATGGAGTGTAGACACCTGAAATCGGTATTTATACCCTCATCGCCTACGTGTGCATATTTATTTAATCATCCCCCTTATTTAATCAAATCCCATCCAATCCGCATTAATTAATTAAGCCACATTAATTAATTGATCATTTAATATATTTAATGTCCATTTATCTTATCATTATACAATCCTCATCAATCAACATTAATTAATTAATCCCCATTAATTAATTAATTATTCATTTAATCTTTATTCATTCTCATTAATTAATTAATTCCCTTTAATTAATTAATTAATTAGTATCCACATTAATAAACATTAATTAATTGATCTTAATTAATTAATTAATCAACATCCCTAATAAACCTTATATTTTAGACACTTTTATTCTATATCTAAATCCCCTTGAATCTCTATGTTTTTATCCTACACATCCTTATCCCCTAACTATCCATGACTCATCAAAAACAACCCAATCACATATGCCTGCTTTAAAGCATATTTTTCAACTCTTAAATACACCAAATCCTGATCAAATCACACAAAAAACCCATTTGGAGAAACTTTCCCCGTAATCGGCGACGACCCAACTTGGTCATCGTCGACCCTATAAAACTAAGTCTTTTCTCTACATAATAATGAGATACATGCAAACATCTGAGATCTCCTATGACCTGTTAGCTTTCTCTCTCACCTGAGCATTCTTGCAACAGCTACATATCTTCTGGACATTGTTTTAACTTGCTTGCATCACTCACGGTCATCCTTTGTGAGATTATCTATGTTTTGTATTGCTTTAATCAGATTTTTATCACATTATCACATATAGCTAATCTTCTGTAGGTTTAGATCAGTTTTAGCACCACTCACAACTTCTCCAACAACCTTCTCTTTTATTTTATTTACTTGTAGGTCACCTTTTTCATCCATCCATCCTCGGCCTTATAAGAGTCTACTACAGTCAGCGCTGACCCAAATCTAGTTAGTATAGACCCATATCTAGTTGGTGTAGACCCAGATCCAGTTGGTGTAGACCCAGTCTAGCTGTCATCGACCTAATCCAATCACAGTCGACCCAGGCCAATCGACGTTGACCCATTACCAATCGTTGTCCACCCAATCCAATCAGTGTCGATCTGACCCATCTTCTAAATCCAGATCCAGCCATAGAAGAGCTTGTAGGTTTGTTGCAGGTTCCTTTCATTCGATCAGGTTGTCGTCGATCTAGACCAAGTAGCATTTCATTTACAATCAAATCAATATCTAAATCAGATCTCAGTTACTTTCATATTCTATATTTCTTCAATTTTTACATGCTATCAAATTATCCAACATTTATATCACTTTTTCTTTTAAAGCAATGGGGGTTGACATTCACCAAGGGAGTTAACACTTCTTAGATCCTCTTTTTCGGGAAACCCCCGAACATCTTATATAATCAATTTCTTTAGTGTTTTTCAGTTGTAAGTTCATCAGCTTGTAGCATAGAGGATCCATCATCTATATTGTGCTCTTATCCGTCACATCGTATTCGAGGTCCCTTAAACCCTCCATATTTTGAGTTTACTAGTTTCTTTAGTACGAAATCACTTACTTGATAGGGAATGAAAAATTAGACAAACATTCTTGGCACGCCTGGTGGGACCACCCTTTAGGTGATCCGTTGCATTTCTTTCTATTTTATAACTTTTTCTGTCTTTTGTTAACACTACCATGTGAGGCTCTGCTTTATTGCTTTCTCGTGTTGGGTTGGTTTCTTAGATTGCTCATCATTCAAGAGTGCAGAAAAATAGGAAAAGCACTATATAGGTATTTCTCACTTTTTCCCTATTTTTTTGCTTTTTACATCATAATTTTCTACTCTTTTATGTGTCCTCATTGAATATCACACTTCGTTTTGCATTTAAAAATCACCTTTTTTTTACGTCCTGCTTGCTCACATAGTTTAAGTAGGGGTTTAACCCTATGCATTTCACACTTTATCACACACAACCTAAACCCCAAAAATAAAAGCAACACATCTAAACATATCATTACCCATTTGAATGATTGGGATTTTATCACCCAATAGAAAAGCACCCGAAATATCCCCAACCATAATTACCTGAAACCAACCTTAGGGTACTTTTCCTTAGGTAGCTTTGTTATCCACTATTTAATTTTCACATCTTATAATAAATCATGTTGATAAGAAACTTGTCGTTTCATTTGTTTGTTAATAAATTTCATAAAAAAATGTTCATCTATTTCATGCCTATTATTACCCTTTCTCAAGTTAGAACAACATAATAATCCACTTCATCCAATGACATCCCTTCCTCTAATTATCTCTTTCGACAAGATTTTAAATTTAAGACAACACCTTTAATCTCTCTTCCAGAGGACCATGCCATCCAAAATCATCCTTATCTTGAAACCAATCCTCATATCTCTCAATCTAACCTTTCTAGCCCTATCTATGACTTCATATGTTGTAGACCCCCCCAAATCTCTCAATCTTATCAACCCACTCAACCGGTGGATCCCATTCCACCCACGTCACTTTATATTAACTCTATCCCTATTCTATCCACTACTATCATTGTTATTCCCATTTAAAAATCTCAACCTCTTAACACTTATATCCTTGCTCATCATTTACCACAACATCCTACCCAATACCAACGATCATATCATGCCCCTATTTCTCAATATTAACCATTGCATAAACCTATCCAATCTCAACCATGATATATATTAATCTTTATCAAATGATTCCTCAAACTCCCACACATCCACAAAATTATCAACTGCATTATCAAGCTACATTTCATGCCACACAACCAATCCAATCTCAACCAATCATCACAGCAAATGATCCCCTGCATGCCCTAATGAATAGGTTAGCCAAACTTGAAGCCACCACCCTAAGGCTCAAAGTTTCATTATCTTATGAACAAATCTATAATGAACCCATTCATCCATCAGTTTCAATAAAACCTTACCCTCCTCATTGAGAGATTCCCAATTTTATGAAGTTCAATAGCAAATAATATCCAAAACAACATCTTCGTAAATTTAAACACACATGCTACCTTATCACACATGATCGGGAACTTATGCTTTGCACATTACCTATGTCCTTAGCCAGTCCAACACTGGATTGGTACAATGGGATTTCTCAACATTCCTGATTCTCCTTTACCTAGATCATGCAATTGTTTTTAGAGAATTTTTTATTGATATTGCACCTAAAATCACTATCAATTACTTATACACCATTAAACAACTTGATGACGAGTCTATCATAGATTTCATTTCTCGATGGCATGGCATCATAAGCCAAATTTCATTTACTCTTCCACAAGTTGAACTCATCGAAATCTTCTCACGCTCTTGTGCAAAGTAGATTTTTTCTACATTGCAAATCCAATATTTCCAAACATTTTAAGAAGCCTTCACTATGGCTCCTAAAATAGAAACTTGTGCACCCTTAAGCAAGGTCAACTCAAACTTAAATCAAATAATCCCAAGACCGAGTTTATCAAACCCATTATACATAGCAAAAAATTATAAACCTGCTGCCAATACCATATCAGTTCAATCCCCATCCACATCTCCCTCTCACACAGAGTCCTCCCAAAGAGCTTTTAGACCATCTCCTAGTTATATCCCCTTGGGGAATCCTATAACTCTGTATTTGACAAGTTGATGGTAGTACACTCTATCCAACTTCCTCCCATACGACTCATGGATGAATCATGGCCCAAGCCTATTTGGTATCATGAAGCCCACTTTTGTAAATATCATCAAGTCAAAGGTCATGACATTAAGAAGTTTCATTCCTTCAAAGATCGTATCCAAAAACTTATAAATCAAGGGGATATCCAAATAGATGAGTTCGACCCCTTATGCTTATCCACCCTTTTCTTAATCAACCATTAACAAATCAAGCTACCCACTCTACATCTCAACAACTAAATTCTCACACCATTAACAACATTAAAAATCTAATCTCATTAACAACTCCGCATGCTCCTACCTTAGACATTATTCCCACCCCTTATTTAGAGCCTATCGTATCCACAACTATCACACCTATATAAACTATTACTACTTTTCCTATACTTATATCTACTCCTACCCTTACCACATCCACACCAAATCCAACTATACTCCCCTAATTCATCCAATTGAATCATGCCCTAATCTACTTACATCATATTCATCTTTGACACCCATTTCAGTCCTATTGATATCCACACATATTCCTACAACTATCACATCTATTCCTTCACCCTCAAACACACCTATTACTACATCTACATCACTCATTTCCACATTGATCCCAACTACCACACATACTCCTACAATGCCACCTAAAAATATCCCAAAGTTAATATCGAAGCATGCAGCTACATCTTTACAAATGACTACATCATCCATTCCATCCCAACATTTTATGCCCACTCCTCCAAAATCCATTCCTATATCTACACCTATATCCCCTACTGCACTAGTCACATCCTCTTGATTTTTGAATACATCAATGACACCCCTTGCAACATATATGAAGCAATCACCTCCATCTAAAACAAACACAAGGAGGAGTCATTATCCCTTTTTAGAACTGACCGTTTATACATAAATTCATCTCAAATCTACACCAAAATCATCTCGTCAAAATCTAAAAATCTTGGTAAACATCCCCGAAAGTCTCCCATACACTCTTGTAAGAAATTAAACCTTATCTCTCCCCAACGATCCAACATTAAAAAATCCATACCAAGTACACACTCATGTTATTTTAGGGCCATCCCATTCATCTAAGATGTCATGTAATCATAAATTCCAATCTAAACAATCTAATCCACATCCCAAATTTGATTTGTTTTTTAAGAAACCTAATTCACCCATCTAATCTACATTTGAACCTAAGCCCAAACATCCTATTAAAACCCACAAGAGCTATCTTCCTTCCAATACTTTGATTGGGTCCTACGTAAATACCCTTTGACATTTAATCCAAATATCTGCCATCATGCGTGCTCCCATAAAATCCTTTAATCCACATAGAAAAAATCCATCATGGTTCAATCCTAAATGCATTTGTGCTTATCACCATACCCCGTGGTTATGAAATTGAGCATTGTAAGGCATTTCACACCATTATTCATGATCTTATTGATAAATATGACTTCCTAATCCAGAGTAGATATCCTTCTCCATCCACCACAACTAATCCAACCCTTGTTCCTACATCCCCATCCATCAAAATTATTAAGTTTCCTCCTTCATCCACCCTTTCGCATATCATTTCTCCTATAGAAGGTCCTCCTTTCTTCATCAATATTGTTTTCCTTTCAAATCATCTCTATGATTCACAACCATCTATCTAATCCAAATCTAAAATTATAATAAAAAATCCCATCCAAACCCCTTTGGCATACGCGCGCTCATCCACATCCAAATCATCCACATCTATCATAGTCTCTTTTGCTAGGGGAGCACCTTACCTTCATTGTTGATCCTTTTACATCTTATTTGCATCAACTCATCTAACAAATCTCTTGATGCTGGGGGACTTAACTTTTCACACTGATTTTATTTGATCTCATCCAATCTACTCCAATTATTCTTCTCTGAATCTTCATCCCATTTTAAATTCCACTTTTTTGGCACTCTCTTAGGGCACTATGTTTTTCATCTCGATCCCACTTTTATGTCCATATTTTTTCCTCTTATGGGGGACCATTCATTCATATTTATCCAAAATCCACCATTGTGGTCATATTTGTCCCTCTCTTGGGAGGGACCATCTACTCGTCTTGTTAGGGACACATATTTCCACTTCCTTAAAGGTAGTGCATGGTTTTTATCATTTTTTTACTATCTCATTTTATCAAGATTTTATCCTATCTTGATCGCGACTTTAATTAGGATGCCAACATGGAAAATATTCCCTCCTTTGGTGGTATATCAGAAGTGGAATTACTTAAAATGCATTTCACTTGTGACCATTATATTCTTAGTGCATTTTACTAATGTGATTTTAGTCATATCTCTATATCATTCCTCCATTTTAGTCTCTTCCATCTCTCATTGTGATGATTTGGAATTATGTGGTCATTCGTCACTTTCTTAGATGTGACCTTAAATATGGTCACCATGGCTCTACCTATAACATATTCCTTATGGATAGATTCTCCCCTTTCATAAGAATTCCCTGATCATTACATCTATCACCCTCTCATTTTCCTATTGGAACCAGGAAAAGGGTCTAGGGGTGTTTCTTATACATTCATTGTCCCATCCTAAGTGGTCTACTTAGCTATTCCCAACTCTTCCCCATATCAAAATCGATATCAAAGGATGCTCCAATCAAAATTCAAAGCACTAAAAAAAGAATGATTCCTCGACGGATAGTTGTTCATGTAAAAAAGAAGAAGCAAAAACATGCAAATCAAAAGACGACTATATTATATTACTCTTGCCATTTATATTTTGTATAAAGTAGACCATACCCTCGAAGGATGGATACTACCTTATATCATTTGAAGGCTTCCCGTATTGATCAACCTTCCATTTTATTAGAACCCTAAGAAATCTTCCCATATTGATTAACTTTCTCTCAGCAACCTTCCTGCATTGATCAATTTGCTCTTTCCCCTTCCTAGAGTTGGGGCATAGTTTTAGGGAACACCTACTTTTGGAGATCCCTCTTCCCACGTACAAGTTTCATCTCGAACCCCTTTTTGTGTTGAAATTATGACTATAAGATCATTCCATTTGTATCTTTATGATCTCTTGTATAACTAATTATTGGTGGTTATATGCTAACATCATGTTTTGGTCGCATGTGCCTTGCATTATTTGGATCCCTTCATATTTACCTCTAATACGATTGGAGGAATATTTTCTTTGTGTGTTCCATAGTATGACGTGATGTCGTTCGCACCATAGATCACCATGGTTAAGTTGCATATATCTCTATCTCATCCAAATCCAATTTGAAATTTTGTCTAATATTATCGATCTATGTGATCTTGTCCATCTATTCCATCAAATCTTATCTAATTTATCTTATCTTAAGTCCACTTTTGTGGCCATATTTGTGTTCCCTCTTGGGGCACTATATCTCACATTTTTCTATCTCACCCTTTGGCCATTATTGTGCTCTTTTAGAGCACCATTTCCTCAAATCCAATCTATCCTCAAGGACCACATTTGTGGTCATATTCATTTTTTGTCCAGGAATTTAATTTAACATCCGATCCCATCCAATCTAATCTCATAGTCCACAATTGTGGCCATATTCATCTTCCCTCTGGGAATTTTAATTCTGCATTCAAATAATTAATCTATACATTCAAAGTCCTATCAGGCCATACTTATTCCTTCCCCAGGAATTTTATGTTACAATCCTATATAATTTTTCCACAAAGTCCATCTCATGACCATACTTATCTCCCCCTTGGGATACAATTTTTCACTAGTCTCCTTTTTTGGATTTCTCTCGTGTCCTATGCTAGGGCACCATTGTTTTCAAATCCCATCCCTTGCGGATGCATACCTGTTCACCTCGATTCCTCATCTACGAAATATTTGGCATACCTTTTTGCATATAACTACTCATATTTCTATGACTTTACTATGACCTGTTGGTCATCTTGGCATGCATCCATACTACAGTGATCTTCACCCACTCCCTAGCCCATAGAACATTGTCATTTGTCTCCGTTAAGACCGCAACCGTCCCCTACTGATGTGATATTGGAGTCACCGCCATAGTTTTCCATCATTATTATGATCCCTTTTCCAAGGGCATCTTGCCTTGGTTATTCTTTCACCCATATTTTCATTACCCACTCGCCCTTCATCATCTACCTTTTTCAAATGTGTCATCTCTTTTCCCTTGGCGTCATTGATATATCATTTTAGGGGGATCTCATCATCAATTCTTTATCCTCATCCAACCCTTTTTTTTTATCTCATGGCTTGCCAGCTCAAACCACTCGAAAAAAGGGGCAAAATGTAGATACCTAAAATTGGTATCTATACCCTCATCGCTTACGTGAAAATATTTATTCAATCATCCCCCTTATTTTATTAAATGTCCATCCAATCCCTATTAATTAATTAAGCCACATTAATTAGTTAATAATTTAATATCGTTAATTCCCATTTATCCTATCATTATCCAATCCTCAACAATCAACATTAATTAATTAATCCCCATTAATTAATTAAATATTCATTTAATCTTTATTAATTCGCATTAATTAATTAATTCCCTTTAATTAATTAATTAGTATCCACATTAATAAACATTAATTTTTATTTTTATTTTTTATTAGAGGTTAAAAGGGGTTGAGGGGACCCTACCCCGTACATCGAAAACTCTCCATGAGAGCAGAAAACAACATTACAATAACATCAAAAAACCATAATATAACTGTTCATAGTAATAAGAGCTCTCCAGAGACCATAAAGTGAAACTAACATCAACAAAAAACATAGATAAACTAACATCATTGAAGAAAGAAATATCCAGTATCAGAGACAATGAAAAAACAATACAACCCATCCTAGGTCATTTGTAGGCTTTTTCAAGCCCCTCTAGCACCTTAGTCCATTCTTTCACCAAAGCTTTAATATTAATCACCAAGGATCCCAGGTTGAAACCATCCGGGGTAGCCTTTCTCTTCCTTCCCTGACTATCCACGACATAATAGGTATTAGCGAGCTGCCCCAAAGTCTGAAGGAGTTGCAAGGTTGATTTCACTGTCACAATGCTCCATTCCATATAACTATGGAGAATTACCTTAACCTAATCCATCTCTTTGGTTATGACACCAAAGTTGGCCTTTAAAACCTCAATCTCTCTGCCCTACCCATTGTTGACTGCTTCCTCCACTTGGTCTTCCATCTTATGCCATTCATTGAATAAAAACTAGATCGAGCTCTTAGTGAGCTACATATCACCCTTGAGTTCCTCTATATCCACTAACATATTTTCCAAGTGGTTTTCCCCTTTGATCAAACCAACGTGACCCATTGCCTCAAAGTGTTATTCCAGTTGATCGTTAATAGGGGTCAAGACATCATGTTTGTTGGACTCACCCTTGGTGTTCGACGGGGAGCAAGGGATCTACTTTGATTTCAAGTCCTTAATATTTTGGGCTACAACCACCTCCACCTCATCCTGGTCATCATCTGAGTCCCCATCCTGAGTGTCAGAATCATTGCTTGATTCCTCCTCCTCCAAGTCCACACCAGTGCCATTCACATAAACTTCTAGAGCCAACTTAAGGGAGCCATTTTTATCAATGTCCAGTGTCACCCTTTTGACCAGGAAAAGGATAAAGCCTTGATGGAGAGGGACAAATTCTTCTCATTTTGAACTATAAAATAGAGGCACACAAGGAATGATATAGGAAGGAGGGGAAAATAAAATCTTGGCCATGCCTAAAATGATTTAGAATAGGGAGGTGGTAGGCATAAATACATTTGTGACGACCCTCGAGGGTTAAAAATTGAATGATAGCGAGAGTTACCTCATCATACGGATTAGGTAAAGACAATCTAAGGTAATTAACAAAATGGGAGGTGAGATTCTCATTACCTTTGAGAAAAAGATTCAATTCTTCAGATGCTTTATTAATTAGTATCCACATTAATTAATTAATAAATTAATCCACATCCCTAATAAACCTTCTATTTTAGAAGTTTTTATTCTATATCTAAATGCCCTTACTTTTCTATGTTTTTTATCCTACATATCTTTATCCCCTAGCTACCCATGACTCGTTTAAAACAACCCAATCTCACCTGCCTACTTTAAAGTAGCTTTTCCAACTCTTAAATACACCAAATCCTGATCAAATCACAAAATCAATCCATTTGGGGAAACTTTCCTCGTAATCGGCGGTGACCCAACCTGGTCGTTATCGACCCTATAAAACTAAGTCTTTTCTCTCCATAATAATGAGATACATGCAAAAATCTACGCTCTCCTGTAACCTATGAACTTTCTCTCTCACCTGAGCATTCCTATAACAACTATAGATCTCCCAGACATCGTTTTAATGTGCTTGCATCACTCACAATCATCCTTCACGAGATTATCTCTTTTTTTGTATTGCTTTAATCATATTTTATCACATTATCATTTCTCTTCTTGTAGATAATATGTTGCAGGTTCAGATTAGTTTTAACACCACTCATAGCTTCTCTAACTACCTTCTCTTTTAGTTTATTTGCTTGTAGGTTTCCTTTTTCATCCATCCATCCTCTGCATTATCACAGTCTGCTACAGTCGGCGCTGACCCAAATCCAGTTGGTGCAGACCCAAATCCAGTTGGCATAGACCCAAATCTAGTTGGCATAGACCAAG
Source organism: Taxus chinensis (assembly GCA_019776745.2). Lineage (NCBI taxonomy): Eukaryota > Viridiplantae > Streptophyta > Pinopsida > Cupressales > Taxaceae > Taxus > Taxus chinensis. The sequence continues at coordinate 718,742,943 of CM034150.1, forward strand.
ATCTGGTAGGCGTAGACCTAGATCCAATTAGTGTAGACCCAAATATAGTTGGATTAGATCCAGATCCAATTGGTGTAGACCCAGTCTAGATGCCTTCGACCCAGTCCGGTCACCATCAATCTAGTCCGATTGCCATCGACCTAGGCCAATTGGTGTCGATCCATTCCCAATCGACATCGACCCAATCCAATAGAAATCGACCCGACCCATCTTCTAAATCCAGATCCAAACACAAATGAGCTTACGAGTTTGTTGTAGGTTTCTTTCATCAGATTCAGTCATCATTGCTCTACCTCTACACAGTCTAGGTACTCGTTAACCCAGACCAAGTAATATTTAATTTACAGTCATTTCAATTAAATCAATATCTAAACAAGATCTCAGTTACTTTCATATTCTGTATTTCTTCAATTTTTGCATGCCATCAAATTATCCATCATTTATATCACCTTTTATTTTAAAATAAATGGGGGTTGACTTCCGCTAAGGAATTTACCGCTTATTGGATCTACTTTGTCGGGAAACCCCCGCACATCTTATCTAATCAATTTTGTTGCATTTATTTGAGTTTCAGGTTCGTCAGCTTGTAGCAGGGATGATCCATCATTTACATTGTGTCGGTATCGATCACATCGCATTCAAGGTACCTTAAACACTCTATATTCTGATTTTACTAGTTTCTTTAGTACAAGATCATTTAATTGACAAGGAAAGAAAAATTAGAAAAACATGTAGGTTTCTCAAAATAAGATGAAGGATATGGAATGACATCTAATGTCTGGATAGGCCCTCAATAAAGAATTACAACAGCAGTAGTAGTAGCAACAGTAGGTGGTATTTTCAGATGAGATAGTTTCTAATGTGTAAATAACACCTTCAAGTGGTGTTGATTGATCCATAGTATCCATGGGTTGTGGTTTATTAGTAGTATCAGAGCAAGGAGTAGGAATGGTAGTATTGGGATCATGATCACATTATTTGAATGGGTCACGATCACTAAGAACTGTATGTTTTATGTGCTCATGTAGGAATTTGAAATAGTGATGTACTATAGAGGGAACTTCTTACATGGCATGAATCCATGGCCAACAGAGTAAATAGTTATATGAAACTGGAAATTCAATGAAAAAGAAAACTGTGTTAATGGTTTTTGGCCCTACAGTGATAGGCAGAGTAATGTGACCTACGCATGGATGAACAAAATTATCATATGCACGAAGACAAAGACACGATGAACTAACATTAGTATTAGAAAGACCAATCTTTTCAATGAATGACATAGGAAAAAGATTAAGTTCAGATCCATTATCGATTAAAATACACTTGACACCTACATTGTAAATGTGGATCATGATATGTAATGGTGGATCATTATCAAAAATATTAAGATCGACATTAGGATTGGAGGGGAAAGCAATATGCTGGGAAAATGCATCAAAAAATGTTTGATATACTGAATCTGGATGCATATTAGCTGGAATGCAAGTGGTAGTGAGGAGAGTTTTGATTCTATATCTTAATTCACGATTGATAAGAAGGAAATCATTAATAGAGATACTCATGATGAAGAGACCCTATAAAGATAAGATTAAGGAAAGGATTTGGATCCTAAGAGTGTTCAAATTGAGTTCGGGTTCACCAAAATGATTAAGATAAATATGAAAATATATGCCTAATATGATTTTTATTACAACAGTAAATGAATATACAATTAAGTACATAAATTAAGCTAACCAAACTAAGCAATAAAACATGAAACCCTAATTACAAGGAGTGGAAGAATGTACTTAGCTCATTCACAATTGGACAATACTGGAGTGTTGACCAGATGAATAGAGAGGGAGGATCATCGCACAGAACCCCAGAAAATTGTGTGAGTTGACGATCTGCTTGGACTGGGGCAGCTGGATAGGGACAAGGGCGTCCATGGGTGCCCTATGCCTGTTTTTAGGTGCCTATGTTTTAATAAATTCTTATAAAAATTCCTCTGAGTATTCGCTAGTTGTTCGTTTTTTTTCACCTTTTATCACTATGAGGTCGCACCAAGATCATCGATCTCACTGAAACCTGCAGTGAAATATGAACTTGTAAAACCCTCAAATAGACATCAAATCCTAAAAAGTAAAGATGTAGAATGAGGGGTCAAACTATCCTCAGCTGTCAAGATGGTGATCTTACAATAGAGCGTTGTATTACATATTAGACCCAATGTAGTTTTGTGTGTGTGTGTGGAATAGTGCAATAGGTGGCTCTTGTGCGTGTTGCACCTGATAGCGAGAAAGTAAGCTAGATGTAAAGAAATGTAATAGATGTGTGCATGGAATAAAATAAAATTCTCTCCTATGAAGTGTATGTAGAATAACAATCCCTCGTGTCCCTTGGATGGTGATAGATGGTTTCAATGGAGATCTTAGATGTTTGATGGATGTATCCTTAGGTGGTGATAGCTAATGGTTAGTGTTTGGTCCCTTATAATGATCACATAAATTTATATTTATATGATTTATTTTCTTGAATTCCATAATTAACCTTGAAAAGGAAGACTACCAAAAATATAAGATGTGTAAATGGATAGAAAGGACCCAAAAGATATGAATAAAGTACAAAGGGGTCAGGGGTGCCCAGAGGGGATGACGACGCCTAGGGCTAGTGTCCATGGATGATAAATGTCAGGGTATAAAAAGGAAGACTTAGATAGTAAGGGTGCAAGACCAAAAGTGGAAATAGAAATAAAAGAAAGGTGGTCAAAGAAATGGGTTAATTATTACTTTTCTTACTTAGGAATCATATGAATAGTAGTATGTAATCATGATTAGATAATTACCAAAAGTGCGTGATTTTTTATCTATAGATATCTGATCCACACCATGGAGCCAGGGATCATGTGAAAAGGAAACTCCTATATTAGGGAGAGATACAAGGATTATAAAGAGTTCCAAAGTTTAAATACAAGAGAAGAACCAAAAGCAATTAGATAAGTAGAAGACTTACTTGTAAGAAATGCAACTTATATTCATTAATGAAGAGTAGGAATATGTATAGAGGTGTGTAATGCTTGATCAATTCTATGAGAGAAATATCATGTGATCAAAAGGGTAAATACTCCCTTTAATTTTCATATATTGAATGTGCATATACATGTGCATGTGAGAACTATTAGATACTCAAGGCTTGGCAATAAATATTTTGATCTAGATTAGCTATCAAGGATGTCAAACCTTGGACAATTGTATATACTACAAATTTATACAATAATGTGAGAATGAATTTATAACTATAATAGGGTACACAATAAATGGTTATAAGTCATTTTATATTCCAACTATTAGATAATTGAATTTATTTCAATTTTTTGGTAGTTGATCTTCTATATCTAACGGTTATGTTGTAAGATTCTCTAACAGACTACAGAACTATAGAGTGCCACTTGGAAAGCTATGTAAAGACTAGGAGTTTTCACGTGGATCATTTGAAGTGTCATGGTGAATAATATGGGAACTAATAAAAAGTGTTTCGTAAGGGATATTTGTGATGATGGAGTGAGGTAAGTTCTGTCTAAAGGTGCAAGACATCGATGGGTACTATGAGGCTCTACACATGAAGAAAAGTTTGTACGATATAATGACAATATTTACAAAAAGTTTGAAATATTTGTGCATGTGCAAGATTTATTTACACTTTAAAATTATATATGCATTAAAAAATAATTAAATCATAGATTCAGTTAAAATTAGTAAAATTATGTAATTAAGAATTAAAATCAATTTCTTTATAAATGTAAGTCTACATTGACTAATTAATTTTTATATGGGACAATAGTACTAAATTTACATGTGTGACTTTTAAATGGTCCGTAATAGAGATGAAAAATACCTTCGTATTAAGAAATGTAAAAAATATTCAAGATGTTTGTATTTTAAATGGATTTACTAAAATCTAATATAATAAGGAAACTAAATATTCCAATATTAATTACTATTGTTTTGTTATCTAACTAAAAATTATTGGTTTTTGTTGTTGTTCCCTAGGGAAAAGGCCCTAGCCTGTAAAAAAATACAATTCCGCACCATTCCATGATATACACGATTATCAATGGACACCCAGAATAAGTTTTAGCACTTTATTGTGCACTGTACATTTCCAAAATTCAAAAGATACCTAGACTAATATAAGGGAAACATAGACACAACCACAATATCTATAACATTTACTAAAAAACAAAAAATAGGTAAAAAGGTGCCACTAGAGAACAATAACTGATTGGAACCCATCAAATAACCATCCAAATCTCGAGCAGTCCCAAACACTTTACTCCATCTTCCTACTGGAAGGTGTTTCTACTAATAATTACACCTCAGAGTCTCTCCTGCATGGCGAGGAAGAAGGATATCAGTCCACACAGAAATCGAACATCTTAGCCTTGGCAGTATCTGGAAGTCGCACACCTTGATTTTTTGCAATTTCTTCCATGCCCCTAGAAATACCCTAAACTTCGTGAGCCAATGCATGGATATGGTACTGCATTCTCACTAACCACTCTTCCAAGACCTTATATTCTTTCTGGAGGATGAGTTGTCCCAAATAATTTGAGAGAATATTAGTTGTGCTCAAACCTTGGGTATCTAACTAAAAATTATAACAAAATAAAATTCATTAATAATTATACTTAAAATCTCTAACATTATATATTTTTATTAAATATCATCTCCAAATATATTATTTAGAGTATTTATATTCATTCCATAATATATTGTATTTTCATTATTTTAAAGCCCAATGATATTGGATTTCAATGTGGCATGTCACCAACTCCAAATAATACATCCCAAATAATGTATTTTACTTCAAAAATCTCTCTTACACAACTAAGAGGATAAAATATCCAGTTAATGGATCTAACTTATTGACTTTGTCTAGGAATGAATTAAGAATGTTTGATGCCAAATGGATTCCCCCTATCTTGGGGTTTTAAATATAAATTACGATAGGGCATCAAAGGAAAATCTAGGTTCCTCATGGGTAGGATGTGCCATTAGGGACCTCTCTATATCCCTGATAAGGGTTGTTTCCTTTAATTTACCTGATGGCTCATGTAATGTGGTGGAAGCATCTGCTTTGGTTAAAGGCTTTTGAATGGACCTTCACTGCGGTATTGAATGGATCTGTATTGAAGGGGACTCTATGTTCATTACCAATACTATCAAGACTGAAAAATGTAAGGCAACCAAACTGATAACAGTCTAGGGAAAACTCAACATCTTCTCTCCCGCTTCACTGATGGAACATCCAACATTGTGTAGACACCAATTTTAAGTATGTTTGTCCCCCATCTCGCGTTCACTTTCCTTCATTGTCATCTTGCACATACATATCTCTCTTCCTATTCGAAACCATCTTTCCCTCTTAAAACCTTATTTATCCTATCTATTCCCATCTTTATCCCATAATTTATTTCATATTACCTAATTCATCCTTAATCATACTTACTCAACCCTAAACCCTTCAATTAATCCTTTTATCTTCCATAAATACCTCTTTTAGCATCCCTAGGTCCATGATTACCCTCATTCAATGCATTCTTATCATCCAACTACATTTTATTCTCCCTATGCAATCATAACCCACCTAAAGTGCTTGAAACCTTCATTTCCCCCTTTAAGTCCCTTTACATCGAGCTAATCACCATCTTCACTACCCAAATCAAGGGTCAACCACTATCGATAGGGTCGTTGTTGACCCTATACATATGCCCATAACCCCCATCTCCTCAAAAATTAATTTTATATATTTTGAGCTTTCTTGTGACTCTTGCTTCATTTTTAATCTCTTATTTGGATATGCAACCATAAAATTAGAGCTAATTTGGAGATCTTGCATGCTACTTCAGAGATTTGAAGTCCTCTTCTTAGTCTCTCGCATTTTCTTATTTTCAGCCCTTATCATCTCCCTCACTCTTTTTTCATTAGTTCTATAGGTTTTCCAGTCACCTTGGAGATTTTCTGTTCATCTATCATCACTAATCTTTATTCATATCTCTTTTCCATCTACCCATCTCAACAAAGCCTAATCTACTCTTCCGGTCACCGTCAACCCTACTTGGTCACCATTGACCCGATTTGTACCACCTCTATTCCTATCCCCCACCCCATCTATCATATGCCCTATAACTTCTTTCAGCAATCAAACCTCTTTGTTCTTTTGATATACCTATTCAGAAGTCCAAATTTAATTTTCAGCATCACCAATCATTTTTGATCTGGCCCAGTCACCATTAACCCTGTCTGCATTTATCGGATCTATCAATTTTCTTGCATCCTTTCCATTTTCCCAGCATTACCACATCAGATCCAATACCTTCTCAGTGTTTGAGAGCCTTTTGTAGACATGTATTATGTGTTTTTTGATCCACTCTACAATAGTCTCCATCGACTATACCTGTCAATCTTGGGTCACCGTCAACCCAATTAGGTTTGGTTTAGTATCATTTAATATTTATCATATTTGTATCTTATCTTATCTAGTATATTTCATATCTCTATTTCAATTCACTTATATGTTGCATCCTATCACTTATCCATTATCATTTTATCTAACTCTTTTATCATAGTAGGTTGACATCCATCCCTAGGAAGTTATCACTTCTCAGGACCTGCATTGTCAAGAAACCACCATCCTATCTACTAATCCATTTTTTGCATTTAGTTTCTCTTTATTGTGAGGGTTATCTAGCTCTTAGCGAAGAGGTTATTTTTCCCCCGTATATTTATAATCTTTATATCTTAAGAGGTATCCTTAAACCCTCTCATCATTTGAAGTTTCATATTTTCTTGTATTCCTTTTCACTAATCTGAAACGGGAGTAAGAAAATTTGATCAACATTCTGGCACACCTGGTGTAGCCAACCCTTTCTCTTTGGTGAGTCATTTTATTATTTCATTTCCATTTTCTATTTGTTCCTTCATTTCTACTAACCTTGTCGGTGGGAGTTTTTATTTCTTACGTACGTGATGGATTGCTCGCTTAGATCAACAATGTGTGTGCTTTAGCTAAAATACAAACAAAAAGGAAAATAGAGTTTATCCAAGTATTCCTCATTTTTTCCCTATTTTCTTTTTTTTTTCATTTCTCCATTTCCTTTGTCTACGTGATTTCATCAAATATAACATTTCACTTTGGGATTTAAAAAAGGAACACCTTCATGCTTGCTTGATAATCTATTCCAAGTGGGAGGTAACATGTTGCATTCACACTTCTTCCACACACAAGAAAACTCACAAATCAATTCACACATCTGAAACATCTTCTACCCGTTGGAACTATTGGGATTTCATCACCCGATTCGTAAACAGCCATGATGTTTGGGCCATGTAAGATATTTTTTGATTATCGGTATAAAGGCTAAGCACTCGACACCCTTATTGTTGTAGTGTGTGAAGTGAGTGGTAGGCCCCAATATGAGGCCATGTATAGGTAATCATCACTAATTTGATCCTCGCGTACCTTTGGTTATATTGAGGACGCCAACTAAAACAACCTGAAACCATCCTTATCTTGGCCATTTCCTAAGTTCCCTTTTAAACCCATTTCTTTTTTTTCACAATATTCTAATAATCAAGATAATTAACACCTTACTGCTTGATTTTCTTATCATAATTAAATAATTAGTATAAGTTATTGTTTGTTTTTTCATGCCCGTTATAGCCCATTCTCAAGCAAAAAGAATGAAACATCTAACTTCTTCCAACGACATTCCTACTTCCAACAATCTTTCCCAACATACTTTTACTCTTTCCATTATTTCCTATACATGATCACTGCAACTTTGATTTCTCAACATTTTTTTTCTATGGTCCCTCCTCATGAGACCCATGTGATCTAAAATAATCCCCATATTTAAACCAATCATTTTATCTATCATCATTTTATTCCTTTTAGACCAAAAACACCACCATCTCCCACATCCTTAGGAGCATTTGGACCTCCCACTATCTCTCGTGGATGTGCAGAGTTCCAAGAGATTCTTGACACCAATCTCGTTTCCCTTCATGACTATCTCATTCATAAATCTACCATTCTCCCCATTGATGGGCCACCACTTGAACAAATTTATGCCTAACACTCACAACCTGAATCTACCCAAGTCCTTCTCAACTTTCCATTTTCTTCCCAGGATCCATAAACGAATTAGCAATGGCCCAAAGTGAACATGTTCCCCACAAATCTTAAACCATTATCCCTCAATCTTATCAATCCATGAAATTGGTGGTATCCATTCCAACTAACATCCCTCACATCAATACCACTCTAACATCCTCTTTTCCCATCACTTCCTCACCTACCATGGTCATTAGCGCCCCTATTCAATCCTATCAAGAATCTCACCTTCTCCTTCCACCACCCAAGAAGCATGTCCAAAGCTTGGTGCCCATCTCTACATCCTAAGTACATGTTATGTCATCATCTCACAACCCCATCCTTCAGAGTCTTCTAAAACCCACCAACCTTTACTCTAATGTGTCTTTCAACACCTCCCCCTCAATCAAACTATCTAAACATCTCCACCATCTTACACACACATCCCAACTCATCTTGTACAATATCAATCTAATATCCCCATCTCTCAACAACATCCTATCTCCCAACCTATCCAATCATAAGCATTCAACTATCTTACACCTTATCAACCACCTCCACAAACTCCTACCTATCCTCAATAGTATCAACCTCATCCACATCCCAACCCATCCACTTCGTATAATCCACAACCTCACCAATTAATCCCTCATATGCAAACATATATTGAGTGCATTCAAGTTTTGATAAGTATGTTGGCTAATATCAAATTTGATACTTTGGGTCTAAAGAGCTCATTTACTTATGAAAAAATCTACAATGAGTCAATAAATCCATCAATTCCCATTAAACCTTAACCTCTGCACTTGGAACTCCCCAAATTTTCTAAGTTCAATAGTAAGGGGGACCCTCAACAACACCTTGTGCCTTTAGTCACACATGTTATCTTATTTCCCACGACCAAGATCTCATGCTTCACACTTTCCCCATGTTGTTGGTTTGACCTGCATTGGACTACTACAATGGCATTCCCCAGCACTCTTTCTTATCATTCACCCAACTCACGTAATTGTTCTTAGAGAATTTCTCAATTAATATTGTACTTAAAATCACCATTACCAACCTATATGTCATTAAATAGTTTTATGATGAATCCACCACATATTTCATCTTTAGATGGCATGCCATCATCAATCAGTTATCCTTTTCACTTCCCTAAATTGATATTATTAAATTATTCTCTCGATCATGTGTGAAGCATATCTCTTCCACTCTTCAAATCCAATCTTTTCAAACCTTTAAAGATTCATTCACCATGGCTCACAGACTGTAACTCCACACCATTGAGCAAGGTCATATCAAGCTTCCTTCTAATAAATCAAAAACTAAGTTCACCAAGCCCTCCATCCATAATAACAAGTCTAAAAACACATCCAATGCCATCGTAGTAAAATCCTCTTATGCATCCACTTCCCATAATGATCCTCCATAAAGGTCTCCTCGACCCACTCCTAACTACAGTCCTCAGAGAATCATATAGCTATATCTTTTATAAAATCATGGTTTCTCATCTTATCTAGCTTCCCTCTATCCACCTTGTTGATGACACACATCCTAATCCCACGTAGTGCTATGAAGACAACTAGTGAAAACACCATCAAGTTTGCAACCATGAAATTGATATTTTTGTACTTTTAAAGGCCTTGTACAATGGCTCATAGACCGTGTGGACCTTCAGTTGGACAATCCTAACACTCCTCCCAACCAATCCTTAGACGTCTTTAAGAAACCCTTCCCCAATCATCTGCCTAATAATCAAACTAACCCCACTACATCTCAAGCACCTAATGATCATACTACACTAAATCAAGATTCAACATCACCACCCACACCCATCGCCACTTCATCTATTATACCTAAATTTATTTCAATAATGACCTCTATGTATACACTCTCATCTGCATCCACACCCATGACTACTTCATTATTCACATCTATTATGCCTACATTCACATCTATTATAGCCACTTCACCTATATCTATTCCACCAACACATATCTTATCCACACCTATTTCCTTATCTATGTCTACATATACCATCATAACTACGCCTGAACCTATGTCTCCATCTACTACATCCACTATACCATCATCCATTCCCACAGCTACCCCAACACCTATCTCTACATCTATGCATATTCCAACATCTCCTTATTTTTCCACATCTACAACCATATCCATACCTACATCAATATCCAAATATGTGACCACATCTATGTCATCCCTTAAAACTCCAACCACAAAGACACCCCCCTTAACACAACCACAAATAATTTTCATGCCCCATCCTCATCATCAACAATTCTAATCACTTCTATACCAACATCTCCAAGACCCACACAATTTGTGACTCCTCCCAATCTCATCATGTTTTTTATCCAAAAACAACTTACATATTCAATTTCCACATCTACAACTAAATCTAAATCCAAATCATCTGATTCTTCCTCTAAATATTCCTGAGTCGAAATCATTGTGATCCCCACCAAGGGAAAAGTCTGGAAAAAAAAAATCTAAGAGCCTTGGTGTGCCTTCTTGAAAATATCTCACCCATCCACATAAGAAATTAGAGCTCCTTCCTCTAAGCCCCAACCATCTAAACCATCTAAGAAATAAAATATCCCATCATCTATCCTAGGAGTTTTCCCATCCATTTTGGGACCAGGCCCTTCATCTAAAAAACCCCATCACTACCAACAAATCTTAGCCAAAACCATCCATTCCTTCTTCTCTAAGTATAAACTATAACCCAAGGCTCCCACAAAACCTCACAAGAGTAAGGAAACACTTTTACCTTCATCCTCCTCTTCTCAATACAATTAATCCACAATCCATGAAACCCCTTCTTCAAAAATCCCCATTGGATCATATACTAAAATATTTCAACATCTCATCCACACATCTTCCATCACTCTTCCTCCAATAAAATCCTTCAATTCATGTGGGAAAAAACCCATGTGGTTTGATTCTAATGTTATTTGCACTTACCATCATACCCCTAGACATGATATTAAACATTGCAGGGTCCTCCAAACCCTCATCCATAATCTCATAGAGGAGGATGACCTTCTTATTGATTAAGATCTCCCTTTCTCATCGACTAATTCATCCAAATCTAAGAATAATATTATGATCAAATCCTTACCCCCTAAGACCTCTAAATCACCTTCTTTATCCAAGTCTTATTTTATAATCCCTACACCTAACACTACCTATTCCAAATAAGGACCTCCTCTCTTCATCTATGTCATTCGTATCGCTACTCACTCCTGACCTTATGATCCTGAATCATCTACTAAATCTAAACCCAAGGTTATCATCATCACTCCATCTAATGAACCCACTCCATCTTCATCTTCATCTAAGGCCAAAGTATCCATCTTAGCCACTCCACTAGCTTTGAATCATATTTCCATAGAGCAAAGTATCATAAAGTAACTCCATCAGGCTCTGGTCAAAATGTCCCTCTATGAGCTCATCCAAAGTTCTCCTAATCATCTATAATTTCACATCGAAGCCTTGTAGCATATCCCAATTACCAATGATGAGAGTATACCTTTCACATCCCTTGTTGAGGCCCTCACAGCTTCCATCGCTATTTCTTTTGATGACACTGAAATTCCTGATATCTTACCTGAGGATTACGATTTTCTTCTCTTAATCATTTTGTGCATAAATGACACCTTCATCCACCAATAAATGATTGATAATGGTACCAGTATCAATATAATCTCATCACATAACTTTGATCAGCTCACAATTCCTAAATCTATTGTCACTTAATCATCTGCACTTTCAATGATGTTGTTGCCCCCGTAACTTGGGCATAGTTATCCTTCCCATCTATGTCAGTGAAAAGACCCTCTAAGAGATGTTTTACATTGTTGAGGGGGAGTTCCAATATGTAAACACAAAATCACACACTTGGGTACATATCTAGGTCCTAAGAAAATACCACTATTCAGATGATTCCTAAGCAAAAAAACTAGTAATTGACATCTATCTTTGGCCTCTTTAATTTCTTTCTTTCTTTCTTTCTTTGTGGTCTTGCACACCTCACTACCTAGTCTGATCTTTATTACTTTATCTTCATTGACTCTGGACACCAACGCCACCTAGGATGCCAATGCCTAGGTGCCCTTGTCCCCTTTGGGCACCCCCAACATCTTTGTATCTTACCTCTTTTGGGCTCTTTTAGATTTTTTGCATCTTATTTTCTTATGGGTTGGCCTTTTAGTTTTCAATTATGAAATTTAAACAAGGGAATCTTATAAATACAAAGTTATGTGACCATAATAAAGGACCAATCTCTAAGAATCTACTATCATCACATAGGGTTGAATCCAAAGGCATTCTAAGAGCATTGAAGAATCCATCTGGCTATCACTCAAGGTACAAGGAACTGTATTTTCTACATACACTTCATAGGAGAGGAAGTTCATTTTGATATCTAAAAATCTATTTACATTGCTACATCTAGCTATTGATAACTATTCAATGCATCTTACATAAGAGCTTCCTAGGACATGATTCTATAAACACACAAAGAACTACATGGACTATGAGATGTAGTGCAATGCTCGGTTGTAAGTTCACTCTGTCGAGTGAATATCAGGGTCAGTCTGACTCCCCATTTGCATCTTTTTATTTTTTAGGATTTGATGTTTTTTGGGGTTTTGCAAAATATCATTTTCTTTGTAGGTTACAGGTGAATTATGTAGACATAATGTGACATATAGGTGAAAAATAGTGGAGGGTAACGACTTTGGTGTGACAAAAAAAAAATTCTTGAGGTTTTGTACAGACACGTGTGCCCAAAACCAATCTTTAGGACCTAGGCACCCCTGACCTAGTCTAGATGCCCCATTACATTTTTTTTTTATAGTTGTGTAATTTTTTGAGTGTGGTTAGGATATATTCCTCCTCATGTTCAACAGTTTTCCATCCCAGTACACTTCAAAATTCATTTTGAAATCAACTAAGTCTCCTATTTTCTCTCTTACACCTAGGGTTTCATTTTTATCTAGCTTATTGCTTAGGTCAAATCTAATATTTATCATTTATTTATCATATGTTACTCTACAATTAGGATTTCATAAACTTCAATATTTTTTCAATCATTAGGTGAACCCGATGCTCGAACCCAGCCTTTCTTCTAGGTATTTTGTCATCTATTTATCATGGCTCAATATTATGGACCATTCACTAAATCCTGACTTCAAAAGCTCAATGATCCACTTGTTGAACATCCCTAGGATCTAGATCTTACTTTATTTTCTCCTCATGAGGAAGCCACCAATCTTGTTGAGCTTAATGTTCCTACATCAATCCCCACCTCTATGCCTATTACTACTCAACCCCCTTCTTCCACTCTTCCTCCTACTTCTACTATTCCCATATTTGTTCCTACTCCCACTAACCACTTCACTCTACCTATTTTTTCTCACACACGGAAATTCTCTTCCACTGGAACTCAAGACTTAGCCCCTCTCTATCAAGATCTCCAAGTTCAAATCCATCAACTGCAACAGACTACTTTTCGTGCATCTCCATCTCTTGATTCTACATTACTACTTCATACTCCCTTCACACCCGTCATTTCCACATATGAACTTCCTTTAAACTTTGTCACTCCCAAGCTTCCCATTTTCAATGGCCATGGTGATCCTCAAGGACATCTCTGAGCATTTCATGTGTCATGTCTAGATTTTGCATATGATCATACTTTACTAGCAAAGCTCTTTCCTAGAAGTCTCCAAGATTTTGTAATGCGTTGGTTCTATGATCTACCTATCCATTTGGTTATATCATTTACACATTTTTCGATGCTTTTATCACTCATTTTTCAGTCAATATCAGCTTTACGATATCATATGCTCAACTCACACAAATTAAACAAGGATCTAACAAGCATCTAGTGGACTATGTTTTACGATACAAAAACAACTTAGCTAAGATGTCTAATGTACTAGAGGACTCTGAAATTCAATATTTATCTTTCAATATTCTCTTACCACCTTTATAGGTGTTGTCATGACTTTTTTCAAGGATAAAAATTAAACTTGAAAGCATGACAACCATACCCTACTGTGAAATTTTTTACTTGAAGGTCATCCCAAGCCCTCCTTCAGATCATCCTAACACATGTATAAATCCTATAGAATCCTTATAAGTGGTCATTTGTGTTGTTTCAAACTGGTCCACAGGTGATTTAGGGATATAAAGTTCATTCAAGCAATTCCAAGTCAAGATCCTTCAAGATAGGCTCTTTAAGAAGTTTAAGAAAGGCCATTTTCTTGTCTTCCTAAAGCTACCACACCCCCCTATGGAGCGGAATAAAAGGCTAAAAAATAATCAAAGAGATGTATCAGAGAGCTAAAAAAAATTCAAATAATTTTGGAATATTCTAGGAAGTTTCAGAGGTTTTGGGATAATTTCAACAAAACAACATCCTGGAAAGTGAAGCAACTTACAATGCACAAACACCCCCTGAGCTTTAGGAAGTGATTCTAGGAGCTCTGTGAATATTTGGAGGTAAAAAAATCAGTGGAAAGATAATTCAGAGCTCTAGAAGATGGTGGTCTCTAATATTTCACAAGAATCAAACAATTCTACTCACAAATTGATTTCAACATGTAAAACCTATGAGCTCGAAAGAAAAGCCTATTTTAGGAGGTTTAAGGAAGATTGAAGGTATTAAAACCCTTATATTGTTTTCAAAAGTAAATTTCTAGTAAATTTCATATAAATAAGTCCATGAAAATACCTTTGAATGCTTGAATTACGCTTTTGTCAAGTTGTTCCACAAGATAATGAAGTTAGTCATTTTTGTGGACACGTGTCAAGCCCATGTGGTGGCACAATTTTTTGCAACAAGAGTCCCAAAATTTTGGGACATTTGGGAAAAAAAGTGCAAGCAGCTCCCATGTATCCCCCTAGACCATGATATGACCTCCTTTGAGCACAAGTAGCATAGTTAAGCCCTTGTTCACCATTTTCCTAGCCCCCTCACCCTTCCATCTCAGAAAATCACCTCTCACCACATAGACGAATGGGGAAGGGGCACACTTTTTTGCACCAACCATAAAAAAATTTAGTATCGCTGGGAAAATTTTCTCCACCCATGCTCAACCCCTTCCCAAGTCACCCATGTGACCATGTTTTAGTCCATGGGTGATTTAATTGATTTTTGGCCAAATTCTTAATAACAAATCATGCAATGACACTTGGACCAATGGGAAGGTGAAATTTTTTACACCAACTATCCCAAAAAACTTGGATGGTTAGGACAAAAAAGTGCACCCATTCCCAAGTTGAATAAAAAACTAAGTTTTTGGTTTTAAATGTTGATTTTGGTGTTTCTTGTCTGTGCACGTACAAAACCTCACTGTCGGCAATTTCCATTTTCTTCCATTGTTACTACTTCCTTCCCTTCACCATTGTATTGAACATCTATTCCTCCTCCTATATTACTTGTATGTCACCCAAAACCTTGATTTTGTAGTAGACACCATGTTTGTTCACTACTAGAATGACTTTGTAACAAGAACGGTGAAATGCTCATATCTCACAATCTGGAGCATGGATTGAGGTGATATTTTTTTAAGACTTCCTCATTTTCAGAGGCCATAAAGAAGAAATTCACATAATTAAAAATTATTCCCTAGATTATTAATGGAAATGAAAACTCCATTTTATGCCCTATCTCTCATTCCTCATATTTCTCATCAATCCGGCAGTCGGATCAAACTAAAATTTTACACACAAACTCTAGGAGAAAAAACTATCCCGATGGAATTGGTTTCACTGCAATCGCAGGTGGAGAAATACCCTATAAAAAATCTTGGTGACTCCATTAATGGTTGTCATGGTGTCTCTGTGCCTGAAGCTCTCACCAAGTAAAGAATTTTTTTTTAATTTCTAAGCTTTCCAATGAGCGAAACGCAGTGAAATTTGGAGCACGAGATCGCAATGAAGAGACGAATCCAAAAATATCATTCCTGTCACAAACTGAGGGAATTTTTTCCACTTATTAAAAAAAATAAATTCTATGATCCCCCACATGCTAAAAATAGTAAGTCCTCTGAATTACAAGTTTGATCACCCAAGAAAATAAAGAAAGATGCAAATTGGAAAGCAAAGTGAAAAATGACAAATTTCCCAAAATAACAAGTCCCAAAAAAGCAACCTGCGAAAAGCATAAATTTGCTAAAAATTGTAATTCCTTAGCAATGAAATATGTTGGAATGTGCTAGGAGATTTAGAAGGTGAAATTAGGACAAAATTGGTGATATGTCCCGAAATAGTAGGTCATGGTTTCACATTCTAAAAATAGAAAGTTTCAGTTTTGGGCACAGAAAGTTACAAATGGCTTTATTTTCATTCATCTTTCTACTTTTTGGACTCTCCATGGGATAATGGGATGATTTTATGATTGAAATAGAGAATTGTGAACTTCATAAGGGTCCTGGAAGCATCCTCCTAAATTCAATGGTGTTCTAAATCATAGCAAAGCATCGCAGGGGTGCAACAGGTGGATCCATCTTCATCACTCGGGAAATTGGGTGAGTCAAAGTGAGTCGGTCAGGGTGAGCTCAATGAGCTAAATATTTTCTTCAATAAAATGTTGAGGAGGATCATCATGAGTATTGCATATTTTCATCCCATACTCACATTGGGAGGTCTCAAAATGTCTTTCTAAACACTCATTTCATGGCCAAGGATGTTCGTGCATGATCAGCATCAACAAATTCTTCATCAACGATGAAGGTATCCTCACTTGGGAGAATCTCTTATCTTCTCTCCTTCCTCATTCTTACTCCTCTTCTCCACCCCCTTTATAATTCTTCATTGTGAGAAATCATGACATTTGTCTAATTAATTAATGTGACTATAGTCCAAAAATGTAATAAGTTTCCTTTAATTGATAAAAGGGGACTTAATATTGTTTTCTAGGAATGTCAATAGTTAGATGTTGTGAAAGGACTTAGTGAAAAGACACATGGGGGTTAGGATTGAATAGTTATTTCTAAAATGGTATATATAATGTAATGTCACCCATCATTCTTAAGGGTTGTCTAATTTTGTGCACTCAAGAGAGAGATCTATTTGAGAAAGGTAAAAGAGATAACATGTATTCTATTTTCCCTGTTTACTTTTCTTCCATTCTCTAGCATTGTACAACTTGTGAATATGTCAATAAAGAAAGGAGTTTCTTCTTTTCATGATGTATGAATGTGTGAAACTTTGTGTTGCATGGTTTCCTCTCATCATTGATGTTCTAAGCATAGTTGTTTATTACCTATAAAATTTGAATGTGATACTTCTGATTATCTTTGGCAAGAATCTGATTTTATACTTGTAAAGCTAATCCCCCCTTTCCTAATTTCTCACTCCCCCCTTCCCCATCATTCAGCAAATTCCTCCCTTTCAATTCATTACAATAATTTTATGCGGGTACATTGGAATGTTCTTGTTGGATCCCTGAACTCTTGGCCATCAAAATATTTCCCTTTTAGTTCACTCATAATAAAATGGAGCTACACCATCTAAGAAGAGGGACGTAAAGTCCCAAATAATTGGCAAGATATCCACCAATTTGTCTTACCTAAAAAAATTCTCACCAATAATTTTGTGGCACCAACCTTGGGGAAATATTGTGAGAAATCTGCACCCAAAATACGATCACAAAAAAATAGAATACTCCAAAAATACAAAAGAAATGAAAAATTGAAAAAATATAAAAAAAGGTTGATTGAAATCCATTTTTGAAAAGCCCATTGTTTGTTCATGTGAATGATCCTTCATATTTTAAAAGTGTCCTTTTGTATTCCCGCTACAAGATTTTCCCAAAACTGGTTGAAAAGTGATATACCAAGCTGAATAGGTTGGGAGGAGTTATTGATCCTAGTTTTAAGGCTTTTGTAAAATATAAAAGAAAAGATCATAAATAACTTATACTATTTCTATCAAAGTTCATCCCCATATAATTCTCAAAGTGGTTCACCTAGTAATCTGATCCAAACTCTTGTTGATACTCTTACTACGAATTCTCCCATCTTACAACCACTATTGAACAATTGAATTCCCTAGTGAAGGAGAACAATAATATGAAGAAGAATTGGGAGAGGAATTTGTAGAAGAGGAAGAGGAAGTTGAATAAGAAGAAGAAATGGTAGATGAAGAAGGAGAAATACGCCAACCTATTATTTCATGGGGGAAGGAATATATGATCACTTTCTCTTACACCTCTCTTCATAATCTACTAACAGGTTCCGGCAAGAAATTTCCTAATTTCAAAGGTGAAGGTATGTAACTTTCCAAAGAACATATATTTTCCTTCATCACATCATGTGGAATCCTTGGAATGGAAAAAAAAAATGTTGTCGTTATATTGTTCATGGAGAATCCCTACAAGAAAAGGCAACTGAGTGGTTCTAACTTCTACCTACTAGATCCATCACAAGTCGAGAGGGCATCAAAACCCATTTTGAAGAAAGATTCAAATCAGACAAAGATTTCCAATATCTCCTCGTGTAATTGGTACAAATAAAGAAATACGAAAATGAGACTATGATACTATGAGAGATTTTGTAGCTCATTTCAACTGGTTACTCTATAGAATACCAAGATATGATTTATCATTCGAAGACAATATCAAGATATTCTTCATCAATGTACAACCTCCTAAAGTATGATTCTTTCTCTAAAGTGTTCAACTAGGGAATATTACACAAGTGAAAATAATGGCCATTGAATTAGAAGATGACTTCATCATGTCAGGAATGATCAAGAAGCCTTCAAAGGGTAAAGCTCAACACCCCAAAGATGAGAGAACAAATCCATTGTTCCAGAAATTGGTAACTAAAATGAAAATATTGAATAGGGAGGTTTCTCAATGATAATTCCATCAAGATCATAAAAATAAATCATATTGCAGGGGCACCCTAAAGGATTGCCTTAGAAGCTACACCTGTCAATTGAAGTTGTCAAACTCAAGGAGATGAAGAAGGACTCAAACAAGAAAGTGAAGATGGTGATTTACTAGAGGTTGAAGAAGTAGAGGATGATGTACAAATAAGATTTTGTGAGTATCCTGGAGGTGAGGAATATGATGGCATAGATGCAGCCAAGTTTTCTCATGTGTGGTGTTCACCCATTCCCAGTCCTAAAAATGAGATCTTTCCTCCACTGCTGCTGTGAAGATGAAGACTGAAGATACCCCATGGAAAATTTGTAAAAGAAAATAATCAGTAAAGGATCTCCACTTCCACCCTCCATGAAGTATACATTGGAGAAAATCGATCTCATGACAACCAAGACTTCACTTACTATTCCAAATAGTCTTCCAATACCTCTTCTAAATCTAATTATGGATTCTTTGAATTATAGTCCTTCAAAAGCCTCCATTGTACCTAAATACCAAAATAGTATGAGGATGAATCATTGCATAATAACCAAAGAGGAGGATGAGATTTTCATATTGATAGGACCAAACATCCTTTTTTGAGGAGGTATTAATCTTCAATAAGCATTGAGAAATATTTAATTACAAAATGATAAAACCAAGTTTCCTGATGATGCAAGCCATGGGGAAGATGAAGTGTTCGTTGATGAATTGCAACTTAAAAAGTCATTCTATGTGCATATCCACGAGGAGGATATATTCTCATTCACATTTTGAAGATAAATATTCTCTTGATCATGTCATCCATGAAAAAACAAGGAAACATGTGATGAGATCTCGAGAGGTTTGAAGGAAGACTCCATGCAAGAAATGCTAAGAGACACGATAGAAATAGAAGACCCTCATATTAGTCTCAAACTCCTTATGCAAGATATGTATTTACAAGACAAACATGAATCCAATTCTAGTTTTTTAACTGATTCAAAGAATGGTCATGACGAAATAAAAAAAGATGAGAAATATAATGTATCTCCTGAGCCAATACCTATTGGATGCGATGATGAAATGGAAATATTATCTTTCCCATTCAAAGAAGAAGATTATTTTTATGATAAAAATTTCGAAACACATAGTTTTTTGGTCCTCAGAGTTGAGATTCATCATGACAAAGAAGTATTGAAATGCAATGAGATTTGGGATAATGAATAAATTCTTCCTAATGGTTACCTTGATTTTCAAGATGAAGGTTCTTCAAATGAATGTAAAGGTGAACTATTGGAACTTAAAAGAAGGACTCCATGCTAGAAATATTGATCGTTGTAGTATAAGGTGTAGAAGATCCTAAGCTAAGTCTTGACCTCTTAGCTCATGTTATGGTCATACACGATAGGTATGAGGCTACTTCAGATCATGTAGTAAAAATGAAGCTACTTCTCGATCATGTCACTAAGGAAATCCAAACACCCCATAGTGGAATGTACTAAAAGGATGAATTTAAGGTTTCTTCTGGAAAATATGTAAACAAGCATGAATGAAGGAAATAAGGAAAACTCAATATATTCAAACAAAAATCATCCCTGGAGTAGAAATGATATTCTTAATGAAAAAATCAGTAGTGTGGATGATCACATATGACAATTATCATTTTCTAAACTGATTTCAAAGAGAGTAAAGGCAATGGAATTTATGAGAAAAGATCTGAACATCAAAGAGATAATGTAGGCTCACTTATCCCAAGTATACATGAATTCATGAAAGCACTTTAATTTCATAAGTTGTTGAGGAAAGGAGGCTACTTATACCCGTCAATTGCTTTACAGAACATCGTCACTTAGTGTTACCCATCCAGTTGTAACCTTTGAAGAGAAAAGAAGTGTTATAATGAAAGTGGATTATCCCACGCATTGTACCATAGGTGATATAGGTGTGTGTTTCCCTTTCCCTTGTGTGTTTTTTTTTCCTTTTTTAGTGTGGCGTGTTTTCCTTTTAGTTGTGTTGTGTGTGTGTGTGTGTTCCTTTTTTATGTCTATCTCTTATAATTCGAGTGATTCTTTAAAGCCCAATGGATAAGGCATTATTCTGCAAACCGAATTAAGATTATAGAGTCCCTCATGTTGTGTCCTTATTGTTCTTGATTCAATAACATGTCCACTAGCTAGAGCTAGCTATTATCATGAGTTTTTTTCAAGGGAAAAATTCAAACTTGAAAACATGACAACTATACCCTATTATGAAATTTTTTGCTTGAAGGTCATCCCGAGCCCTCCTCTAAATCATCCTAACCCCTGTATCATCCCTATCCTAACCTTATAAGTGGTCATATGTGTTGTGTCAACCTCGTCCATAGGTGATTTAGAGATATCAAGTCCATTCAATCACTTCCAAGTCAATATCCTTCAAGATAGGCTTTTAAAGAAGGCTAGGAAATGGTTATTTCTGGTCTTGTTAAGGCTCATGTGCACCCCCCATAGAAAAATGTAATGATAAAACTCCATAAAGGAGGTGTATTAGAGGGATAATATTTTTTTTCAACTGATTTTGGAATATTTTGTGAAGTTTCATAAGTTTTGGGATAGATTTAGCAAAAGTGGGTTGTGGAGGGTGAAGCAGTTTGTAGTGCAAAAACAGCCCACTGAGCTTCAGGAAGTGATTCTGGGAGATAATTAAAGATTTATAGGTAAAAAAAACATTGTTGGAAATGTATTTCAGATATCTAAATGAAGGTGATCTCACATATTTCAAAAGACATAAGAAATTCTTCCCACAGTTTGATTTCAGCATACACAATCTATGAGCCCTAAAAAACCTATGTTTTAGAAGTTTGAAGGAATAACCAAAGTATGCGACCACTCCCATTTTTTTCAAAAGGAAATTTATAGTTAATTTAATATAAATAAGTACATGAAGATACCTCTGGATGCTCAAGTTATACTTCTGTCATGTTTCTCCGCAAGGTAGGATCATAGAGTTAGTCAATTTTCTGGGTGGAAACATGTCAAGCTCAGGTGGCAGAGAACTTTTTTACACTAACCATCCAAAAAAATTGAGATAGTTGGGACAAAAAAGTGCTCCCAGCCCCCTATAGCCCCCTGGACCATGATGTGACTTCCTTTGACACCAAATTGCTCAGTTAAACCATGTGTAACATTTTCTAGCATCCCACCTCTAGCAAATCACATAGCACCATTTGTCAAGCCTAGATCAGGGCACAATTTTTTACACCAAGTGTCTAAAACATTTGGGATAAAAAAATTCTCCCAACCCCCATTGTTGTTCTCTGGTCTACCACATGACCCGTAAATTTTCTTATGAGGTTTTTTCTAGCCCCCCTCCCCTCCCTGCCTCAGAAAATGACCTCTCGCCAGTTGTCAAACCTGGGTGAGGGCACAAATTTTTGCACCAACCATCCCAAATTTTTGGGATGGTTGGGGATACATTTATCCACCCATGCTCCAATCCCTTCCTAGGTAACCCATATGAACTAGTTTAGGCCCTTGGGTGCTTTAATTATTTTTTTTCACAAATTTCCCAATAGCCAGTCATTGAACGCCACATGTCCTCATGTGGGTGAGGCACATATTTTTGCACCAAGAATCCCAAAACTTTGGGATAGATAGGAATAAAAATTTCTCCCATCCTAAGGTTGAATACAAAATAATTTTTTTTCATTTTTTGTGTTACTTCTACTTCTTCCCGTACGTGCGCACAAAAACCCCAAATGTCGGAAATCTCCATTTTCCTCCATTTCTGCTACTCCCAACACTTCACCCTTACATTGTAAATTGATTAAAATTTATCCATTTCTTATATCACACAAAAAATTTGCATTTTCATCTGGCACCATGTCAAAAAAATTCCAAAATCTTCCATTAGTGGAAATGGTGAAGTGCTCATATCTCTCAAACCTCAAGGTGGATACCAGTGAATTTTTGGGAATCTCTTCCTCTTCCAGAAACATTCATGTTGAAAAACAAAAAAATTTCAGATATTTCTCAGATAATAAATGGCATAAATTTCAATTTTTTTCCATTAAACTGTTCTTCCCCAAATTTCTATTGATCCAGAGAGCAAGTGAAGTTGAAATTTTACACAGGACATCCAGAGATAAAACCCATATCAAAAATGGTGTTTTTTCATCAAACCAAGGAAGGGAATACCAAATTATAAAAATAGTAAGTGTCACTAGCTCAAACTTACTATAAATAGGAAGTTCTTATAATATCATAACCATTCAACGTAACAAACTCCAAAAATGGAAAACTAGGACACACAAGCCAAAAAAACAAAAAAGTTAAAAATAAAAAAAGATAAAAAGTAACTTTCTAAACATTTAAAGTGCTTAAAAACTGGTCATAAAGCATATGTGAAAATGATCCAAACATGGTGATAACCCATCATCACTGATACTAAGCTAAAAAGGTAACCTTTCCCGAAATAACAGCTCATGAAACCTAGTGTCTAAAAATAGCAAGTTCTAATTTCGAGTGCAAGAAGTTGTTATCACCTTTTTTCGTGACTCATATTGTTACTTTTTGTCATCATAAATTTCAAATTCACTGATCTTGAGCCCATTTTGGCCTAAGTGTGGGTGACGATAATTATTCTCACATGGACATAGAGGAGCTCAAGAATAAAATGTTGGGCGGAGCAAGAGAGCATGTCGAGGAAATAACTTCAGAAGGTTCTTGAAAGTATATCAATGAGGATCATCATGAGCATTTCATGTTTCCATCCCAAGCTCACATTAGGAGGTCCAAAATTAGTGTTTCTCAACACTCATTTCATGAGCTAGGGAGTTCGTGCATGATCATCAATGGAAAATCTTCATCAATATCAGAGACATCTTCATCCTTGGGAACATTTCATCTTTCCCCTCCTTCCTCATACTTTCTCTTTTTCTCTACCCCCTTTCTAATTAATCATTGTGAGAAATCATGACATTCATCCTATTCATTAATGTGACTATAGTCCAAAAATGTAAAATGTTGCCCTTAATTGATAAAAGGGGACTTAAGGTTCTTTCCGAGGAATGTCAAAAGTGACATGCTATGTAGGAGATATGAAAATTCACATGGGGAGTATATGAAGAGTCTTCTGAAGCTCTACATAATGTAATGGCATCCTCATTATTAAGGTTTTTCAATTTTATGCACTAAAGAGAGACCTCTATTTGAGTAGGGAAAAAGATATAACATTCTTCTATTTTCCCTATCTACTTTTCTTCCATTCTCTAGCATTATACAACTTGTGAAGATGTCAATAAAGAAAGGAAATTATTCTTTTCCTGATGTATGAATGTGTGTAACTTTGTGTGCATGGTTTCCTCTCATCATTGATGTTCCAAGCATTGTTGTTTCTTTCCTATAAGTTTTGAATATGATACTTCTAGTTATCTTTGGAAAGAATATGATTTTCTACTTGCAAATCTAATCCACCCTTTCCTAATTTCTCACTCTCTTTACCCCATCATACAACAAATTCCTCCCTTGCAATTCATTGTAAGCATTTTCCATGCATATAATGGAGTGTGCCTATTGGATCCACAACCTCTTGGCCATCAATAGATTTTCCTTTTTGTTCATTCACAATAAAGTGGAGTTGTACCACACAAGCATAGGGACCTAGAGTCCTAAAGCGTTGGCAAGATATCCACGAATTTGTATACCCAACAAATTTTCTCACAAACAACAGGAGATCGTCATATATGAAACCTCTCCATCACTTGATCAATTATGCCATACACTTAAGCTATTTAAAAGAAAACTATTATCTATGAGCAAGCTTAAATACCATGATCAAGATTCATCTTCTACTAGTTTTCAAAGTAAATCAACTTTCAAGCCATCTATTAATCCTAATGAAACAAAAGCTACTATTAACGCTGCCTCTACTCCTGAAAAGCTTCAGTGGCAGCCTCCAAAGCATACATTCACAAATTTTCTTTGTGTTCCACATATTCTATTTCCATGGCTTGTTGAGAGAAATCATATTACACTTCCGTCTCCACTTAATCTAGATCCATCTCACCCTAAAGGCCACAATTATAACAAAAAATTCAGCAACTATCATCAATGCATTGGGCATTATACAAATCAATGTTTCAAACTTAGACATCTTATTCAAGATCTCATTAACAATAATGTCATACAACTTCTAGATCCTTCGGAATCTACATCGGTTAATGACAAAAAAAAATAAAATTTTTTGATGATCCTCTCCATAAGCACAACAAGCAAGCTGAATCTTTAGCCAATCACACATATTGTGCAGTGCCTCCTCCTTCATCAGGGGATCTTGATTCATTATTTTCTCATGTTGATGCATCACCTCCACTCATTACATTCTATGCTCATGCTACATTCTCTTCTGACACATTACATATTAATGCTGTTATTAGACATCATGTTATCAATAATACATTGATTGAACCATAATTCATATGATTGTGTGCTCTATTGCACTTTTGGTTACCATCAACTATTTTTTATCTCATATTTCATATCTTGTTCCTAAATATTATGTTTACGTCAAGCTTTCGATAACAGTTGGGCCTCTTACCATTATTGTTTCATTCATTTCGGCTCCTTCAATCAAATATTGTGACATGTTTTTTAGGTCTTCCTTAGCTCTGTGCCACTCAGGATATCATTTCCATGAATCACTTACGTCTAAATTTCATTCACAACAACCAAGTAATCACCATCAAAGGTGTTTTGTCATGCACACCATGGCTATAGCCTCTTCTTGAGGTTTCTATTACACTCGCTAGATCATCTAGATCCCTAGAACTTCTCAAATCTAAAATGCAATTTTCTCCTAGCTCTCATATCTACACATGACCTACTCAGTCCCATCAGTCCACTAGTCCATCCCATTAGTTGATTTCCACCAATTAGAAAACTCCTTCACATAGGTATACATCACTTCTACAGTCTCCTTCAAATAGGTGTTCATTACCCCCGCAGTCTCCTTCACATCGGTGCACATCACATCCATGGTCTCCTTCACATAGGTGCTCACCACCTCCTATGTCTCATACACATAGGTATCATTCACCGATACATCATCTGTCTCATACATCATCGATCTCAGAGTATGGTCACATGCCTTTATCTCTGCAAGCTTTGGGTAGAGGACCCTTAACATTCACTTTTTTCAGATATCATATTCATCATCATATGCTTGGGGGCATTATGTTTACTCTCCCCCCTTCTAGCATTATCAGGTGTCTCGCATTTCTACCATTTTGCTTCATGCTTTGTGTTGGTCCCATTATTGAGTTTACATAATGTGCCCTAATGTTCCATGCCCAAATCTACTCAAAAATGTTTTACTTCTCGATTTGGTGATCTGTAATTCATTTCTAACAGTTGAATGCTTTGAAAATGCCCAAGATCTTATTGTTTTGCCCTAATTTGAAGCAATAATCCAAATTTCCCCCTTTTTGTGCCCTAGCTTTCTCAAGTGGTCGGGCTGTGTCATTTTTTCCTTTGTCAAATCATGAAAAAACTCAAAATTGATCAAATCAGATTTGTTTCCAATTAAAATCCCAATCCCCGGGTCGAAAACAATGTCAAATCACATTTCAATTGATTTAAAACCAAGAAATCTGCCATCCTTGTTAAAAAAATTGATTTCTAGGGCATCCTCTATATTTTTGACATTGTGATGGTCATACAGGTGTCATATGCCCATCAAATTGATCATCACAAAATTATTGCAATGTAGCAGGTTCCTATTGGCTGGGGGTGGTCGGGAAATGTTTTCTAACTTGTCATTTTTGGAATTTTTGGCAAAATGGCACATTTTGACCCATGGCTCCACTTTCTGCAAAGAATGCCTATGTGGCATGTTGCGATTGGTTGAGGGAGTGGCGGGTGGTGGGTTCACCTTAAGAATTTTGGCTTTCATTTTGTAAAATTCTCAAAGTCAATTCTTGGCTTGAAAGCCCATAGTGAATGGGAAAAAGACATGTGGCTCGGGGGACATGCGGGTGGCGGAAGGAGTTGGTGAATTTTTGTGTTTTTTGGCTGAAAGTGTCAAGGGAAATTTTTGACCTAAAGGCCCTCAGCCAATAGTAGGTGGACATGTGTCCAACAGAGTAAGGTGTGTCAGCGGGCCAGTGGAGATAGATGGGAATTTTTTCCCTTTTTCATAAAGAAGTTCAAAATCAAAATTTGAAGGGCTGGCCCGCTAGCGAATGGGAGAGTGCCACGTGGCGAGGAAGAGAGCGGGTGTTCGGGCCCATGGAAAATTTTGAGAAAAATTTCCTTTTAAAAAAAAAGGAGCAAAATAGAGAGTTTGACCCTAGCTAATTAGAGAACGCCATGTGGCGGGGACGAATCGGGCTTTCGGGCCCACGGGGAAATTTTGCAAAATTTTCCAAAATTCAAAAAGGTTGTAAATGCAAATTTTAAAGGCAGCGACCCGAACGAATGGTATTTTGACACATATACTACCTTATCCAATGGTTAAAAGGTATTTTTGAGCTTATTCATGGATCTCAACTTCCACGTGGAGGGCAGACATTTAACGTCGATACAAAATCGACGGCAACTGTGCATTCTTCTTTCTTGCCACCATTGGAGCTCCATGAAGCTTCGAATTGTCATTTTTCCATCAAATTGCATCAAACCTTATGTCATTTTGCATTATCTTGGCCTTTTGAGTGCAATGGCACCATTTTCATGACCTAATTCATCAATCTATGGTGTTTTTGATGCATTTTTTACTCAGGCCCATAAAAAACGTGAAAAGTGAAAATCAAAAGTTATAGAGGTGAAATGATGAGGGGGAAAGGGTGAAAAATGATTAGTAAGAAATGCTTGCATGCCTAAATGCTAAAAACACAACCGCAAGGTGGATAATGATCCGAATTTGTGTAATAATTTAAAAAATTTGGCACACCTGGCGCTCATCGAGCATTTTTCTGTTTGTTGTCCCTTTCTGCAATCATGAAGTTTTTGTAACAAATTTGATCCCATAAGCATATTCTTTTCTTGGGAGGTAAGACTCCAAGCTGGCATAGGGTATATATCATATTTTTGGAGAATTTGAGAAGAGAGGAGAAAAAGGACGTAGAATTTTCAAGAAAAAGACTGAAAGAAATCCATTTTCTCTGGAGAAAACCACTTGAGAACCATTTTTAATTCTCTCTTTTATCAGATTTCATCATGTTGAGTTGGTTTTAGTTGTAAAGCCATCAACAAGCTCTGAGATTGTTTTCATAACATTCCCCTGCTGATGTATTTGAACAAATTTTGGATTATTTGATGTTATCTCTTGGCAAAATTTGTATATGCTTATTTTTCAAAATGATTTAAATTTGTGTTTCTTGCTCATGTTGCAATCTTGTGTTTGGGATCTCTCTTGATCATACAGGGTCTCATTTCTTGTTGATGGTTTGATGGCATCTGCAATCTTATATTCAGAAGATTTTTCATATGATAAAAGATAACCAGATTTAAAATCATTTAACTGTCCTTGAATCTTGAGATTATTTGTAAACCTTTGGGTGCACCTTAGTTCATGATAAGATAGGGATTTCTAGATGCTTTGTTGGTATATTTGCATCAAGATTTTGTAGCAGGGTGTCAAATATTGTGTGGAAGAGTGCAGATCTGGGCCTCCATTTGTGCACATATCTTGGTTGAAGGAGTATTTTAAAGCTTTTGAAGCACTCCTACTGTTTAAGTGTTACAAATTTCTTGCAAAGGTCCTCAAAGATTTTGGTAATCTCTAGTTGCTCTTGTCTAACATCTCCCAAAAAAATTTCATTCAGAATAACTAATCCTACCCAATACTACGCCTGCATTGCATTGTGTGTTAACAAGAGATTACAATCCATTTACAAACATGCACAAAGAAAATTAGGATAATACCATGTCTCTAACAGCCTTAGCCTTGTTTTGAAAACATTTCCATCATTGAATAGTGACAACTCTTTTGAGTTTGAATAATGGAGAATTGATCATGTATTCCCAAGGCCCCTTCCATACAATATGCAAAATACAAGGATATCCACACCTCCTTCACCAAACAAAGGCTGAAATATAGGTTCTCTTGCCTTGGTTGATAGGCACAACCTAAAATAGTGAGGATCAGATCAAAATCCTTCTAAGGTGCTACCCACTCCTTCAAAATCTTGAGTCTTAACAAGTTAGATAGATGTCTCCCCATCTAAAAATGACATACAAATCATTTATCTACCTTTGAGTGTCTTGTGCAAATCCATGATGTTGCTTGAGTTGTGAAGGAGATTAAGTTTGGGTACCAACACTTTGCATCTAGTATTTCTTCTTCATAGTACACACATTGATACACAAATATTGTATCATCATTACTCTATGACATACTCTCGTGTTACGGTTCACACTTGACTATTGATGGCATACTACATCCATGAGCTTCACACAC
This sequence comes from Taxus chinensis, assembly GCA_019776745.2. Classification (NCBI taxonomy): domain Eukaryota; kingdom Viridiplantae; phylum Streptophyta; class Pinopsida; order Cupressales; family Taxaceae; genus Taxus; species Taxus chinensis. The sequence goes on from CM034150.1 coordinate 718,772,398, forward strand.
TACACATTTCACATTCAGTGCATTCATGAAACATCCCTTTGGATCACACATCACACTACCTATGATGTACTCTATTTATTTGAGGGTCTAAATCTGAAATGAACCTCACCATATTCACACTCTCTATGCTTTATGCTTCATTGATTGATATATCTAGAACACATTTCAAACCATTTCCCTATGACACATTCTTGTTCTATGGTTCATTCTTGATTGGTGAGGGGTAATTTATATATCAACCTCATCTCGTACAGATCCAATCAGGGGGCACACTACTCATATAACATTCACATTACATTCCATTTCATTCATACTCACAATATATGGCATATCTTGGTTGCATTTATTATTACTTGCTTATATTAGTTACATGTACACTTTGTTTTAATGTTGTACAGAACCTTTGTATGTCACTATATTCTCTATATACACATGCATGTTCACTTGTTCTCTAGTTTTGAATGCAACCTTTACACATATATTTACACATAGCATGGATTCTCTACACTGTGCCTCTTACCAGTCCCACTCAGGCTCCTATGGGCATCTATTTTCATACACACTATAGGTGTTATTATTTCATTATTTACTATTTCATATTCTTACTAGAACATTACTCTATATCGGACCATACATGGTTTGACATACTTTTTTATCTTTCTAACCTCCTAATGGGTGCTTCATGTGCAACATTTTCTTTACAGGATCTATTTTCTACTATGGTTGTTTGATACTTTGCTTGTCACTGTTTTCCATTGTATGACATTGTTTGTGAGCTTTGTCCTATGTCTTGCTTGTTCATTGTTTGTATGATTTTAGTTGCTTCGACCCTGATTGTCTTGTGAGATTGTGTGTGATGTCCCATTGTTGAAACCTACTTTTCATGGTCTAAATTGTCTTCTTTCTTACTATATTACACATTATCTTCTATATGTGTACTTGTCTTGTTTACACTAACACATTATTTCAGCCACTTTGTTTGCGTGTGCCTTAGTTTCTACCATACACATTCCCTCCCCCTTGCAAGATACAATTTTAGATAAGCATCCGGTCCTCTCAATTGGGTCACATCATCCTAGCAACATTGCATGCATGCCAAATGAGGGGGGCATATATTGGGTGAATCAGTCGCCCCATTCAGTAGTACATAGTCATAGTTCAGACATACACAGTATAGGAACATATCAATTTTCAGTTATAGAACGACACAAATTCTGACTTGGGTCCTCATTTTAGCACAAATTTCAATGCCCAGATATAGATATGAGTGCATCAGTGTTGTTGACCTTTCCTATGTTATTATGACTAAGGGCAGTTATAGTTACTTTCTCATATTAGTGCAGCTTTCAGCATTGCATAATATAGGTAGAGTCCTCTAGCAATCAGAATGCATTGTACCTTCATTTTCTACTTGGATCAAACTTGATCAAACTAGAACAACATGGATCACACCATCTGCAGTGGTGTATAAATTTAGGGAAGTAGTCAGGGATGAAAAATAACACTATACCTTTCTCCCAAACACTTATTTTTCCATGGTGTGATATTGCCCAAATAACTCACATTTGGTGTGAGATCACCCAAAAAAGATGCTCTTATACAACAATTCAAGACACTTTCTATCCTTTTTACTCATCACAGATTCGGTGCACATGTTCCTTTTAGTACTTTTTCACGTTTTTACACACTTTTCACATTTTTGGATCAATTTTTTCATATGCACATAATTGAATACTCTTTTGTTGTTCTTTTTGCATGTTCATCCTTATGAGAAGTAGTAGTCACATCAGCTAACATGTCAAGCAACAACGACAACAGGTACAACACAACACAACACATACGCTTCACCCCTAGGGTCACTTCCTCTTTTTTATCTTCCATGCTTCATTTTTATCACTCCACGCTTTTTCTTGTCTTCTCGGCATGCTTTAACCATTTATTTACATGGTTATCAAGTACACATCTCTTATCTACTTTATGTTATCAAGTATTCTCCCAACAACATAAAGTGGGGGTAAATGTAGACACAAAATCATGTACTTGGGTATATATCTAGGTCCTAATCATACACCACTATTCATATGATTCATAAGTGAGAAAACTAGTAATTGACATCTATCTTTGGCCTCTTTGCTTTCTTTCATGTTTTCTCTGTGCTCTTGCACACCTCACTACTCAGTCTGATCTTCATTTATTTATCTTCCTTGAATCTGAACACCAGTGCCTAGCCAGGACGCCAATGCCCTCATCACCTCTAGATGCCCCCGACCTCTTTGTATCTTACTCGCCTCTTTTGGGCCTCTTATAGATTTTAGGAATCTTATTTTCTTATAGGTAAAAAATTTAGCTGTCAATTACAAAATTTAAACAAGGGAATCATATAAATACAAAGTTATGCGAACATAATAAATGACCAAGATCTAATTATCTACTATCATCACCTAAGGTTCCATCCAAAGGCATTATAAGAGCATTAAAGAATCCATCTAACTATCACTTAAGGGAAAAGGGACTACATACACTTCATAGGAGGGGAAGTTCATTTTGACATCCAAACATCTATTTACATTTCTACATCTAGCTATTGCTCATTATTCAGTGCATCTTGCACAAGATCTTCCCAGGGCACGATTCTACACACACAGAACTACATGGACTCTAAGATGTAATGAAACACTCAGTTGTAAGTTCACTATGTCAGGTGACTATTGGGGTCATTCTGTCTCCCCATTTGCATGTTTTCTATTTTTAGGATTTGATGTGTTTTGGGGTTTTAGAAGAGATCATTTGATTTACAAGTTACATGAAAAATTCTAGGGATATAGTGTGACATACAGGTGACAAAAAATGAAGGGTAGTGACATTTGTGTGACATAATACAAATCATTTCCTGATGTTCTGCATAGAGACAGGTGCCCAGAAGCAGTATTTGGCACCTACACACCCCTGACCCAGTCCAAGCTCCCCAATCTAGCTTATTATGACATTTGTGTAATTTTTTTGAGTGTGGTTACTATAAATTCCTCCTCCAGCTCAATAGTTTTCCATCCCAGCACAGTTTGGGATTTATTACAAAATAAACTAAGTCTTCTATTTCCTCTCTTGCACCTAGGGTTTCATTATTATTTAGCTTATTGTTTAGGTCAAATCTGTGATTTATATCTTGTTTATCATATGTAACTCTGCAATTAGGATTTCATAAATTTCAATATTTGTTAAATCAAAATACAATGTCTTTCTTGGACGTCCATAAATCTGTACCATGCATTTCATCCCTTCAACTCTCCATCGATGGATCAAATATGAGCATGAAGGAAAAATCCATACACTTCTTATAGATTTACCTCTGTTTAAAGCATATAATATGACCTATCGGCTGAATGATGCTCATCTCTAAACCTGAATCATCTTCTGAACCATCCACTAGATCATGTGTACATGCATCTAAGCTACCGAATGATGAATCTATTGACGTTGTGATGCAACGTCTTTCATTAGGGGAATATCAACTCCTTTCCCTCAATTATCTTCTCACTCCCAATCAGTTTTGTAGACCCGATAAAGCTCCTCTGTATCAATCAAATGTTGTGGATCTCATTTCTTTTGGTCCACCTCATCTCATAACCAATCTCATCTATGGTGGCATCGATTGCCCTTCTTCTCACATTGATGATCAACCTCACACTAAGCCATACACTAATGGATTTGACTTCCTTTATAATGAATCCTTGAGTTTTACTTACCTCCACCATTGTGCGTGAAAGGGGTTTGGTATTATACGTTATGAACAAGGCATGCATGATCGTATCATTGGCCAATCGCAGAAGCCTCATGAGAAATTCGGACTAGGTTTCAAAGAGCAACCCATCAATCCTCTTGCATATTCTTCATCTCCATACCCCATGCATATCGATGCATCACCCAATTCCTCTCCATCTAATGACCCCATTGATACAGATGAAATTGTATCCATTTCTTCTAAAAAAATTCAAATCTCCACCATCACTTTGGGACCGGTCATTTATCAAGCTAAAGGTGAAACTAGGTACCTTCCTCTAACATTTCCCGATATGGTAGTGGAATATTCCTATAACAGTGACATTCTTTAATACAACAATGACAACTCCATTCTTTCCTAAATGGGGAAAAATATTCTCATCTTCATAAATCCTTACCACCTGACACGCCCACCCTTCTCAATGAATCCACTATCAACATCAATACAGGACTCCCCAAGAGCCCCGTATCCTCAAATTTGGTCAATCCCTTGATCTATAAGAACTAGAGTGTTTCACAGCCTTCCTATCAAATCATAGTCAACCCTTTGCATGGTTGTATTCCAACATGCCTTACCTTGATCCCAACATCATTTTCCACAACATCATCACCATTCCCAGCCCTAATCTGGTTAATAAAAATTTACACCGCATATAGCCTCACATTGCTATCCTTATCAAATAGGAATTGCAATGCCTTATTTCCACCAAATTCATCATACCCATTGACTATCCACAATGGGTTTCTAATATCGTACTCTTTGTCAAAGCTTCTGGAAATCTTCGTATCTATATAGACTTTTGGGATTTAAATATCATTTGCCCTAAAGATGAGTTTCCCCTTCCCAGCATTGATCAGCCCATTGACCTCACCATTGGCCACGATATGCTTTCTCTTATGGATGATTTTTTTGGATATAATAAAATTCTCATTACACCAGAAGACCAACATAAAACATCCTTCATCACCCCTTGAGGAACCTTTTGTTAGCGCATCATTCCCTTTGGTTAGAAAAATGCAGGGGCCACCTATCAGTGCACTATAACCTACATCTTTCATGATCTTATCCACAAAATTGTAGTGGACTATTTTGACAACCTCTTGGGTAAGTCCAAATGTTGACGGGACCATCTATCCGTCCTTGAAATCCTCTTCACACATCTCATTCATTTTTTCCTCTATCTCAATCTCATTAAGTGTGTGTGTGTGTAAGGTTTTAACTAGAAAACTCCTTGGCTTCACCATTTCTATGAGGGGTATTGAAATTGACCCCGCCAAAATCAAATCCATCCTTGAGATGCCCCCCCTCCTTCTGATCTAAAGAAACTTCACAGTCTTCAAGTATGACTTCAATCAGTCCACCATTTCATCTCATATCTTTCTGATCACTGCTAACCTTTTCACCATCTTCTTTGCAAAGGTCCTAGTTCAAGTTGGATACTAATTGAAAATATGCATTTGACCAACTGAAGCATTATCTTCTATATCCACTCATGCTCACACCTCCACGTGAGGGGGAACCTTTCTATATTTTAGATATTTACCTCCAATCATGCTCTAGGTACCATGTTACCCCATCAAAATGAGAAATCCAAGGAGAAATCCATCTATTACATCAGCTGCACTCTCCATGAATATGAAACCCACTACACTGTAGCTAAAATTTGTGTTTCTCTCTTTTATTTTCCACATCTAAACTTTTACATTAACTTCTTAATCATAAAACCTTTGTTGTCACTAGCTTCAATCCTCTCAAAATCATGAATTCCAAGCCTTATCATAATGATTGCATCACTTGATGGCTCATGCTCGTGACCGAGTTTGACCTAGAGTTCATCTCTCAAAAATCCATCAAGGGCCAAGCCGCTCTTCTTGACAATCATATTTCGCGTGAACCATACAAACAATCATGAGTAATCTCCTCTCAAGATAATAATTTTCTTTAATGGATCTAAGTTTTGACAAGGGGGTGTTGGTGTCATTAACATCCCTCCTTAGGAAACTCCTATTCTTATCACTTATAAGCTCAACTTCGAGTGCACCAACAACATGGTTAAGTATGAAGCTATCATCTTAGGTATTCAAACTACTATCATGCTCGGCGTCCAAATCCTTGATATTTATGGTGATTATAAACTCATTATTAATCAAATTAAGGGAATCTATATGTAGACACAAAATCACACACTTTGGTACATTCCTAGGTCCTAAAACACATACTTGCATTCATATGATTCCTAAGAGAGAAAACTAGTAATTGATTGTTGTCTTTGGCCACTTTTCTGTCTTTCTTGCTTTCTCTTTGGTCTTACACACCCTACAACCCAGTCTCAACTTTATTTATTTATCTTTCATGACTCTGGATGTCAGTGCTTAGGCTCCCTCGTCCTTATGGGATCCTCTAACCTCTTTCTATATTATTTGACTCTTTTAGGCCTCGTTTATCCTTTGGGCATATTATTTCCTTATGAGTCATCCTTTTAGTGATCAATTACGAAATTCAAACAACATTCACCAATCATACCTCTACACCATCTTCCCCTTTTGGCATATTCTAGTTTTTAAATAATTATCATAATGTGAACATTCATGTCATCTTCATTGTTGAGAGATTAGGAATAAATCATCCAAACTATGAGACTAAGCCATTTATGCATCTACAGATCTACAAGGAGTATGTCACTATTTTGTTTATCAACTTTGACACTTTAAACATTATAGATACCTTCTTTTATCAACTTCATCACCATCCAAGGTTTCTTAGGAATTATATATCCTCATTTAGCATCATTAGGAGTCATACTTGTATCACATTAGCATTGCATTTATGACTGTACTATATAGAAATAGAGAGCACGGTTAATTCACTTTCTTTCTTCACTAGTTCATAATGTAGTCAACACCTCAATTCATGCCAACTTGAGAATCACATCACCTATCAACCACACATCTATATGAGGCATCTTAATTGCTTTTCATTTCTAATACATGTTCACATTTTGCTATTCCTTCCTTAGTCTACCATAGAGGTCTTCTTAACCCAACATTAACCCATGATTCATGTTGGAAGCATGTTGTGCATGACCAAGGTCAATTAAGATCAACCCTAGATTCATTTTAGGATACTAAATATGCATCTAAAATACCTTTAGCTAAAACCTTAATTTGTTCCTCATATCTTGCTTTTCCTTCCTTGTTAGTCACATTTCCTTATAGCCCTTTCCTGAGACAAAACCAAGTGCAAATTCTGATACAAGGCTTGAAAATTCAAAAGGACCACCAATTTGAATACTCATTTAGAATTTCCTTCTACATACAATGTTTCATTCCAACTTCCTTTTTCAAGAATACTCCAAATCTTTAGTTCAAGGTTCCAAAATAGGTCATTAAAGCTTAGCTATAGGACTTCATGAGGACTATCAAGAACTTCTCGCACCTGGGAGAAATTTGGGGCTTTAGACCACTAAATTCTTTGAGGAGGTGAACCTAAGATTATTTTCTCAAATTTTCATCACCTAGTTCCATCAATTGATCCTTCAAAATCCAAACCCTCGTCAAAACCTAAGATGGTTTGTAAGCAAGCCTGAGAGAAGACAAATAACCTTAAATTGAATAAGACTTCACTTCAAGCTTTGAAAATTGTTCATGAGGACTATTATGACCTTCTCCTAATGAATATATTATGAGTGAGTCAATATGACTCCATGATCTGAGAAATATCCCAAAAATTTATTGGTCTTCCCTGTAGAATGAGGATTTTGTCTTTGTATCAGTTTTTACTTTCTTCATCAAGATTGTTTTATCTTCTTTCAAGAATATTAACACCTTACCCTTCCACTTAAGTGATTCACACTTGTCCCTAATTAGAATGTCATCTTGATGGTTTAAGATACACATGTCTCTTTTCCCATTGCATGAACTGATGAATAACCTTCAATTCTTCACTAAGTTCTTTGTAACTCTCTTCTCCTTCAACCAAGGAAGACTATGATGACTTGAGGATCACCCTAGATTCCTTAGAGAGACTTTTATTACTGATTAGTAAGATTTTGTAGACTTGAACTTAAAAACATTTCCACCTCTTATACATTTTGGAGTCTTCTTAACTTATTTTATAGGCCTTTATCAACACAAGTCTTATACTCATAGTGTATTCAAATTTTTTTCTTGAGACAACATTCAAATACTCTTACTCAAACCACATGATTTTTACATGGATCATGACCCTTTCTCTAAGCTTTAGATGACTGTCATATACTATAGTATAATATTTTAATGAAACTTAACACACTAGGCTTGAGGGATTATTCAAAGACATGAGAACACTGATTTTCAATTGAGTGTTCTATCATGACCTCCATGTATTGTACACAGTCCACTTGTGCATGTAGAACTTAAGAGGGCCTAACACACATTCCTTGAGCTCTTGATAGCTAGGACACACATGAAACACTTTGATAAGGTTTAGAGCAACATCATGTCCTGATTGATACTTATGACAAGAGCCTCATGGACACTATAGGGTGATATTATTATTTGAGAGCTTAATGGGACAATTATACACAACCTGGAGGTTAATTCAACTTGAAGACTACCATTTGATGCATAATATAAACTCAACCATACCTTGTGGAAATGTTTGAGATTCTCTTAACTTTACATTATTCACAACTTTGTGTTAGGAATAGTGAAATGAACATTATGTAATGGTTGGCTTGTAAGATGGTGTATGACACTCTTAACAGTCATAGTTTGTTTTTGTCAAGGAATCCAAGGACAATGACATGCTTAACACTATGACATATATAATCACACACTCTTATCTCATGGATACTTAAGAAAAGCTTTTCAACACTTCACTTTGATGAACTCCTATTGTTGATGGAGTGTCTCTACAGTACCTTCAAAAGGACACAATAAACACCAAGAGAATTTGAGCCTTCTTTGAGTGCATGTTACAAGATGGTCTTTGGAAAACTTAACTAGTTGTGATCATACAATCCTTGGTTTTTTCACTCAAGCTCATCCTGGAGAAGACTTGTTTGAGAGATGCAAGATGATCCATTTCTTTCAAACTCTCATCAATATTCCTTAAAAATTAATCCTTCCTTCTACAATCCTAGAGAAGGCATATCATACTCCTGAGAGAACTAGAACATCATGAAATTCTCAAAGGAGTCCAATGACTCCACCTTTCTTTCCCTCGTAAAAAATTTCTTTGTGATTCCTTTACATGGTTGTCTTGGAATGATGATCTCCTAATTTTTTCTCATTAAGTACATATGTTCCTCCTCATACATGGACTTGTTCTCAAGTATGGCATACATACCTCTCATAGGGCTTAGTGTCTGATTGATATTTATGGTTTTGATTGATCCAATTACCTCATTCTTAGCTTTTTCCTATGCATTTTGTCACCTCAATTAATATTGGCTCTTCATTTGCTAATTTTGATTTTCCCTTGTTTTTTTTATAAGAGAGATATTGATGTAATCCTTTCTCTTTTATATGAGCTTACTCTTATTACAATGTCTTGTAAGTGACATGTTTTGTTACACTTAAAACATACAAAATGACTCTTGTCTCTATATTCTTCCTTGATCCAATCCTACTTCATAGGCTCTTCAAGGCAAAATTTGGCTATGTGACCCCTCTCATGACAATTGAAATGAATTATATTCTTTTCAAATTCAGTCCTAAAATATCTCCCAGGGTGTTCTTTGTCTATTCTCCTTATACAATCCCTAGCTCTATTTACAAAGACATGATATGAAAAAAAAATTCCATAAAACTTACCAGGGAATATCCTTACATTTGGCTTCTTGATGGTCTTCTTCTTTTCTTGATATGATACATGGATTGACTCACCCTTCAACTCCTTTTCCTTACTTGTTCTGTTTCCTCTCTTAGTGTCTTCAATTATGAATTTAGATTATCACATTATTTAGCCTTGGATCTGATATATGCTTGACATGGCTCATGACAAGATTCATGATTCAATTCATTTTGATTTTATTCACTTTTGAGAATCAGGGCTGATTTATCATTAGGATGTTTTTGTTTGTTTACAAAATCATCATGGATGTTTGAACCTTCCTCAATCCTTTGATACATCATCAATTTACTTGTGGTTTATTATACCTCATCCTTTAGGGTCTTCCATTCTTTCTCAAGTTTGATATAAGCATTTTCATTAACACTTATATCTTTTGAAAACTTACTAAAAGTTGATGCCGCTTCTTTGAGTTCTTGAAGGTGATTGTCTTCATTGACCATGATTTTATTTTGTAACTCATTTATTAGGGTTTGATAAATCTCATACTTCTTCTTTAGTATTGTTTCATCTTGACCACCTATATTTGTGCCTCAAGGACATTCTCTTTAGTTTTTAAACTTATACCAAGATAGCCTACTCTTATACCAATTATTATAAATTATAGGTAGTGAGAGGGGGTGACTCAATGTTATTTAATATTTTGATACAATTTACAATGATTCAATCAACCAAACTTAATTATCTTAACCATGAAGAGCATGAGCATCTAACCATGAAAGAGAAAGAGGAAAAAACATACATGAACACATGAAGAGGCATGATTTAATGTGGGAAACCCATTGAGGGAAAAAAACCCACTGAAACCAAATAACTAGCTTGGATAATGTTGCCCAATTCTGCATCCCTTGAAAATTTCAAGCAACTTGCACAAGTTATAGACTTGGTGGATATTCGGAAGAAAATTTGAAGGAATCGCAGAAGCTTGGAGCATGTCGCAGATAAAAGAGCATCACCATAGAATATTTACAACGACATTGTTTCAGGGATCTTTAGGGTATCCACATGTCCCTTTGGTACATTTTGGAGAAAGCACAAAGAATCGGGAGCCTTCAAGCAGCGAGAATTAACCACATGGCTAAAGCGTGACAAGATAACCCAAGTATACTAAAAATTCAAGATGAAGGAGAAGAGTGCACAAGCATCAACATGTCACCCAGACGCATCTTCAAAAGAAGGAAGTTATGCATAATGAATAAATGGCTCTATGGTTGGATTTTCAAAGCCACACTACTATAGACAATACCACGGGTTGAGGCAACAGTACAAGGAGGACTATGGGTAATAGGGAAGTAATTCATGTCATTTATACATGCCATGAAAGATTTTAAAGAGCCGCATGATACTGTGATACAAAGGAATAATCTGTGGATGTCAAAAATCGTGCAAGACTGGATGAACAAACCACGTAACACAACAAAATGATGACTCTTTGCAGAAATCAGAAATCAACCTGATCTCTAATTTAACTATAAAATCTTTGCAAATTCAATTAGATTTTGTTGATCTTTATAAAATCAAACTTGATTTCATGAGTCAAATCAAGGAAGGAGACAAGAGTCAAGAAAACTTCTCCAACATGCCAAAAGGTGCAAGTCTAGGAGGCATAACTACCAGCACTAAATGTGGTATGGGCACTCAATAGAAAATGGTGTGTAACAGTGGATAAATAGTGCGGTACCCTGTCTCGAAGAATAAATTAATGAAGGTAGTCAAGAATGGTTGAATAATTCATATTCCCTCTAATTTCTCCTCTTTCTCCCTTCAACAATTTTATAGCAATGCTCATTTATAGGGGGGATACTTTTAGATTTTGGGCATCTTGTAACATAAGGACTTTCTCTTGTGCTGCATGTACATCCTAAGGGTTGCATGCCTTGGATTTTGATTCAGTAAATGCTGACATATTCCTCTCACAATTGTAATATTTTGTGTACACTTTCAGATAATAAAATTTAAATCTTATGGCTTGTTCTGCTCTTGATTATTTTTATTATTCTTCTTGCCTTTCTTTCATTCGCAAATTTGTTGAATGTTATATTTCTTGAATCTTTATCTGTTGTGCATCATGAAAGTGGATTATGGAATTGATTTTGATATGTACTTGATATTCAATCCTCTTCATTATCACTTCCTTCCCTTTCCTCTTATTTGAATGTATTCATCCTCGTATTTTATGGTGTTATTGTTGCTTTAGATTAGGTTTATGTTTTATGCATCTCCTCCTCACCTTGGTCACTTAGAAAGTTAGAGTAGAGATAAATAGTTATATTTCAATTCCTATGAGTAGTTTAATATTAGGAGTAAGTAGAGGAAGTCGGCCTTCTCCTGAGGTCATTCTCAATTCGATTCCCACAACTTGGAGACAGTCCCATGTTGTCTCAAATCTTGAATTGTCAATGATTCAGGCACGGGTGCATATTTGAGCTCCAACAAAAAAATTTCCTATAGATTTATAATGATTTTATCATGTGGTGATCACCCATGCACCCTAAAGCACTAACTCTAGTTTTTAATCACCTACTTTAATTCTATTGCAAGCATCCACTTAACTGTTGTTTTGCAAGCACCAACTTACAAGGAATCTCACTCCAAATTGTTGAGCAACAACTCAAAATTTTATCATAAGAATTTTTTTATCACCTTGACCACTTTTTTCTTACATCAATATAATGTGATCATTATTTCATCTCACTTTTCTTCTCATCTCTTTTCTTAATTTTTCATGGTTTTACTTTATTCACATTCTTCTCACTTTCTAAAAACTAGCACTCAGCTCTACTCACTTTCAACAACATTTACATGCTAAAAATGATCTTAAATAAACTAGCATGACTCCTAATATGACTCTTGACATTTCATGTTTAATGACTCTTCACATGACTCATTCTTCCATACATACAAGATAGATGAATAGGTATTCACAAAACTGCCTTTCACTTTGTCATTTTGTCAATTATGTCTTCATTAACTATAGGCTTCTTCAAGGATCTTTTGGACTCAAATGATGAAAACATATGAGGCCCCTAAACTCCCTGTCACTTTTCCTTATCCTTCTAAGAATCCTTTCTACCTATTTCATTCACATTTGTGACAGTTGGTCAGACTTTTTTTAGTTCTCCAATGGATAGTATTTTGTATTATAACATAAAATAACCCCTCCAAGAGCTGACAACAAGGTAGAATGTTACTGTAGTCACTTTTCCAACCCTTTAAATCCCAAACACGTCAGTCTATTACCCCACCTGAATTGGGCACTCACCCGAGGTGCACGGGGGCATCAAGACCCTCTTCTATGTGAGATTTGTCAAGAATGGTACCATGGATGATAGAGCATTACACAAACATTAATGCATACATCTTATAACAAAGATAAAGAAACTAGATCCAAGCTTAAATGATCCACATTATGACTATGAATATTCAAAAGAACATACATGAACCACATATAAATCATGAACATAATAAAGAACATAAGCACTTAGATCCATTGAGCACTGATATTTAGAACACCATTATATTGATCCACCATTATTACAGTATCCAAATACATAATAATATCTAGAAAATGGACTAGATACATCAACAAAATTCTCATCCTAGAAATGAATCTACTCTAGAGGTTACAATAGCATTCCCTATGCATTTCACTCCCAGTTATTTGTACTTCCTTTCACACATTCATTCACACACATCCCTCCCTTTCTTTTTCTTTACAAATCAATACACATTAAGAGACTGGTGGGAATATTCCCTTCACCACCTATTCATCATTCAAGAGAAAACTACATGCCAAATTTCATAATATCCTACCATATTCAAGTACCCTAAACATGCAAGTGCCAACTAAACCATAACTAACTCTACTTTAAAAATATTAATCCCATCATGATAATCATATCCCAGAATATGCTTTCTTTGGGATGCAATTCTATATGTTTTAGCCTTATCCACAATCAGATCTGGTCATATCTCCATTTGTCCCTTATCGTAACTCTAACTGTGATCCAAAATGTGGCTCAGTCTCGAGCATGTTTTACTTGGGTGCAAACCTTTGTGCCACTCCTGAAGTTACTTCCATGTGAGAATTCACGCCTTGCTAGCACGTAACAAAACCCTCTGTGTATTAGGCACTTAGTCTCCTTAGGGGCTTAGCATTACATCACACTATTTTTATTTCCACAGACGGTAATCCTTCGCATTCTCTAAAAAAAACTCCATGATCCAAGAACTAGCTAAGGAAAAGACATTGTATGTTTTAACAACTTAAATGGTTAACTAGAGGATTTCAAGGAACTCCGCATCTATTTCCCCTTTTAATTTCTTACATGCCTTCAGTTCAGCCATATATTTTCTTGGTGCTTCCTCCACTATGTTGGGTACCTGGTCAGGTGTAATGTCTTCAACCTTCCCCATAAGTTCCTCTATGACCACTACCAGTTTTGCATAAACTCCCTTGAACTCATCCATATGTTCGGTGATAGAATCTCGGAGTTCACCAACCCAAAATTCTAATTTTTCACATTTTTTTTAATCTTATCCTTCTGTGTTGGAGCATCAATTATCAATTAGGAATGCTCAATCGTATTCATCAATACCTTCTCTTACAATGCCTTGAGGATGGCCTCTTCATTTGTAACACGCACATCAATAATGGGCTCGCACTTCTGACAACTAATGAAGCCCATGTCTACCAATATGTTTACCTCCTTGAGTTGGGTGAGCAATTCCTCCAACTCAACAATCCATGCCTCAACAACAATCTTGTTATTATATTTCTCCTTCATGATCTCCTCAGTTGTGGGTCCCGTGCCATTCTTGGTGTTCACCAGCAACATCCTCACCAAGTCCTCATAATACTCCATTTCATCTCTATAATCCATTCTGGCTTGGCTCACCAATTTCAAAAATTGTTCCAAGACCTTCTTGACCAAGGTGTCAGTTGGATCATATGCTTCCTTAGTCCGTGCCTACTCACCCTTCATACATTTTCACAATCTTTCTATCTCTTTCTCCTTCCCTTTTTGCTATGTGACCAGGGTTCAAACAGTTGCTCCTACGTCCAAGATCTGGATCACAACTTCTAAGGACATCTTCTTCAATGTGTTACACACCTTCTCATCTGTAATGTGGCTTAGATCCACCTTTTTATAAGTTTCCCCCTTATTCTTTAAATGGATGGTCTCGATCACATGATTGTTGACCTCAAACTCAGGCTCCTCTACATGACAATGTAGATTCCAACTTATCATCTTATTTTTCCTCACCATGCCCCCATCTTAGTTTAAGATATCCCAAGCATGTCAATTCTCTAGGGAAAGGGTGATCTAGAACCCTACATGTAATACCTTTCCAAGATTATCCATGAAGTCCATGTGAGGCGACATAGGCATCCACTTCTTCCTCTTTTCCTTGCGCTTTGAACATTGTTTCCATGGAGTGCTTGTTCCTGTGGAAAACCCCTTATCCTCCTTAATAACAAAGGAGTCTCCCTTATCCTCCTCTTCTCACTTAGTGGGTTGGGTGGGTGAATTTCCTTGCACTGGACTCTTCACCTTTGTGTGCGCATCTACTACTACCTTGGCCTCTACCTCATCCCTTCTCTTCTCCTCCTCTTTGAGCTCTACCTCAAGTTCCTCTCTAAATGTGGCGTTATCCTCTTCTAAGCCTATCTCTATCGCAGAACTAGAGACATCATGTACCTTAGACTTTTTCTTCTCTAAATCTTCTTCCTTATGTTGTTTATCCTCTTCGCACTCTGGTTTTGAAGCCTCAATTCTACCTTGTTGTGATGTATTTGCACCCCCACCTCTATTTTAGTGTGTATAATACTTAATTTTCCTGGAATTGTCTAATTTCTCCTCACTTCCTTCTTCTTCTTCTTCTTCTTCTTCTTCTTCTTCTTCTTCTTCTCCTTTTTCCTAGACCACTCTCCTAGGTGGGATCAGTACTTCTCTTGGCCTTGGAAAGGTGGAGTCAGTAACTTCCACTTTAATCCCTCTTTGTGCCTTCAGATGTAGTTGCACAAACACTCAATGGATGATACCTTTGATAGTGACATTGATCTATGGATATAGATCCAAGAAGTCTTGTTCTAAGAATTTGACATAAGCCGATCTCTCATCATACTTGTAGGTCATGAAAGAGTGTGACCATCAGATTCAACATTTTTGGCATCAATGGTCATTTTCTACACATCCTTCATCTGATTGATGGAACACTTCAAATATTTCACAATGGATGCAAATGGAAGTTTTCACAATGCTCCCATTTCTCCATTAGTCATTTTAAACTTCACTAAGCTGAAGTGTTGCATAACAACAAACTTCACCTAGTCCCCTACAACTATTGGCAATTTAGGTAGAATACGCCACTTGTTCTTGAAGGCCATGGGTAGTCTCTCGTACCACTTGTTCATCTGAGATTTTTAGGAATTCATGATTAAGTCATCACAAGTGAACTTGAAAAATTAGACTAGATGAGATGAGTGCACTGGTGGGTAAACCCACACGTTCCCATCTAGTTCATCGGATACACCAATTTCCCAAAATATGATTAATAGTAGGATGGACCCCCACGTGATCTTTTCTCAACCATCATTATGCACCTTGTTCTTCCTCAATGATACTCTTCGCAATGAATTATGCAAAATTAGTGTTCTCAATTTGATACTTTATTTGCAATGTATACGTATCTTTTATTTATATCTGTCCACTTCTCTTATGTGCCCAATTTGTAGTTGACAAGTCAGGTTGTGACCCTTAATTCTAGGTCATTCAGATCTGCAATGATTTGAGCCCTTCCTCCCGTCTCATAATTCAACTACTTTTGCCACTTCTTCAATCTTTTCGTTGCACATAGGTCAAGTGCCATAACCTTGCCAGTGTTTCGTAGGCCTGTTACATTCCATATCAACTAGCATGTAATTCTCATTCTCCTCCCTACAAAGTAGGAAAATTCATCGTGTACCCATGGCATTAACCACCTGATGAGCGGGGCAAGTTTAGCAAAGAAAGGGATCTCCCATAGCTGTAAAACCCTAGTTTTATGTAACGTTTGTTGTACCAAGTCATCCACCCTAAGGTTTTTGGGCTCATCTAACCCTTGAACATCTTTGACTAAATCTACCCACATCAATTTTCCATGCTCATTTATCATGTGGTTGAACTCGCCAATATTGCACCTATACAGCTTTGAACTCCACTTCTCTACTTTTATCACACCCTAAGGGTATTGCATTTCTGAGTATATATCAACCGGTTCCTAATTCTCCACCATTGGTCTCTTGGTTCATGCCTTATTTGGTGCCATCCTCGTTTCTTCACCTCGTGCCCTAAGTGCTCACTTCTCCTTGTCTTCTCAAGCTCCTAAATTTGATAGATTCAATTTTATGAATCCCCCTTTTGCCTCTCTATCTACTCCACTTTCCACTCCATAAAGTCTCCTTACAGTTTTAACAACGCCACTAGTTCGTAAAAATTACTTCGCTTCTGTATCACACACTCGTCAAACTTCAATAGCTCGGGAGAAAAAAAAATTCGAAAGGCAAGGTAAGTTATGTTGGGCCCCTAAAATATTGACTAAGTCCAAAAAGGAACATGGGCACGCAAGACTGAAGTTAAGAAATGGGCATGCAAGGCAAGGTTCTATGAGGGTCTTAGTAGAATCCGTGATGTGTGCCCACAAGACAAGGTCTTAGGACTTAGCCGTATTTGGTGTACTGGGAAAAATATGAGAAAAGTGTGACCTGACTTCACATGCAGAGTGGATAAGGTGTCAGCTTTATGACAGGTTGGCCTAGGAAGGAATATGCCATGCGATGGAAGCTCCTAGAAGATCATCATGACAAGGAGTGGAGAGCTCAGGCCTAAAGGAGCATGCACCCATGGAGGACCACATTCAGACACTTGGCACTGGATCCGAGGCCAAAAAAGGATGAGTTGGTACTTTGGGATGCCTACATATAAAAGTGCCCGTAAAAGAAAAGAGAGAGATAGAAAGGAAGAGGGAACGAAGCTCTGCAAAAATGCTATAAAGGAACTCTATTTGGGTTGGGTAGATAAAACATAAGATATGGATGTATCAAGGACTTGGATGTTTAAATTTTTGTTTTGAGAGTTAAAGGATAGGAATCTAGTTATGATGCATGACTTCAATCTTCCTTTCTGCAATGCTCTGTAATGAATCTAATGAATGTAATGAGGTTACTAGTTTATATGAATATGATCAGTAATGATTCTAGTGAATTTACATATCTTCATGGTTATGTTTTATGCATGTTTATGGAATGAGTCTGAATCCTTGTGCATTTCCCATTTTGTTTTGATTCAGTTCTTAATCTGTTAAGTACTTTTATGTCTAGAATAACTGAACTGATCTAGAAGTCGTTCTGAGCTCTATGATACTTGCATGTCTCATTTCCACTCAATTACTTTAAGTCTGGATAATAGCTGATATTTTCCCACTCAACTCACATAAAATAGAGACTCAGCACCCATGCGTGCCTTGAGTGAGCACCCAACACCCGCCGGGTGATAGACCGGTGTGCATGGGATTCCCTTGTTCTTTGGTGGGTGTAAAAATGACTACATCTTGGTTTCGTTTCCGAAATGGCATACATCATGATCTTTGTAATAAGTGTGGCATACATCATGATTTGGAAAGTGTTTAATCATGGTTTAAGAGCAAGGAGGAATAATTTTCTTAGAGATTCTGCATTGGACCTGATTTTGATACACGTAGATGGGTAGAAGAGAACCTCTACCATGATTTGTATGAAACATTTTTCTGTTACTTCCCAGTAAAGTTGTATGAATGGATCTCGGCATATGCATCTAGATCAAGTTGGTATTATAGATCATTCACGTGGACCCAAGAATAACACCAGAGGATGTAAGATGCAGATCTAATGTAAACTCATGTTGTGGATCATTGATGGAAAGGAGTATTGGTTAGCTACACTCTGGAGTATGCTATTTCGACATATTATTGTCTAGAAGTTGTTGAGTTTGAGTTTTTGTGGGATCCTAGAGGATCATTTCTACGTGTTATTCCTCTAGCCATGAAGATCTTGATTTTTACCTTGAGTTTAGAGACATTTCCAATGACCGGCTAAACCATTCTGAGCATTGGGCGAGGAAGCTAGGGTGGAGGAAGATGTCAGACATTATGAAGGAGAAAGAAAGGGAGGAGAGACAACTCAAGTATAGTGAAGTGTGTGAAAGGGAGATTGCTAGACAGTGTGAGGTTGCAAGTGTGATGGATATATGGATGTAGACGTTGCGGGAAGGATTTGAGGTTCATGCAGAATACATAGAACTTGCATAGTCTTTGTTACCCCATCTTGGCAAGAACGTAAGAGAGACCCCTTCGGATTATGATGAGATTTCATCACACGGAGAGAGAAGATTCATTAGCATGCATCTGATCCCACCTAGTGACCAAACCCAAACCTTGGCGCTTGGTTTTCTAGATCAAGGGAAAAATATTGTTAACCCAGCTAGTATCAGTGGAAGTGACCGATTTGCACCCAAGAGATATAATTTATTGTTTGGGACTTCTATGGCTGCACATACCATCCCAGTGTTAGGAGGAATTTTTAGGTAGAGTGAAAACACACAAGTTGTTGGTCTCACATCTGGGAGTGGCCGCAGGGTACACTATTAGTAGTGGGACATTATCACAGACCATCGGTGCATAGTTTAGTGGAACTTTGGGGGACCCTTGGCATGACCACTATAGGACCTAGTGGATCTGGTGGATCTAGTGGATCAAGAGGAACAGGACCTGGTGGATCTGGTGGGTCTAGTGGGTCAGGGGGCATAGGACCTGTGGATCCATTTGCAGGGGGAAATATCATAGGAAACCAAGGCTCTGGCTTAGGAGGACAAGGGTCCCAGCCACCTCCTCAAGTCTTCTTTGAGATGTCTTTACATTTGCTAGATTACAGGGGTATTTAATATGTTATCGGAGAACATTCACAAGTGTGATTTTCTATGGTGTACAAAGGGGATCACAACCCCAGAGTGGAAGGCCATTCATTTTGTAACGAAGTTGCAAGGACGTGTGTATAGCTGGTATAGGAAGTATGACCCCCATCAGATGGTGGTAGATTACACCACATTTAAAAATGTTTTCTTAACATAATTCCACATCCCTGAGTTAGAACAAAAGAGCATTAGCTCCCTTAAGAAAATTCAACAGGGAATGGTAGAGAGTGTGCGGTAGTATAATGCATGGTTTAAGACTCTCATGTCAAAAATTTTCATATGACATTTCAGCCTTCACAGCATGCTCAATGGTTTTTGGGAGGGTTGATAACCCCATCTACAATAGCTTTATGTCATAAGACTTTCACAGACCCATGTGAGGCGTTGGAAGTTTCTCTATTAGCTGAAGTTGTTGGAAGTTTTGACACTAGGTGTTAGCCCATTTTTCAGAAGCTCAGATCGTTGTTGATGGCTAATTATCTAGAAAATTTATCTGTGAACTCATCTCATGAGACTCACAGTCGAATGTGGTTTAAAAATCGTGAGGTAGAGGGGCATGCCAAAGATAGTTTCCCCTAGAATACAATATGCGCCGTAGTAGTAGACTGTGAGATTTGTCATGGGGACCATGATGCAAGTAAATTGTCTTTTGTTACAGCATGTAATTCGGAAGAATGTATCTTACTATTGTAAGATCTACACCTCTATGACCCATGATACTAAGGAGTTGTAGGCTTATTGATCAGATCCATGAGGGCCATTGATCATGGTGTGTGCTAGACCAGTGTTGTTCAGTAGTTCTAAGGGTGATGATTGCTGTTATGAGGAGTGCGCAGATGGAGGCGCGTGCAAAAGGGGATTTCACAGAGGATTCTATGGTCATGTTAACCATGGAGGAGGAAGAAGTGAGTTCCCACGTGGAACCTATTTTAATTATGGGTCTACAAACCACTACAAGCATGAGTACCAAGACGTTATTGCAATGCTTATGGTGCGGGAAGAAGCACAAGTATGAGGAGTGCCCTGAGTTGTTTGAGCATATGAACCAACAACACTGGAAAGACAAGGGCACTGCAATGGTAAGAATTAAGAAGCGCTGACACACAATGGATGCCACGGGTGACACGTGATGCTAGGCTTAGAACCTGTTATGGTAACAACAAGAGCAGAGGCCGTGCATGTAAAGGAAATACCAAGATAGAAGAACTTAGTCTTAAGGGAAGAACTGGTACATGGGAAGTACCCAAATCCTACACATAAGAAGGAGGTATATTAAGAAACCATGGACATCATTTGGAGTTTACAGGGAGAAATCCAATGTTTAAAGGAGCATTCCATGAGGGAGGAGAAAAGAAGGAAGGTCAAGGCGCCAAAGGATGACCTGGATGAGGTCAAGGAAGTGTGTAAAATGCTAAGGAAAGATAATATTATTCTCTTGCTAGGGGCATGGTTGAGAGGGATATCACGTTAAATGTGGTCGTGGATGGATTCCTCCTTAGTAATATCCTCATCAAGACACAGGCGCGGGAGGTCAATGTTCTCACCTTGGATGCATGGCATCAAATGGGAAGACCTACATTACAGTCGTCTTCAAATGTTCTATATATGGCAAACAAAACAAAGGCAATGCCCAGCAGTGTCTTGAAAGATGCAGCCATCACCATTCAGGGAGCTAAGTTTACTAGGGACTTCAAAGTCTTGGCGCTCACCGAGGTAGACAATTTCCAAGCATTACTTGGGTGCCCATGGTGCCATAAGAACAACGTGGATCTTTGGTTCAACAAGGGATACATAAGCTTTGAAAATGAGGAGGAACGAGTCATCATACCCCTGGTTGATGGAAAATCAACACCCCTATACTGAAACTTTGGGAGAAGAGGTCATGGATAAAATATATGTACACTCAATTAGGGATCCAAAGACAATCCATCCCACATAAGGAGTTATCTAGTTTGAGGATGCTCAGTCCTTAAGCGACACCACCAGCATAGCATGCGATAATTAGGTGCATGGGACCTATGAGTTAACCGAATGAAATTTAAGAGGATCAGTGGAAAATGTGACAAAGATGCATACAGTCCAGTGCCTAGGGGGGAAAGGAGCTACCTAAGTACTCAGGAGGGGCCTTCCCTGAGGCCTTTTTACAAGAGATGGAAGCTCAGTGGAAGGAGGAAAATGAACGAAGAGGGATGTTAAGTTACGTTCTACTCAGTAAACTGTTGCAGCACTGGGTGGGCAACACATCAGGATAACCTCTTGGAATGGCGTGAGGTGAGAATTTCCTTCTCTATAAGGTTTTGTAGGAGCAACACGCCCATGGCTATAAAAGAGTATCATGGTAAAGAGACCACTTCCTTCCATATCCAAGCATGTGAGACAGCCTATATGGGAAGCACAGTAGCATTGCCACCTTCATTATGGGTTCACAGTTGTATTCAACCCTACAAGGTTATGGGTGAGCATGGTACATTAAGGCTGAGACATGTTGCCAAACAGGAAATTGGCAAGAGTTAGTGGCTGATATCATTCAATCATTTGAGTATCAGAGTACAAAACCCTTGGTGGATAAGGTGTTATAGGTTGTCAAGTGCCTTAACATTGGGGGATAGTGCCATGGTTAGAAGATCGGCTAACTGGAGTTGCTAGGTGATCCTAGCCTAGAGGCATACTTTGAGGAAGAAGAAATAGAAGAGATACAGCTTGAGTGCACATGTTTGGAAAAAGAAAAATTATAGATGGTGTATGTTTTTGCTAGAGAAGAAGTGTAAAACTTGGATGTTAATAACTTAGTAGGGACGCATAAGGTGTTTAGATAATTCCGATGAATGGGCACGTGCCTATCATGAACCTTTAAAGATAAATAAGGTTAACATTGGCTCAGAAGAAGATCCTAAAGAGGCAATCATTAGATACTATTGGTCAGAGAAAGAAGTATCTAAGATCATTGATCTTTTACGTGATTTTAAGGATTTATTCCCACGCGAGTATCATGAGCTTAAAGGTGTCCACCATTCCTTGGGGGGAGATGAAGGATAAAGCTAAAGAGAAGGTGTGTGCCCAGTCAAGAAAAACACCATACCAAATGAATCCTAACCTACGCGTGAGGGTCAAAGAAGAAAATATATTAAAATGATAGCATCAGGTATTATTGAATTTGTTGAAGATTCGGAATGGATAAGTCTGATGGTGATTAGTATCAAGAAGGACGGAAGGATAAGGATCTATGTTGATTACTGGGACCTGAATGCAGTATGTATCATTGATCCTTTCCCAACCCCATTTACTTAAGAGATCTTAGAAGGAGTGGCAGGGCCGGATGTCTACTCTTTCACAGATGGGTTCTAGGGCTATCACCAGGTAAGAATTGCAAAGGAGGACCAGAGGAAGACAAATTTCGCCACTAAGTGGGGAATTTTTTCCCTATACATTCATGCCCTTTTGGGTTGAAGGATGCACCTGCTATGTTCTCGCGCATTATGGTACAAGCTTTCTAGGATTTCATCCATAAAATTTCTTCAAGTCTACCTAGGTGATTGGACAGTATATGGGTTAGTAAAGGACCATTGTGACAACTTAAGGCTGATTTTTGAAAGGTGTCGGCCATTGAGGATATCCCTCAACATTAAGAAATGTGTCTTTACTACCCTATTTGGAACATTATTGGGACACATCATATGTAATGAGGGCCTGCTAGTAGATCCCACAAAATTTTGCAGTAATTGTGGGATTGAGGGAACCTACTAGTCAAATCACAATGCACGGATTTCTCGAGTAGACAAGGTACTAAAGGAATTTCATCAAGGGATATGCCAAGATCGTTGTGCCTTTAGAAGAGTTTCTTATACATAAAAGTGCCTTTCATTGGGGGAGAGGCACAGTAGAAGGCAATTGACACTTTAAAGGATAGGCTTGTCACCGTGCCCATCCTATGTTTCCCTTCTTAGGATAAGCCTTTCCATGTTCATGTAGATGCCTCAGGGACCGCCATTGGATTAGTACGTACACAACCTAGTGAAGGGATTTTTTATCATCCTTTGTGTTTTTGCAAGCAGGAAATTAACACCAACATAGTAGAATTATACTACAACTAAGTGTGAGGCATTGTCAATGATCTACGTGCTTCATAAATTTAGACAGTATTTTTTGGCAACCCCTTTTATATTTTACATTGACCATATGGCATTGAAATACTTGGTGAACAAGCCCATTCTACAAGGGTGCATATGTCAGTGGGGTACTATTATTTCAATAATTCGAGTTCATGGTGGTTGTCGAAATAGGTAAAAGTAATTCCGGACCTGATCATTTGTCTAGGATTGATTCAAGAGAGGATGCGTAGAGCAATGCAAATACCATGCCAAATGCACAACTGTTTAGGTTACGGTGCGTGCCCTCGGATTTGTAGGACATTAAAGTATTTCTCAAAATGGGTGTGGCGCTAGTAAGAATGAAGGCCTTGGAGAAGAAGAAGTTGGCCATATGTGTTGCACCCTACATGCTAATTAGTGGAGATCTATACAAAATGGGTCGGGATGAGGTTTTGTACCGATGCATGCTAGAACATGAGTGCATTATAATTATGGAAGAGGCACGTGATGGGATTGCAGGAGGACACTATGTGCAGGAAATACAATCGTGTGGAAGATTCTACTCGTAGGGATTTGGTGGGAGACCATTTATCAATATTGCATTGAGTTTTGCAAGGCCTATGACCATTGCCAGTGCCTTGGCAAACTAGTCGAAAAAAATATGAAATTGCCTTTGCACCAATATTCCCAGCGTACCAAGCCATTCGAAAAGTGGGCTAATCAGATTTTGTCAGGCCCTATATGCACCAGCCATGCACGTAGGACTGGATCATGGTATATAATCACTTGCACTAGATTACTTGACAAGGTGGGTAGAAGCAACACCTACTAAGGATTGTACAACAGCTACTACAACAAGGTTCATATGGGAAAACATTATTAGC
This sequence comes from Taxus chinensis, assembly GCA_019776745.2. Taxonomy (NCBI): domain Eukaryota; kingdom Viridiplantae; phylum Streptophyta; class Pinopsida; order Cupressales; family Taxaceae; genus Taxus; species Taxus chinensis. The sequence goes on from CM034150.1 coordinate 718,796,969, forward strand.
AAGGTATGGATTCCCTTTGACTTTGACTAGTGATAGGGGTACATATTTCCTAAATGAAACAGTCAAGGATTCTGTTAGTAGAATTAATGGTGGCTCATCACAAGACTACCCCTATCACCATCCATAGGAAAGTGGAACTGCTGAGGCATTTAACAAAATACTTAGTCACACGTTGACTAAGATTTGTGATGTTGGTAGAAAGGATTAGGATGACAAAGTATCAGCCGTTCTTTGGGCATATAGGACAACCTACACGAGATTAAATAAGACCACACCATTTCAATTGGTGTTTGGCGTGGAGGCTATCCTACCAGTTGAATTCATGTTACCTTCTCTGCATATAGCGCACACGTGTAGGAGGACTAGATGATGAACAAGCGCTAGAAGAAAGAATTGACAATTTAATGCAATTGGATGAGAGATGATCATTAGCTAGGTGGAGCCAGAAAACTGGAAAAAGTAAAATAAAAGGCATGACATGATCATCACATTAAGAAAAAGAAGTTTGAGGTTGGGCAGATGGTATTTCTTTATGATTCCAAGTTTCTACGCCATCCTGGGAAGTTGAAAGTCCATTGGTTGGGCCCCTACATCATCTCGTACATCCATGATTCAGGTGTGTGCCAATTGCAAACACTAGATGGGACGAGATTTCCAGGACACTTTAATGGGAGTAGGCTGGAAGTCCTACTATAAATAAGTCTTCTTTGTGTTTTTAATAAGGCAGTGTTGCCAGTTAGTTTAGGATTTCCTTTAGTGCATTTCTTTACTTTTCTTGTGTTTCCCTTTCTTGTTGTTGTTTTGTGTTGCACATTGGGCACTGGTAACCTCATTAATTTTTCAAAGGTTGTGAATGCGCAGAGGACCACACATCATGTTTCAGTGTGGGATGGAATAATGTGGAGGAAAGTGCTAGGTATGAAGTGCCAGGAAGGATTGTGTTGGAAAGCCCGAGTTGAATGGCCCTTATGAAGGAAGAGCATGGAAGGAAAGGTGAAAAAGGATGGTTGGTGTCAGGATAAGGCTACATTTTGAATCCACGTACAAGAGAGGAAAAAGCACAAATGCAACATGAGGTAGGCGAGAGAAAAAAATAATGAGGAAAGAAGAAGTGCCTTTGGTGTTGGTTACGCGTGCATAAGAATCTCCTGTCAAGATGGATTGGTTGTGCATTATAAGGTTGGGGAAGTGTCCGCATGCAAGGTTGGGCGCGTGAGTTAAGACGCTAAAGTTGGGTTTTGTTTGAAAAATCCACATTAAGTGTTAAAGTATGGTGGTAGGTGAAGTGGCATTTAATGCTCAAAAGTGAGAAAAATGATAAATAGAAGGTTGGGCACTTCATTATTTACTTTGCGAATACGAGGAGAGAAGAGATTTTGTGAACTAGGGTTTCCAAAGTTGATCCGTACGAAGAAAAAATGAAAATTTTTAACTGTGAGTGACTAGTTTGGATCTGCAAACCAAGAGGGAAGTAATTCACGAGCTTGGGAAGAGTTATGGAGAAGCGTCGTCTTGTGAATAGATATTCCAGTTAGGGTTTGACAACTAGGGCACGGATTGAAAAAGAGTATTCTTCGCAGGTTGGAGATTTGAACTTGGAAAGGACAAAAGAGTAGAGCAAAGAAGAGAAGTTGACGTGATAACCCAAGCAATGGCACCCAAGAAACTAATAGTAACACCTAAGAATGGCAAGGGCAAGGGTAAGGGGAAAACAACAAGAGACTACCACAAGTACCAACGAAGAATGGTATGCAGAAATGCAATACCCATATGGGGTTTTGCTTGGGATGGAATGGGAATCCCACTAAAGAAAAATGACAGTAAGTGACTATAATCATCACGCAAACACTATTGAAAGGGAAATGGTGCTGGATTTAGTGCACCTGACTAACCAGAGAACACCTGAGGGGTTACCAATTTATAGCGATGAAGTCAAGGTGAAGTTGGAGAAGGCGGGATTATTACAAATCTATGAGTTTCCCTACTTCGAAAAGCCAAAGAACCTCTATTAGTGGTTGATATCGTGCGTACATGAAGATCAATTTCACTTCGTGGGGTGCAAGATGCGCATAACCCCTCAACTAATTTCAATATTCATAGGCCTTATCAGTGAAGGAGAAATCTTAGAGGATGACTTGTGCGAAAAGGAAGCAATTAAGGAAATAATGGCCACATATGCATACAAGAAGGGGTCAAGGTACTTTGATATCACAGATATCCAAGACCTAGTGATGAGAATGATCACGTGTCTGGTAACAAAACTTAATGCGTAAGAAATATGGACATAGGTAAACAAGTCCTGGTTGAATGTTTGTAGAAGAATATCAGAGGGCACCATCTACAATCTGTCTGCGTACATTGCAGATGAAATTATCACCAGTGCACAGGATGGAGACAAGATTCTCTTTGGTAATGTCCTCTTAACTATTGTGATTTCAGAGATCAGAGTGACAAATGAGGCAGATAAGTTCATTTGGGAGTACCCACAAGAAGACCCCTTGCCTGCCAAGAGATTCGAAAAATACACTTGCAATAACATGATGCCTGTTCACAAGGTGCATCTTGAAAAGTGGTATACACGCTTAAGGAATGCGTTCGGGGTAGAATGGACAATACCGGAACAACTGCCAACACTTACAGTAGGAGAAGCTGAGTTTGTTGTATACTAACACTTTTGTATTGGCAAGTTCAATTTGATTGATGAAACCATGAGCCCATGGTGCAAGCTCCCATTTGCCTTCACAGCTTAATGCCAGGCGGGAGTTAACAAATTTAAGGAGTCCAAGAAGTTAAAGTTTGACCTTGGAAGTGTGGATCAGGATCACATGGAAATGCACAAAGGGTTGGTCTACCCCAACAAGCGCGCGTACATGGAAAAGTACGTGTCGCATGAAGTCCAAATGGTAAGACCCCTGACTCTACCTATTGCAGGAAGGTCCACAACATGAGTATACCTTCGCATAAGGCCCAAGTTTGAGAAGGGTGCTTCTCTTAAAAATGAAGTATCTATACCTGAGGACCCAATTGGTAGGAAGAAGCCCACGCTAAGAAAGAAGGAAAAGGAAGAAATGCATAAAAAATACCAAGTGTCCAAGATACACAGACAAGGAGCCTTAGGAACAAGTGCTATAACAAGTACTTACATGTGCAGGAAGAGGTCCCCAGTCAGAGAGGAGGCGTTAATGCAAGAAAAGATAATCACAGAGGAGAAATCACTAGAGGAGGAAGAGAAAGAAAAATCTCCATTATTGGAATCCCTAGTTAGGAAGAAACAAAAGGTGATAAAGGAGACTGACTCAGAGGACACAGAGAGCTTAGATAAATATAGGGGTGAGAGGGATGATGATGAAGGAGAAGAACCTGAAGGAGGCCAAGAACCACTTATTTTCAACGTGCACGATTCAGAAGAAGAGGGCAGAGAAGAAGAAAATGAGTTCCTTTTCGTATGTGATGCAAGGGTAGCTAGGAGGAGGACAGTGCTCCTAGGATATGGGAAGGAAGTGAGGAGGATAACATGACAAAATCATAGAGGACCCCAAGCCTCACAAAGGAAGAAGCAAATAAACGAGGCGGTAGAAAGAGAAGCAACGAAAGATCATTGTGAGCCTTGGTAGGTAGAAGAGTTGGAACGCAACGCTGAGATGGTAATGGAATGAGGATAAAGAGGAAAGTGCATTGCGAAAGGACCATGGATAGCACATGAGGCCCAAGTTTAGACTGTAATTGTTCCTAAAGGGCACATGCACACATGAGGGTAAGTGCACACAGAAAGTCCAAGGGCAAATGAATGGGTTATATTGATGACCCCAACCAAGGTGTTACGCACGTGGTTCTAGAGTACATTTTCTAACAGAATCAACTCTTGGTGATGACATTCTTTTGATGTGGAGGGTACGTACCCTGTGGACAAGAAAGATGCTCTCATGGGCATTTGAGTCCCATATCAGATGAACCAGAGTTCAAAGTGAGCTCAGGGGGTAGCAATGAACATTGTCGAAGTCAAAAGGAGATAACCCCTTAGTAAATGCTCAGAAGATTTTAAATGAGCAGTTATGTAACGTGCTCAACAAGGTATCAATTGAGGTTGAAGCTAGGATCTTTGGACAAAATGACAGGGTGAAAGTTCTAGAAGGCTGAACTAGAAAAGAAGGAAGAAGAGCTAGAACATGAGAGAGCAAAAGAGTTGAAGCAGGATAGGAGTTGGTTAGCACCCAACTAAAGCATGAAGTTAAGGGATGAAAAGGAATAAGGTGCGTGAAGTATATAAGAAGGTATAATCCATCACAGTATGCAATTACATTGAAGCATCCAGACTTAAAACCACCCACGCACAAACATATGGATCTTCCCTAGAATGCCTTGAGGACTTAACACGCATCCTCACCATGGAGAGGCAACCACTAGACCTTAGAATCCGTGGAAGGAAGTAGTAGCGCGCCTAGAGAAGGAGGACAAATTAAAGATGGTAGCAATCATGGATGAATACATCAAAGTCCTTGCTGATGTGAAGATTGTTGCCCACATCACTGAGGCCACATATGACAACTGCACAGACAGAGATAAATTGGCAAGCATTCTAGTCACCAACTATGAAGCCATAGCTTAAAAAGTTCCAAGAAAAGAACAAAGGGAACATAACAGAGTGAGGATAGAATCCTGGCCAAGGTTGAAAAGAAGTTAGAAGCTATTGAGGCCCTACGGGGTACAATCAAAAACCAGCTAAAGGAGTCTATACCCACATATTACTGGAAGGATGGATGCGCTTGAGGACGTGGAAAAGGAGTTGGGAAAACATTGTTGACACTATGAACGCTCAAGGAGATGGACTGGGTTTTGAGGAGGTAAGCGCCCTAGTCGGTGATCTCTTCCAGAGAGCGCATACATGAAGTCAATGCCTGGAACAAATTGGAGGCCAACTTGTAAGAGAGATTTTCCTCTTTTGTTGCTATAGTAGCAACACTTCCCCATTCTTCCATCTTTCCCAAATTCTTTATTCCCTTATTCTTTTTCCAACATGGTAAGTCTATTCGTAATTCTATATTCATTTGAAGAAGTTTTCTCAAGGGTGGAGAACAGGTAAAGTATGGGGTGATGTTGGGCCCCTCAAATATTGACTAAGTCCAAAAAGGCGCATGGGCGTGCAAGACTGAAGTTAAGCAATGGGCACGCAAGGAGAAGGCACACAAGGCAAGGTTCTAGGAGGGTTTTAGTAGAACCCATGATGTGTGACCCGCAGGACAAGGTTTCGGGACTTATCCACATTCTGACATTTCAAGCAGGACACGAGAAAAGTGTGACCTAACTGACGCATGCGGAGTGGATAAGGTGCCAGCCTGGCGATAGGTTGGCCTTGGAAGGAATATGCCCTACAATAGAAGCTTCTAGAATATCATCATGGACAAGGAGTGGAGAGCTCAGGCCTGGAGGAGCATGCGCCCATGGAGGACCACATTTAGACACTTGGCACCAGATCTAAGGCCACATAAGGATGAGTTGGCAGTTCAAGAGGCCTATAAATACATAGCGCCTATAGAAGAAAAAGAGAGAGATAGAAAGGAAGAGGTAGATTAATAAAGGGTGAAGCTTTGCAGAAATGCTACAAAGGAACTCTATTTGGGTTGGGTATATAAAACATAGGAGATGGATGTATCAAGGGCTTGGATGTTTAAATTTTCGTTTTGAGAGCTGAAGGATAGGAATCCAATTATGATACATGACTTTGGTTTGCCTTTCTATGATGCTCTGTAATGAATCTAATGAATGTAATGAGGTTACTAGTTTATATGAATATGATCAGTAATGACTCTGGTGCATTTACATATCTTCATGGTTCTGTTTTATGCATGTTTATGGAATGATTCTAAATCCTTGCGCATTTTCCATTTCTTTTTTGATCCAGTTCTTAATCATGTTAAGCACTTTTCTGTTTGGAATGACTGCATTGATCTAGAAGCCGTTCTGAGCTCTATGATGCTTGCATGTCTCATTTCCACTCACTTTCTTTAATTTTGGATCATAGATGATGTTTTCCCACTTAACTCACATAAAAGAGAGACTTGATGCACCACACTTATGCCTCGGGTGAGCGCCTAGCACCCGCTGGGTGATATGCCAGCAGCGTATGGGATTCCCTTGTTCTTTGGTGGGTATAAAAATGACTACAAGTTAAAAATGACTATCCTCACCCCCCTATTTATACTTTTTTCAAGACTTCACCATCCTTTTGACCCACAAGTCTTAACGTTAATTTTTAATAAAGTACCTTTTTTCCGGCTTAATTAAACTTTTGTTATAACTTTACCTCATGCACTACATTCATAACCTTTTGGTGTCCTAATATTAATTTTCTACCACAAACCTCCTCTGTGCACCTTACTGTACCGAAGTACCTAACCTCCATGCCAACCACTAAGTGATTTCCAAAACCTCCCGCCTACCTCATGTTACATTGAGCGATATGTTTTTCTCTCGAGTTTGGTATTTGAATCATCTCAACTTCTCTCAGAACACCTTTCTCCCCAGCACAAACCATTTTTCTACTTTTGTATCAGTATCCCTAAAATGATTTTTCAGTTAGACCAACCTCCCTTAGAAACTTGCCAATAATTTTTCCACATTATACTCCCATCCACCCCATACTAAAGGTATGTGCGGGTCCTCTGCGCATGGAATCAATTAAAATGTAATTATCTATAGGCACACCAATGCGTAACACAACATAGGAATAAAAATACAAAGCATAATGATGATGAAAGTAAACACATATAAAGGAAAATGCATTAAAGGGAAACCTAAGCTAAATGGAAACACTTCCTTATTACAAACACCAAGAATACTTATCTAGTAGTAGAGCTTAAACCTTACTCCCATTAAAGAAAACCAGGCAACCATGTGCATGCCAAAATATTCTAACTAGAAAGCACCTGAGTTATGGTATATAGGTCACAACATATGGTCCTAACTTATGCACTTGGAACTTCCCAGGGTGGTTGTAACAACTTGGAATCATATAGAAAAAACCATCTGTCCCACCTCCAGCTTCTTGTTTTTAATGTGTCGATCATGCCAATCCTTTTGTCTTACTTTATCTGTCTTCTAGCTCCATTGGGCTTATGGTGTTCCTCTCAATCCAACTACATTTGTATCTGAAATTTAGTGCAGCACTCAGTTGATAAGCCTATTATTGTGGCAATTGAGGTTAGTTTGACCCATTCATTTGCATTCTTCTTTTTTTAGGGTTTTGATACTCCTTCGTATTTTGCAATTCTTTTCATCATTTTGGACTATCAACAACATCTATAAACTGTAGAGCTTGAATGGAATCTAATAGGGGTTTCTTAGATGGAGGATCACTAGGGTCGTCAAATAAATGATTGAATATAGGGCTGATTTTGTGTGTCAACGTATTATCATCCAGATACATGGTTTCTAGCTATTTTTACAAAACAACCCTGTCAATTGGGATATCTCTAAAGTAAATCAGATAAAGAGACATGAGGAACTTTATGACCCATGATAGAATAAGTATGAGGATCCTAAACGTTTAAAGCATCGGGATTCACCAAAATGATTTAACTAAAAATGTAAAATGTGGATACTAGTTAATCTAAGATATGAACAGCTATAAATAAATTAAGATGTGTGTTGTAAATAAATGTAAAGATGACACAAGAAACTATGAAAAAGGAAATGTTAACCCTAATTTTCAAGAGAGAAGAGGAAATAACTCGACTGAATAGGAGATTCTCGTGATACTGTGTTGCAGAAGTGACTGGAAAATATGTAAGCATGAACCATTCCCTATCATATTCAAGGGAATAATTATGAAAATAAAGTTTACATAACAAGTTCTAAATTTCATGGGTGTTGTTCTGATGTAATTTAAAGAAGCTCCTAGCTACACTGATATCATATGGTATGTTATAATTAATACAGGTGAGTTTAAGTTGCAACAACTTGTCCTTCAAGATGATAACATAAACATTTTGATGGAGGCATGTATTTGTATATCTCATGGACCACCTGGACTGTCTCTTCTTGCTTTTTATTCAAGCCTCTATATTTTCTTTGTCCTTGACTTTCAGGTCTTCCTAATGCTTGGAGATAAGAGGATTATTTTTCTTTTTTCCCATTTCCTTTTTATCCTTTTAACATAGGTTTCAAATTGCAACTTCATAAAAAGTCAATATTTGGCAGCATAGTCTATGTGGCCATCTCCTTACAAGGTGGTTTGACAGGTTCCCTTGTAATTTCCTAAATAAAAATTTGGGGCTTAACTGGGGTTTCATGTATTTGTTTTCACATTTATCACATTAATTCTTGTTCAAAAACCACTTTCTTAATTACGTGCTCAACATCTTATGGCATTTTTTGGTTCCATTTATTCATCAATTTACTTCATCCACAATTACAGGAATGTGTTGTTCTTGTTCCATGACTGGTTCAACTACTAAAAGGATCTTCTCATGTTCAGGTTCCTTGTTCTTACTGCTCAAGATGACTTGCTCAACAATTTTTTTAAGTACTTTGTTCATAAATTAAAGAAATTTTTTCTCATGTTATCCTTTGTCTCTCTCTTTCCAATGGATGGTTTCAGAGAAAATTTTTGAACATGAAGTCCAGAAGGCAAGCATATTCTAGTTAAAGTTGTTTTCATCTCAATCCAAGGTGGAAAAGTATAGTTTTCTAAATATATTAATTACCTAGTTCCCTTTCTTACTATAAATATAATATTTCCTAAAAAATAAAATCCTTTCATAATAGTGCACCCAGAAAACAACAGAGATAACAAACTAGGTAGTTTGAACCAAAAAAAACTAAAAGAAAAAACGTAAATTTATAAAAAATATAAAGTTTCTAAGAACATCAAGAAACATCTAAGAAAGTTTTCCTAGTATATTATGGGTTTCACAAAACTGATTCCAAGCCAAAAAAATATAGTATTTCCCCAAATGGGCAACTCCTGAACCCCAACTGCTAAAAAATAGAAAGTTCTCGTTTCAAGTGAAAAAAATTGTTATCATCTCCATTTTGAATTATCTTATTTCTTTTCATAAGTATGAAGTTCAAATTCACTGGACTCAAGCCTATTTTTGGCTCTGTCATCAGAATACTTAGGTGTGGGTGGTAGTGATGTTACTCATATGGATCTAAGAAATACTTAGGCAGTTCGAACCAAAAACATAAAAAAGAAAAGAGAAAAAATAACTTTTTAAAAAATATAAAGTGTCTAATAACATCAAGAAAACATATGAGAAAGTGTTCCTAGTATATTATGGATTTCAAAAAAAATTATTCCAAGCAAAAAAACAGTGTTTGCACCAACTAACAGCTCCTGAACCCCAACTACTAAATATAGAAAATTCTCGTTTTAAGTGCAGAAAGTTGTTTTCATCTCCATTTTGGCTCATATTGTTGCTTTTCATAAGTGTGTAGTTCAAATTCATTGGTCTTGAGCCTATTTTGGTTTTTATCATCAAAGTACTTAGGTGTGGGTGATAGTGACTGTTACCCATATGGATCTAAGAAATATTTAGACAGTTTGAACCAAAAAAAAACAAAATGAAAGAAAGAAAATTATAAAAAAATATAGCATGTCTAAGAACACAAGAAACATCTAAGAAAGTGTTCCTAGTATATTATGGGTTTCACTAAACTGATTCCAAGCTAAAAAAATAGTATTTTCCCCAAATAGCAGCTCCTAAACCCCAACTGTTAAAAATAGAAAGTTCCTGTTTTCAAGTGCAGAAATTTGTTTTCATCTCCATTTTGGCACCATATTGTTTATTTTCATAAGTATTAAGTTCAAAATTCACTAGTCTTGAACATATTTTGTCTCTGTCATCAAAATACTTAGGTGTGGGTGACAGTGATGTTACCCATATAGATGTGGAGGATCTCAAGAATAAGATGCTAGGTGGACCCAAGGAATGTGTGGAAGATGTATTTTAGACAAGTGGGTTATTTGATGTGGTAGGTCATCTTTGTGTTTTTTTCAAAGCACAAAGTTTGTATTAGCATGTTACCACCATTATGATCTAGATACTTGGACCATAAAACCTAATGATAACTCGATCATGGTGGTACTCACACTCCAAAGAAATTATTCTCAATATATGCAAATTCTAGTCTTGAACAACATCATCATCATTACAAAGAAGATTTTTAATCAGATGAGTGGTCTAAGAATGAGTCATATATCCAAGGTCTTACACTACATTTGTAGTTTATACATGATAAGAAGCCATCCTATATGCCAAAATATCTCTTCCGAATTGAATTTCAAGAGGGCCTTCTCAAATGTGATCATCCTCCTAAGTCAGCTAATGGGAGAAGAATCCATGAAATATTTCCCATGATTGGATGGAATTTTTCATACTCACCATCATCGAGGGTAGATCGATGATATACTGAGGCTAAATCATCAGTTATAACTTGCATCAACCAATTGCTTCAAGTGCCATCTTCCTAAAAGTTTTCCATGACTTCATACTTGGTCTACGCCCTTACAAGAATGAAACCATTCAGAGGTCTGACACTTCCCAAAAAAAATTCCAAAGGTCTCCTTCATCTAAAAAATATCCGCATCTGGTCTTGACAGAAAGAAACCAACATTTTATAAGAGTGAATGATGCTTTCACGATGTTTATCATCATATTATTGGAAGGAAACCCTCACTCAAGGTTATCTTCACAAAATGCTTCTCTAATCAAAAATTTACATGTCCTTCTTCACTTAGTTTTCAACCTTTTCCTACATCTGATTGTTTGGAGTGTTAATCTTGCTTCAAGAAATCTGCCATGTAATCTCAATAATAGGATCATGTTGTTTAAGTTGTGTAGGAAGCTTTTTCATCTGAACAGTAAGCTAAGAAAATCGAAAGAATAAAATTGTTGCTTTCCCTATCTCTCTTGGAATATTTATAATGTAAAATTGTTCACCGAAGCTATCAATTTTGAAGTTGACTTCTTCTCTCCCATTGTATTATTTTTTTACCCAACACCTGGCTATGCGCACTGGCACATCATCCATACAAGTCTAGAAGCTCACCCAAATCACGTGTAACAACTAGGTCCCAATTTTTTTTTATGTTTATTAGTATGTTATCATACATTTTTATAATTATAAATCATTCACATGGAAAATATACCATGCAATATGAATTAATGGAAACACATATAATAAGGAAACTTAATCGACATAAGGAATGACTATCAAGATCTGATTTCCCATAATCCCATACTCATACATGATTAATTTAGTAACTCAAAACACATTCATACATTCACAAACCATAATCAAATGCATAATAAATTAATTACTTACAATAACCTCAATACATCCATGTGTGCTCTCATACAGACTCCATAACTTAGACTATTGAACTCTCTATTCACACTCTACTCTATCATACCAATAAGTTCTTTTTCTCTCCCTCCCTTTGATAAAGATGTACTATCTATATATAAGGGTGGGGGAATTTTCCCTTCATTTCTACATGCACTTGTCTGATAATATGTGTGTGTACAAAATAGCTGGCATGCTTTCTTTCCTAAAATAGCCATGCATAAAATAGCTCATATGATTTTCTAATAATATTCTCAGACTAAATATAACAACATGTTTTAATCCTTATTTTTAGCTTGGTCCATGCGTGCACTTTATCCTTCTCTACATGTGCTTTTATTTTCCCTTACTTTGGATACTAATTCTTTGTGTTTTTTCTCTATTTTTGGACCTTTACTTGAGCCAAACACTACAACTCTACTTTTCTATTTTTAGCCCCTCTAGAAAATTGGCGAAGTCCCTTGATTTCATGTTTGCATGTGTGCAACCTCACTTGCTGGGCATGTTTCACCGATGCATGCGCCCCTTGCGCACTACTCTGATCTTCTGTGTGCTCATTCCCTTATGCGTAAGCCCTCTATGTTGTACTGGTACTTAGTCAATTTTTCTCTGGACAAACATTAACCCACACTAGGGATATTGTCCATCCTTAGTAATATTAAATTAAAGATTGCTCCTAAAGAATGGAGAGAAGAAAGAACTGTGAAAATGAAATAATAGTGGGCATATACCCAATAAATCAAAGAATGACACATTTTCCTAGGCATGCACTTAATTTTATCCTTGGTTGATGGGCTGGGAGTTAGATCAGGAAAATCTAAAGCTGCTATCTCCCACTACTGCAAGCTATTTTTTAGTTGTATCTGGCACCAACCCAAAAATATCTGGCACTTACTCAGAGTTCATTCCTTCACCCTTCTCATTTAGCTCGCTGATATTTCTAGCAAGTCCTAATGCCATCACTTCCAAGGAATCCATCTTCTACGCAAACTAAAGAACCCAAGCTCCTTGGTCCCTTGTTTCAAATTCCTCTTTTGCAGTCTTGAGTGTATCCCACTCTCCGCAAAATTTTTGCCATTATTTCCTCACGACCAACATTTTTTATCCTTCTTAGCTTTTTGCCACTCTTATTAAGCTTAGTCTCCCTCCTGAGTGGTGTGTGTCATAAGGATAGGATTAATGTCTTAATAGTTTTCAAAGGAATATCCCTGCCTTCTTCATGGAATCCTTGATCGTAGTGCTCAATAGCTCATACTTCACTATCTTGTGCACTACTACTCTCTTATTCTTCTCTCATCTCAACATCCAAATCTTCTTCTGACGGACCTGTTGAACATAATTTTTCTTCATGTAACACCATCCATACTAGATCTTATAAATAGTGTAATGTAGAAGGGTACTCAATGCTTAGCATTTTTCTCCAGGTCGGAACGCAGTGTAGTAATTACATCTATAATATGAATAGATTTATTAAAGGCATACTTGGCACACTTTTCTGCCTTTCCCATCTCCTCTATAATCCATTATATCTCCTACTCCTAATATTTCTTGTCCCTGAGCAAGACCCTAATAGTTTCTCCCCCTCTTCAATATTTCTATGTGCCACTTCAGCTGTTATCTTATTTAGAGCATTGCTAGCCATCTCATCAATTAACTTTGTGGACTTAACAATAGTGATCATCATGCCTAGATATTTCTTCTTCATCTTTCACCTCACACATACTTTTCATTAATCTCAAATTCAAGCTCCTCCATGTGAGATCTACATATTCTAAGAAATAATTTTCCTTGTGCACTATGGTTGAATCCCATTTGGGTTAATAACCTCCCAACCCACAAAGATCTTTATTCTGCATTATGCTCTAAAATCTTGCATGTAACACTTTATGTTTAATCATCAACATAGTTTACTTAGGGGTGTGCACAAGAAATCCTCCTTTATACTTCTTCCTCCACTAAACTCTTTTGTACCTGGGCACACACTACTCCCTTCTTCACTCGTGGCTCCCATGCCTTCTTCTGTTGGCTCACTATCCACTCATGTTTTCTTCTTCTTCCTTGAATCCTTCCTTACACGCATCATGTACTCCCCATATCATTTTGTACAGTCTCATTCCTAGGATCTTACTCATCCTCATCCACATTATGGATGATCGGAGTGTCATTCATTGACTGCAGCCTCGTTCCTTAGACTTATCCTCATCATTGTCTTCAGTTGTTACCAGAAATTTCACCTTCTTCTTCTTGGGGGGATTCTTCTTCTCTACGTTTGGCTGGGTTAGAGTAACCATTGGGTACTTCCTTTTTTTTCTCTAAAGTTCCTATATCAATGTATTTTCCTTTTATCCCCTCTCTGTAACTTCTTCATGTAACTAATGGTCCGAGCACAGTGTTATCTTCTTCTTTCGTCGTCCTCTTGGATTGCATCCTTTTCCTTCTATTCTTCTTCTTACTCGCTCTTACTTCCAGAGAGGGGTATTATCACGTGTTATCTTGGTTCCCATAGGTTTCTTACCCTTTGGCAACTTTTGGATAGGAAGGTCCTTCCCCATCAATGTACTTCCCATTCGTTACTCTAGGTATCAAATAGATGTAGACCTGTTTCGCTTCCTTGCCTACAAAAAGAGTCTTAGAAGTAACTCTATGTTATCAGACTCCATGTTTTCCATCATCATGATGACTTTCCAAGATACACATACATGGTGCACAAAGTGTGGTAGTCGGGAATCTACCCTACTTGAATCGCAAACTTCAGTTTTCATGCATCAAAAATTATGTTCACCTATGCTTGGAAATATTTAGGTTGTGAAGGTTGAACTGTAGTTTACACACTAGAGGATCTCTTGTATTCATTCTTCACAATAAATATCCTCGAAACAATAATGTTAGTAAAATAAAAAATTCAGCCTTACCATTTCAAAAGTGAAGGTAACTCCCTTGGTACGTGCAACTCATGCTCAAATGCTTCGCGTGTCCTCCTATACCATTTTTCCACTCGAAGCTTGTAAGCATGATTAATTCCTCCTAATCACAAGTATATTTAGAAAACTTCTTCATGGGGGGAATTTTTCTCCAATGGATACTTCCATACCTTGTTATCAAATCCATCGGGAACCCCTATCTCACAAACGACAATCAACAAAAGGATGGCATCCCAATTTATCTTCTCACTTTTCACTACTTGTGCATGTGCTTCTTTAATAATTCCTTTGGAAATGAATTATGTAATGCTATATGCAGTCTTCTACACCATATTTTGTGCTATGTGAAGCCACTTTTTGTTCACCTGAGTCCACATTTCTTATGTTCCCTACTTACGACTAACCAAGTAGAGGTGACTCTTATGCCTGGGTCACTGATATTCATGATATACATTACGCAGAATCCCCTATGATAGATAGTTGAATGTAATGGTAGTGGTCTCTACTCTGATGCCATCTTCCAAGTTAGGAACTATCTCAAGGCCCAAACTACGCAAACCTGTAACTCTCCCAATCAATCATGTGGTGATGCACATTCTCCTTCTTACAAAGTAGAAATAATCCTTATGGACACGTGATATCAACCATTGATACAAGCACTCAGGATTTCCAAAGAAGGGTAATTTTTATAACTAGATAACTCCCACACTCTCCAAGTCCTTTTGTACCTTATCATCATAGACCAACTTACCATCTTCAGTCCTCTGGTTTGTCTTTATGATTGTATGATTTTCAATGTCTGCTTCATGCACCTCTGTCTACTGGTTGTAATCATTGATCTTACACCTGGTCAGGTTAAATTCCCATGGTTTTCCTACCACAAAATTTCCAAGGTACTGCATTTCAAAAAACCATTATTTTGATGCCTCTTCTCCTATGGGATTCTTTCCCTTGCCCTTTCCATTTCCATTGGGTGATATTGTGGGTTTTTTCCTAGGTGTCATTTTGTTAGTTCAAACTACAAACTCTACTCAAATAATGGGTTCCCTAGGTTATTAGAACCACTTAATAAATGTTCTTCACTTATCTACAAGGGTTAAATTATTCAAATTTCCTTCTCAAATCCTTACTCTTCCTCATGTTCTGATTTATTCATCAATTCCTTGTTCCCTAGCTCTATAAACTATAAATTTTGCGATCAAACCCTAGAACTACAAACAATATTTTGATCCTCGTACTACCTATCTCCATGCCTTTTCTTCCATACTCACACTTTCTCCAAAGAATCTCTAACTCAGTCTATGTACAAAACTTTCTCTGGTTTGTATCAACTCTCTCTTTCGTAAAAGCTCTTCAAACTTAATCACTCTTAATCATTCTCCAATTGGCTCAAATCTCTTCAATATGCAAGGTAAGAATGAACTCCCCCACGACCCTTTTATAATTTTCTAAAAGAAATCCACATTAATTTCTCCTCACCTACCACTGATTTAAATAATTCAAATGTGCTTTTTACTTTTTCCTGATTTCTCCCACGTGTAGTAGTTATAACCTTTTGGCATTCCACTACTTCCTAGGTTGCAGTCATCCTTATGCACACTTACCTGAGCCACAACCCATCTTCCTATGCACCTCGTACAAAGTAGTCTATCCTGCTACTACCTCCATCATGTTATACTAGGTGGCCCCTTTCTCGTGTGGTTTCCCAATCTAAGTAATTTCTTCCAAACACCATCATTATTAAGCACCTGCAACACCTCACTTTTTTTCACGCAAACCTCTTTGAGGAAATTTCCAGACACGTACCATCATCTCAGTCTCCTTTGCACAGAGTTACACCTATTTCCACCCCACACTAAAAGTATGTGTGGTCCTATATGCATCAAATTAATACATAGTAATCAGCTCCTACGCACGAATGTAAAATGGGCATAGTAGTAAGCTTCTCCTTTAATGTTCCAAAAGCCACCTGTTGTGCCTCATCCCAGTGAAATCTTCCCTTATGCCTTAACAATTCTTCCAAGGGTGTGGCAATCCTGGCATAACTTTTGATGAATTTTCTGTAGTAACTCGTATGCCCCAAAACTTTTCTCACTGTGCTTTGATTGGTAGTCTCCCCCAAACCCAAAATAACAACGAATTTGGTAGGATCCACCTATAAACCTTCCTTACAAATAATATGACCTAGCAATGTGCCAAAAGGAGTAGCAAAGACACATTTCTTAATATTCAAAGAGTTACTTAACTATATGCACCTATCAAACATTACTCTTAAGTTTTCATAAGTATCTTTCACTAATCCATACACTGTCCAATCATCCAAGTAGACTTGTAGAAACTTATGAATAAAGTCTAGAAATGCTTGCACCACAATGAGCGAGAATACAACAGGTGTATTCTTAAGCCCGAATGGCATAACCATATAAGCAAAACTTCCCCATTCAAGGGTGAAAGTAGTCTTCTCTTAGTCTTCTTTTGCAATCCTTACCTAGTGATACCTTGAAAATCCATCTGTAAAAGAGTAGATCTCATGCCCAGCTACACCTTCTAAGATTTCCTCAGTAAAAGGCGTTGGAAAAGGATCTATAATACATGCAGTATTCAACTCTCGGTAGTCTACACATATTTGTATCCTTCCATCTTTCTTGATACTAATCACCATTGGGCTAACCCATACAGACTCCTCAATGGATTCAATGATCTTGGATTCCAACATTTTATCAATCTCTTCTTTCACCTTCATGAGTAGATTAGGATTCATCCTATAAGGTCTTTTCCTAATCAGGCGCGCACCTTCCTTCAACTTAATCCACATTTCTCCCAATGAGTGATGAACTCCTTTCAATTCATGGTATCCACATGAGAACAAATCCTAGAAGTCGCGCAGCAGCTCAATTATCTTTGAGACCTCTTGGTTTGTCTAGTAATCACCGATGATTGCTTCTTTCAATTCTTTTTTTAGGCCAATGTTGAACTTCTTTATCTTCACTGGCTCATGGTAGGCGTGTATCTTCTCATCTGCACTATCCAAGATGTCACGCATACCCTTTATATGATCAACATAAAGGTTCTCTATTTCTTCATCTTCTATCAGTTACACCATTTTTCCTTTCTCTTTTTCTAGGAAAGCACGCTCAAACTATATTTCATATTTTTCGTCTCCTTCCTCAAAGATCACCTCCAAATCAAGATCTCCTAGAAATCTAAGATGAGGTCCTCAACTTTGGCACTATCTCCCAAAAATAATGTGCTTGAATACCTTTAAAGCTTTATTCACTGATGGTTTAGAACATAGAAAATAAAAAGTCTGAATAATACCTGTTGTTAACTATTGTCAATTTCTTGTCTGACGATGTAACTTTGAATAGACGTATCATGTGCATGCACAACCATGTAAGGTGGAATAGAACTTATGCACCCAGAGTGAGGGAGGTAAAACTTACGAGCCTTCCGTCCATGATTTCTCACATTTTTGAGCGTGGTACAAGGTTGATTCCTTCCCTTGATAGTCGCATATATTTCAAGGTGCATTGGTCCATAGAACTCTAACAGAGTACGTGATTCCTACCTTGTGCCACTCTATAAGATTATCCCGATGAGTCATCCACCAATGCGCATCTATCCCACGTAAGGTATAAATAAGCATATTCCTCTGTTTTACTTCACAGGTCCATTGGACTTCCATAGCATGTAAAACGACATCAGGGTAGCCTTCTACAATGTAACTTGGTAACTGTCTTCCTATTAGACACCTAACTAAACAAACCTTGATAAAATGAGTCACAGTTCCCTTCAAGTATCTCCCAACTAACTTGTTTGAGTGTGGAGCTTGTTTTTTGGTCTTCTTGAATCAGTGTTGAAGTGTTGGAGCTCGAACAGTTAAGTTTGGAGATTTTAGGAGCATTCTGTAGTCATTTGCTGTGACGTTGTTGTGTGGTCATTGTGTCATCATTGTGCCATTGTTGTTAATATGTTGTTAATATGTTGTTAACGTTGAGACTATTTTTCCAGCCATGGGAAGTTGAAAGATAATGACTTTCAAACTTCTAGGGTCAGATTTAGGACTTTTTAAAAGGATTGTAATCCTGTAAATAGAGGTGTTAGGGTATCTTGAAGATATCTTGAGTATTCAAGAGGTATTGAGTCTTAATGATCAAGAGGTGATCAAGAGTGATCAAGGTTAAGCAATTGGGTGTCAATTGTGGTTTAGATGTGGTTTAGCATCTTTGGAATTATGTTGTGAGTTCATAACTGAGAGAAGACTGCAAGAGTTGTTTTACTCTTGTTGATAATAAAATCTGAGAAAGTTCTTGGTGGACGTAGCCCACATTAGGTGAACCACGTTAAATCTTGTCTTGTCTTCTTTTTTGTGCATCATTTATTTATGTTGTTATATTTCTGCAAGTATAATTTTGTTGTATAGTTTCCTACTGCTATGGTTTGAGGAATTGTTTCTGCATATTTGTTCTCTAATTCCTAACAATTGGTATTAGAGCTTTGGTGGTTTTTTTCTGAAGTTGTAAATCCAAGGGAAAGTTTAGCTTGAGTGGGAGCTATGAAAGATAAGGGCAGATCGAGGGTTGAGAATTTTAATGGGAAAAAATTTGGTTTGTGGAAGATGCAAATGGAGGATTACTTATATCAGAAGCACCTCCATGTTCCTTTGGCTAGAAAAGAAAAGAAACCTACAGCCATGTCGGATGAGGATTGGGAGTTTCTGGATAGAAAGGCACTCAGGGCACTTCGTTTATGCCTTGCATCTTCGGTTGCTTTCAACATATCGCAGGAGAAGACCACGAAAGGTCTCATGAGTGTGTTGGGGAAGTTATATGAAAAACCCTCTGCCTCTAATAAAATATTTTTAATGAAAAATTTATTTAATATGAATATGTCTGAGAATGGTTCTGTTGTTAATCATTTGAATGAATTTAATACGATTGTGAGTATGTTAAGCTTAGTAAAAAATGACTTTGATGATGAGGTCAGGGATTTGTTGATTTTTTGCTCCTTGCCAGATAGCTGGGACAACCTGGTTATGGCTGTAAGTAATTCAGTCTCTAATAACTCAAAGCTGAAGTTTGAGGATGTAATAGGTGTGATCCTAAGTGAGGAAATGCAAAGGAAGAGCATCAGAGATTCTTCTACTTCTGGAAATGCTTTGATGGTGGAGAGCAGAGGGAGACAAAAGAATAGAGGGATAGGTAACCGTGGGAAGTCGAATGATCATGGAACGTCAAATTCCAAGAGTAAGTTAGAATGTTGGCACTGTGGGAAGGTTGGTCATGCTAAGAAATATTGTTGGGATCTTTGGGATAAGAAGAACAAGAAGGAGGAAATTGAAGAGGTAAATTTGGCAGTAGGTGATGTTTGTCAAGATATGCCTTAATTCTTTCTTTAGATAATATTGTTGAATCTTGGGTGTTAGATTCAGGGGCTTCTTTCCATGCCACCCCACATAGAGATTACTTTACTGATTTTTTTCAAAGTGATTTTGGACATGTTTATCTTGGTGATGATGAACCATGCAACATAGTAGGGAAAGGTTGTGTTCGGGTGAAAATGTAGAATGAGAACACATGGCTACTTAAGGACATTAGGCCTGTGCCTAAGTTGAGGCGGAACTTGATATCAGCGGGACAACTGGGTAGTGATGGTTGTACGGTTAGTTTTACAATGGATTCTTGGAAGATTACCAAGGGAACGCTTGTGGTTGCAAGAGGTAAGAAAACTGGTACTTTGTATTTAACCAATGGTGTTGATTATTGCAATTTAGTTACTGCAGATGGAGATGTAACTTTGTGGCACTAGAGACTCGGTCATATGAGTCATAAGGGCATACAAATTATAAAGGATAGGTTGCCTAGATTAAAGGAGTTATATTTGGACTTCTATGAGGACTGTGTTTATTGGAAACGAAAGCGGGTGAGATTCCTCAAGGTTAGACCTACCAGGAAGGATGGTAAGTTGGAGTTAGTGCATACAGATGTATGGGGGCCAGCTAAGGTAAACTCTATTGGTGGTTCATGTTATTACATCACTTTCATTGATGATGTGACTAGAAAATTTTGGGTATATTGCCTTAGAAAGAAATCTGATGTGTTTGAAACTTTCAAAAGATGGAAAGCCTTGGTTGAGAATGAAACAGGTCTCAAGTTGAAATGTCTTAGGTCAGATAATGGAGGGGAATATTGCAGTAATGAATTTATTAATCTGCAGGCAAAGAATGGTTCCAAATACTCCATAGGAAAATGGATTCTCAGAGAGAATGAACAGGACAATCATGGAGCATGATAGGTGCATGAGGTTACATGTGGGGCTGCCACTCATTTTTTGGGTGGAAGCGGTAAGCACAATTGTTTATCTAATTAATAGAGGACCCTCTATGGCCTTGGATGGAGGTATACCTGAGGAGGCCTAGTCTGGTAAGAAAATTGATTACTCATTTCTTAGAGTATTTGGATGTGAGGTATTTGTTCACATTGATAAAGATGACAGGACCAAGTTAGAGGCTAAGTCTGAGAAATGCACCTTTGTTGGATATGGTGAAGATGATTTTGGTTTCCATGTTTGCATTCTTAAAGACAAGAAAATATTTCGGTCTATAGATATTGTCTTTAATGAAAAAGTCATGTATAAAGATCAGTTGCAGGAACAGAAAGAGGAATCAAAGAAATAATACACAGTGTTAGAGGACATTGCGAATAGCAAGGTTTTCAAGGGGCCGGTTCAGGTACAACATGTTCCGGCATAGCCAGTTTAGGTACCTACTCATCAGGAACCCTAAACTCCTGATGTGAGAAGGTCTTCTAGGGTAAGAAGGGAATCTGAATGATTTACTCCATCTTTGAATTATTTATTGCTCACTGATAGTGGAGAGCTAGAGTTCTTTAAGGAAGCAGTGCAGGTGGATGCCACGAAGAAGTGGGAGCAGGCCATGGATGAAGAGCATAGATCTCTTATGGAAAACCAGACTTGGGATCTGGTGGAGCTTCCTGAGGACAAGAGAGCATTGCAAAACAAGTGGGTGTATAGAATCAAAGGGGAAGATGGAGGTAGGAAATGATACAAGGCCCAGTTGGTCGTCAAAGGATTTACACAGAAGAAAGGTATAGACTTTGATGAAATTTTTTCCCTGGTTGTTAAAAGGACTTCTATTAGGACTATTCTTGGTTTAGTTGCAGTAGAGGACCTTCACTTAGAACAGTTGGATGTGAAGACTACATTCCTTCATGGTGAGTTGGATGAGGAATTGTATATGCAACAACCATAGGGTTATGAGGTCAAAGGAAAGGAGAGGTTAGTGTGCAAATTTTGGAAGAGCTTGTATGGCCTGAAACAAGCTCCATAATAGTGGTACATGAAGTTTGACAGTTTTATGCAGGAGCAGGGTTACTCCAAGTGTCACTCAAACCATTGCATGTACATCAAGAAGTTTCTTGATGGTAGTTATATTATTTTGTGCTTGTATGTAGATGATATGCTACAGGGAAGAACATGCTGGAAATAAAGGTACTCAACAAATAGCTAGGTGAGTCCTTTGCTATGAAGGATTTGGGGGCAGAAAAACAAATGCTTGGTATGAGAATAACTTGGAACATGAAGGAGAGGAAGCTAGTATTATCTCAAGAAGAGCACATAAAGAATGTCTTGGAGAGGTTTAGTATGCAATATCCTAAACCGGTTGGTACTCCTTTGGCAGGTCACTTTAAATTATCAAAGGAGTAGAGTCCCAAGACTGAGGAGGACAGAATCTAGATGTCTAGGGTACCGTACTCATCAGCAGTTGGTATCTTGATGTATGCTATGGTATGCACTAGGCCTGACATTGCCCATGCAGTGGGAGAAGTAAGTAGGTTTATGAGTGATCCAGGTAGAGAGCACTAGCAGGAAGTAAAGTGGATCCTTCGGCATTTGAGAGGGACCATGGGAGCAACATTGTGTTTCAGTGGATTGAACACTACATTACGTGGATATGTAGATTCAGACATGGTAGGAGATTTGGACAGTAGGAGGATCATGACATGTTATGTATTTATGGTTGGTGATACAGGTGTGAGTTGGATTTCACGGTTACAAAAGGTTGTGGCTTTGTCAACCACAGAGGTTGAGTATGTTGTTGCCATAGAGGAAAGCAAGGAGATGATTTGGCTACAGCAGTTGCTTGATGAGTTAGGGCATAAGAAGGAAGTTGGGAGACTACATAGTTATAGTCAAAGCGCTATTCATTTGGTGAAGAACTCCACTTTCCATTCTAGGATGAAGCACATTTGGCTGAGTTATCATTTCATCAAGGTAGCTTTGGAAGAAGATAAGTTGAAGCTGGAAAAGATTCATACCAGTCAGAATCCTATGGATATGATGACCAAGGGTGGTCACAAGGGAGAATTTGAAGTTGTGTTCAACTTTGGTTGGCCTTCATGGTCGATAATGAAGGGTTAAGAACTTTTCTTAGTGGAAACAACCTCTAAGTGGGAGATTGTTGGGGTGTGGAGCCTATTTTTTTGGTCTTCTTGAATCAGTGTTGAAGTGCTGGAGCTCAAACGGTTAATTTTGGAGACTTCAAGAGCATTCTACAGTAATTTACTATGAATTTGTTGTGTATTCGTTGTGTCATCCCTGTGCCATTGCTGTTAATATGTTGTTAACGTCGGGACTGTTTTCCAACCATGAGAAGTTGAAAGATTATGACTTTCAAACTTCTAGGGTCGGCTTTAGGACTTCTTAAAAGGATTGTAATCCTATAAAAAGATGTGTTAGGGTATCTTGAAGATATCTTGAGTGTTCAAGAGGTCTTGAGTCTTAATGATCGAGAGGTGATCAAGAGTGATCAAGGTCAAGTAATTGGGTGTCAATTCTGGTTTAGATGTGGTTTAGCATCTTTGGAATTCTGTTGTGAGTTCATAACTGAGAGAATACTATAAGATTTGTTTTACTCTTATTGATGATAAAATATGAGCAAGTTCTTAGTGGACGTAGCCCACATTGGGTGAACCATGTTAAATCTTATCTTGTCCTCTTTCTTGTGCATTATTTATTTATGTTGTTATATTTCTGCAAGTAAAATTCTGCTATATAGTTTCCTACTGCTGTGGTTTGAGGACTTGTTTCCGCATATTTGTTCTCTAATTCCTAACACAACTCATAAGTCCCATGCACCCAATTATCACATGCAATGCTAGTTGTATCACTCAAGGACTGAGTATCATCCCACTGAATGAATCCTTCTCTTGACGGCTCAATAACCTTTGGGTCTCTAATGGTGCATACATAAATTATATTTATGTCTTCTTCTCCCAAAGGCTCAACATAAGGTGCAGAATTCCCATCTGTTAGTGGAATAATTACGTGCTCCTTCTTATTCTCAAAGCTGATGTATCCCTTGTTGAAGTGCAAATCAGCATTATTTACATTACACCAAGGGCATCTAAGTAAGGATGGAAAACTATCTACCTCAGAAAGCACTAAGACTTCAAAGCCCCTAGTGAACTTGGCCCCTTGAATGGTTATGGAAGCACCCTTCAAGACTTTGATGGGCATAACTTTAGTTCTACTCACCATGTACAACACATTCGAAGATGGCTACAATGGTGGTCTCCCCATCTGATTCCACACATCCATAGTAAGAACATTGACCTTTGCACTTGTGTCAATTAGTATGTTTCTCAGAAGCCATCCATCAACTACCACATTCAACGTGATCTACTTGTCATAGTCAAGACTATGAGGGGGAAAATTAGCATGCAATATAGGCCTCTCATGCTCGAATCTAGCGCACGGTATCTTTCTTCTCAACCACTCTCCTAATAGGGGGATGATATTTTCCTGGCACGGTATCCTACCTACCTATTTGACATCATCAACATCCTTCTGAGGTATCTTAACATTCTTTTCCTATTTTAACTTCCACGAGTGCTCTTTCAAGCAATGGATATCCCCTTAAAAACTCCTAATTACCTCCATAGTCTCCTAGTAAACTTCCTTTTGATAAGTCAAATCAAGGTACTTTCCATGTAATACCTCTTCTCTTGTAATTAGAGGCCTCTACTTCGATATTTCTCTGGAGCACATAGCTTTAGCGCGTGTAGTTACTAATACAGGCTCTAACTACGGATTAGGCATTACCATAGGCATGAACAAGGATTCAGTTCATTTCTCACTAACCATTCCCATGCCCTTTTCCTTAACTGGTTTTGGCTCATGTGATCATACAATTCAGGGCACTCCTCATACTTATGTTTCTTTATGTACCACAAGCATTGTAGTAAATCTGGGTACTCAGGCTTATATTGATCTGTAGATCCACAATTGAAACAAGTTCCATGGGGAAAATTACTCCTTCCCCCATCACAACCACCATGGCCTCTAAACCTTCCATGAAATATTCTTCCCCTTCCTCCACCATTTTCATGCCCTTCATGTTGATGACCCTCATTTTTGGAACTTCTTGTAATGTTGGTCACGTGTACACAAGTATTAATTACATCATGAATTTGGTCTATCAACCTATAGTCCTTTGTGTCATGACTAATAGATGTACAAATCTTACAATAGTAGGACACATTCTTACGGAGCGTGTGTTGTAACAAATTGTGTCTACTTGGATCATGATCCCCGTGATAGATTTCACAGTCTAATGACATGGAGCACACTGAATTTTGAGGGAAACTATCCTTGGTGTGTCCTCCTACTTCACATTCTGTACACCAATGCCCACTGTGAGTCTCATGTGCTGAATTCATAGATAATTTCTCAAGTTTCTTAATCATGGAAGCAATTTGTGCCTCCAAAAAGGTACTTACCCTAGTATCAATGCTTCCAACAACGTCATTGCTCAAAACAGCCTCTAAGGATTCGCATGGATCTGTGAAAGTTTTATGTGAAAGTGCTCATCTAAAAGGTGTTATCAAGCCTCTAACGAACCACTGAGCATGCTGAGAGGGATGGATATCGTAAGATAAATTTGACAAAAGAGTCTTAAAACATGCATCATACTCATGCACACTCTCTATCATACCCTATTGAATCTCCTTGAGCACATTAATGCTCTTTTTCTCAAACTTAGGAATATGAAATTTCACTAAAAAAAGGCATCACGCAGTGCCATATAATCCACCACCATCTGGTGTGGTTCATACTTTTGGTACTAGTTATACACGTGCCCCTGCAACGTAGTTACAAATCAGATTACCTTCTGCTCTAGGGTAGTGATCCCCTTAGCGCGCCATAGTAATTCACACTTGTTTACATGACCTGCAGCATCCTCAACACCTTTATAATTAGGAAAATGAAGATACATCTCATAAAATACCTGCTAATGGGGTTGTGGTCCTTGTCCACTAGATCCAAAACCTTGATTCCATCATATGTTGCCTCCACCACCAGATCCACTAACCCCACTAACTCTTGATCCCCAAGATCCACCAGATCCTCCTCCTGTAGTAGGCATAGGGCCTGAAGTAATGCTACTCTATGTTCCCACTATGGTGCTAAACTGAGCTCCAACAGTCTGCGAAGTTGAACTACTTCTAGACATGATACTAAAATTTTGTGAGCCCACACCTTGCCTAAATGACGTTCTTGACGGGATACCACAAAACATAGGAAATGTTTACATGGCCATAAATGAATTGAATGAGAAATTATATCTACCTAACTCTACTTGCTTACCAATACTAACACCAACCGGACTAGCGATATGTGTCTCAGAGACTAGAAAACTAAGTACAAGGGCTTGGTCGCCATGTGGGTTCAAATGTGCACCTATGGTCTATCTTCTTTCTCCATCTAATGATCTCTCATCAAAAATTGAGGTGGTTCTCCTTCCGTATTTGTCAAGATGGGGTAGCACAGACTGCTCAGGTTCCACATCCTCCACGTGAACCTCAATTCCTTTCCACAGCATCTGCCTCTAAACATTCATCTCTCATGTAATCTCATGTTGTCTTGCCAATTCCCTTACCCAAGCTTCATTATACTTCAGCTGACTCTCTTCTCTCTCCTCTTTTGTCGTAGGATCCACCATTTTCTTACCACACCCACTTCTATGCCCCACGCCTAATGGGAGTTTATCTATCCATAGGAAATGCTTCTAAACTCAGAGTGATGATCAGGATCTTGATGGCTAATAGTAAAACACATAAGAAAGATCCTCTCAATTCTCGCAAGAACTCAAACTCAGCAACCTTTGGGAAAAAATAAGTAAAAATTTTGTATTCCAACTTATTTCTATTCAACACACCACTCCACCAATGATCAACAACACGAGTACAGATCAAATTAGCATCATGAAGCCATTGATAGTCTTCTTGGGTCCAAACATAAGGTAAATAATACCAGCTCTTCCTTGATGCATACGGTGACAACCATTCATACAGTTCTACTGGAAAACAACAGAAGATTGTTTCATAGAGCTCGTGATATAGATGTTCCTCTACCCATGTCAATGCATTAAACTCAGCTCTAGTGTTGTATCTTTGTGCAAACTCATCCTCCATGTTCTTAAGCCAAGTTTCCATGTTGTCTAAGATCAATCCTTCTGTCATCATACACCATTTATGCAACTGATTCAAAAGAGGTCCTAACAAAATAACCAAGATGTAGTCATTTTTCCCAACCCTTTAAATCTCAAGCACACCATCCTATCACCCAACCTGAACTGGGTGCTCACCTAAGGCACGTGAGGGCATCAGGCCCCTCTTCTATGTGAGCTTTGTCAAGAATGTTATCATGAATGGCAAAGCATTGCACAAACATAAATGTATACATATTATAACAGAGATAAAGAAACTAGATCCAAGCTTAAATGATCCACATTATGACTATGAATATTAAAAAGAACATACATGAACCAGATTTGAATCATGAACATAATAAATAACATAAGCACTTAGATCCATTGAGCACTGATACTTAGAAAAACACCATTATATTAATCCACCATTATTACAGTATCCAAATACATGATAATATCCAAAAAATGGACTAGGTACATCAACAAAATTATCATCCTACAAATAAATCTACTCTAGATGTTACAACAACATTCCCTATGCATTTCACTCCCATCTCTCTCTATTTCCGTACACACATTCATTCACACACATCCATCCCTTTCTTTTTCCATGCAAAGAAATACATAGAAGAGACTGGTGGGAATCTTCCCTTCACTACCTATTCATTATTCAAGAATAAAATGCATGCCAAATTTCATCATACCCTACCATACTCAAGTACCCTAAACATGCAAGTGTCAGGTAAACCATAACTAACTCTACTTTACAACTCTTAATCCCATCATGATAATCATATCCCAAAATATGCTTTCCTTGGGCTGAAAATCTCTATGTTTTAGCCTTATCCGCAATCATATCTGGTTAAATCTCCATGTGTCCCTTATCGCAACTGTAATTGTGGTCCAAAATGAAGCTAACTCGTGAGCCTATTCTGCCTCGGCGCGAACCTTTGTGCCACTCCTAAATTTACTTCCACATGAGCCTTCGTACCCTATTGGCACGTGAAAAAACCTTCCATGCCACAGGTACTTAGTCTCCTCAGGGGCTAAACAGTTACAAATTCTTATAGAGATTCCCTGTAACTCCATCTTATTCCTCATCCTTCGCCATTGTATCTTCATGCTTCATTTGAGGTTATGGGAGCACACTTAGGCAAGAACACAATTTTACAATCATGTAGATCTGCATATTGGTTACGTGGATGCTTGTACCATCACAAGAGTCAAGTTTTCATTCCATTTCAAATTTGGAATGCAGAGTAGGATGAACTCTAATTTCTCTTCAAAAATTAGATGTGACTCTTCATTCTCGTGTTCTTCATTTTGCACACCTTCAGGCAGTTTTTCATGATCAAATAAATGATTTAAGAGCTCTTCTAAAGCATGCATTTAGGTGTTAGGATTGCAAGAGGATTATGTTAACACCAATTCATTGGAGGTCACCAAATGCAAAGAAATATGACCTTCATTTCCTCTTAAAAATCTTGGAGAGGCATTTTCATATCATCTTCTTCACATGGGATTGTTTGGAGTAGATTTCACACACTCTAAATTTTCATGTACAAATTTTCATAGTCTACAACCTTTATCAATTTTACATTTCACCAAAGGTGCCTTTTAAATATGGTTGAACATTTGAGGATTCTACCTTACATTCTTTCACAATGACTGATTCAGACTTGCATGATTTTCAAGTTACACAAAACCAAGGTTTGATCTTCAAGACCTAGTCTTGTTACATAAAGGGTCTTAGTATGAAGAAACATCCTTTCATGACTTATCTTTTCATGAAAATTTTAAGAAATACTTGTACTCCATCTCTAACTATGTTTGTGCATGATTTGTGGTTGAGAAAACAATAAGAGAAAATCAAATTTTCAATCTTCTTGGATATGTATATGGTGTAGTCAAGTATGAATGAAACTAAGACTTTAAAGCTCATCACCAAAGCAAACTATTTTCTCAAGCATGTTTCTCCATACCTGTAGATATTTTCCATATACATTTTCCATCAAAACTACCAGCATTCACACAAGAACTCTTTCATCTCACTTATGATTGATTATAGCATACATAGCCTTCTAACGGTAGGAAGGATAAATGCACCCACATTTCAAATTTTTTTCACACAACTTTATTAGAGAACTTTTTGAAAATCTAGAGGACACCATGCTCTCTCATGAACAATAATTTTTCTTCATGAAACACTCAAACCACACATATACCTGTAAGTTTTGGAAAAACCATTATTTTTCTATTCCGTGCAATCACACCTATAGATGGGAAATACAACCAAATTGTGATTAAGAGAGTCCTCTACACTTATAAGTATGTTTCATACCTTTCTCGGGTGATTTTAATTAAAAAAACTTCATTTTACCTCTATCGCTCTAGGATGAAGGTTTGGAGGGTTTCAAACTAAGTCAAAAAAATGATTAGAACTTCTTAAATACTTAACCAATTTATCTTAGACCTTTTACATTATATTTTTATCAAAATTCCCTACAAAAAATTCTCACATTATTTATCTGAAAAATCCCTCACAATTTAGAACAAGTACTAAGAAGTTAGGGTGCTTAATTTACATTTTCCAAAAACCTAGTTTTTGAAAAACTTCCATAACTTACACAAAACACCTCCTTAGGTCTTGAAATTTTGACCAAACCTTCACAAATCACTCCTCAATGAATTAAAATGAAACATTTATCATATTTTACTACAAAATTCTCTGTCCTGTCTCATTTTTGCAGCATTATGTCTCTAGTCCTAAGCCAAAGTGCTATATCAACCTATATGATTGCTCAACTCACCTCCTTAGGAACTTTTTAAGCTCTGTACACATAATATATCATCATATTATGCTCATGCCATGCTTATTTTTCATCATCATTCCTTAGGTCATCACCCTCCCTTGCCTACTAGGCTTATCTTAAATGAAAAGCTTTGGAATTCCCATCGTCATGCCTTATAAACCCGATTATTGACCTGATACATCTCCTCCGCATGATATTCAATCTCATACTACTTCAACCATGATTTCCATGCTTTTCCTCAATCCATTTCTCATTTTTCCATGCCAACCTGCTTGATTAGGACTAGAGTTAAGCCTAGAACCACCTGACTCTTCATGAACTTGACCGTGTTGACCTGTTACAGACATCTTAATACCTCACACATACCTCATTGATCATTTTTGACCTTAGGAAGCCTTCATACAACCTTGGGAAGACACATTCACAAACTAGTTTGCTTGACTATGACACTTAGACCATGCTTGCATACCGACCATGACATCATGATTTGACACCTAAGACTACTTGGGGATACTTTGACATCAATGATAACATCTTGACACATTTCCCAACATATTTCATCTATCAGCACATCATTTTTCACTTTGGAATTCCCAAAAAAACATCACGGAAAACTAAAATTCCTTCAAGAAAAAATACCTTAAGAAGCTCTGTGACTCTTTCAACATCAATCTTAGCTTCTCATCTCCTTATTGTCCTCAATTAAATGGTTAGGCCGGAGCCACTAATAAGACTCTTCACAACATCCTTGCCAAAACTATTGATATGGCAGGTCGAAATTAGCATCTTCACATCCCTTTCACTCTTTGGGCTTATCGGACTAACATCTACACCTCTATAGGTGCTACTCCCTTCTCTCTCATCTATGGTTCTAAATCTGTTCTTCCTCTTGAAGTTAAAATCCTATCCTTAAGTGTTTTTATCTGTGAGCTCGTATCTAACGAGGACTATTTCCAAGAGTGTCTATCACAACTTGAATTACTATATGACCATCACTTAATCTCTCTTCAACATCATCATGTTTACCAAGAGCACATCAAATGCACCTATAAAAAACATCTAAAAGAATGTGACTTTGAAATCAGTGACCTTGTCCTCAAAGAAAATCATAACGTCACTACTCTAGAAAGGATTCAAGGTGGAAATTTTTCTCCTAACTAGATTGTAACATATATTATCATACATAAGTATGGATCAAGGGCCTATCACTTAGCCTTTGTAGATAGTAAACCAGAAACGAAACCTATCAACACATTGCACTTGCGGCCTTTCTATCATTAACATGTCTACCCGTGATCTTATTCGCATTCTAAGATCTCATTTCCATCATTATCCAGTTCCATCTTTTATCGTAATGATTTGGAATTATGGGGTCTACTATCACTTTCGTATCTATGACCTTGAAATGGGCACCACAACTCTTCCCATAGCATATTCCTCATGGAAAAGTTCCTCCTAGGTGGGAACCCCATGATCATTAACTCCATCACCCTCTTATCCACCTACTAGAACAATGTTAAGGGTCCATAGGTGTCACTTGTACATTGTATCTTCCACTCCCCAAGTCATCTACTTGGCTATCCTCAGCTCTATCCAAAATTCAAAATTCAGGATGCTCATATCAAAAGCTATCTTATCCCAAAAATAGACTGCTCCCTCGAAGGACAACTATCATGCATATCTATCCTGCCATCCAAAAATCAAAAATTAAAAATCCAAAGCACAAAATCCCAATTGTAGACCACTCCCTCGAAGGATGGCTACTTTCCTATATCATGGCACTAAAGGCTTCCTACATTGATCAACCTTCTAAAATCTCAAAAAGTAAAAGAAAAATGTCAAAATCAAGCATCCTAGGAAAGCTTCCCGCATTGATCAACTTTCCCATCTATAACACTTCCTACATTGATTAGTTTGCACTATACTTCTTAGATTTAGGGCATACACCTAGGACTACCACCTAAGAAGAACATATTTCCCCCTTATAGGCTACATCTAAAAACCCCTTTTCCATGTCAATAGTAGGTGTATAAGATCACCTTATATCTTTCCCCTTGTGATCTAAGATATGACTAACTATTGTTGGTTATGTGTTACCACTGGCCATCAGTTGAAAGTGCATCACTTTCTGGGTGTTCCCTTTCATACTTTACCCCTAATCCGGTTCAAAAGCATATATTCCATGTACACTCTTTCCTATATCACAAGTGGACTCCTTATATTTGGTCACTATACCCAGGGTCACGTTGTGTCTATCTACACTTCCTCATATCTAATCATCCATATCTAATCTAAAATCCATATCTTACCCACCATATCCATCATGTCCATCACTTATCATAATCATTTCTAATCTAAATTCATTATGTTCATCCCAACATTGTATTAAATTTCTAAATCATCCTCTAATCACACCTAACCTACATCTATCACATCATCTAACCTAATCTAACATCTACATCCTACCAATCATATCTGATCATATCCATCATAATCACATCTAATCTAAGCTCATCATATCTTTCCAAATATATAAATTCATACACCATTCCATCATCTAAACAACTAATTTTATCACATCAATATCTAAGACACTATCCATTGAATTAATAACATCTCATTTATACATCATATCAACTACCTATATCATCATCTATATAAATCCAATCCATGACATCTAATCAGTATATCATATCACATCATCAATACGCGTCACATCACATCTAAACTTAAAACCAACATCCATAATCAAGAATATACATCAATATCAATATTTAATCAACTATAAATAAACATCAAAGCATATAAATCATCACACCTTCTAATCTACTCATCATAACACATATAAATTATGACAAGATCATGACATCAATATCCATCAAACCAATATCCACATCATCAATATCTACATTATCCCCTATAACTAATATCTTAATCCATCACACAATTCTTGTCATCATATCAACATTTACATCTAATCTAACATATGCATTTCCCATCTAAATTCGTCACATCTATTCTAATTCAATTCAACATCCATTACATCTTATCTAATATCTAAATCCATCACATACTTTTTTCATCCTTTATCTCATCTCATTCTATCTATTTATCTAAATTATCTCATCCCATCTAATTTGTTATCTCATCTCATCCAATCCATCTTGTGTGTCACTCATAACACGCCCTGGATTATCTGGCGTCCCTCATTTTACCGCTCTTTTGGCCTATCTATTTATCTTGCAGATCTCATCTTATCACCTGCTCTGTGGCTATCTTTGTGCCCTTCTTGTGGCACCATAGCTAATATTAAAGCCCATTGTTGTGGCCATCTATTTCATCTATGTCCACCCAGGACGCATATTTTCACTTCCTCATTTTTGCAAGATAACACATACCCCTTTTCCTTGCTTTGTTTCTCAGCCATTTGTCAAACCATTTTCTTGACCATCTTCACATTTATTTGTGCATGCTTTTGATGTATTTCTTTGACCCGTTGGTCCCATGGCTTGCAAATCCATCTGATTGGACTCCCATTGGATCCCCTCCATCGCGCAGTGATCTTTTCTGACTCGTAGGGTCCATAGGCCATTAACGTCGCCTCCATTGCGGGCCATGTTATGTTCCTACCGATGTGTTTCCAAGGTTACTGTCATATTTTTGTTTTGCTTTTATTTTTATCCTATCAATTGTCATCCTCATTCCCCTTGGGGCACCTTTCTCAATTTTCTTCTCTTTTCTCATCCTTTATATCATTTTCCTTTCTCCTTCATCTATCTCTTTCAAACTCGTGATCGATTCTTCTTCGTATCATTGATCCCTAGTTTGAGGGGCAACACCTCAACCATCATCTTTTGTCACTTCTAGTTTTTGTCTCGCAGCTTTCCCAATGCAAACCACTCAACAAAAAGGGGCAAATGTAGACACCAATTTTTGGTACGCTTGTCCCCCATCCTGGATTTACTCTCCTTCGTCATCATCTTTCACATACATACCTCTCTTCCTATTTGAATTCATTTTTCCCTCTTAAAATATTATTTATCCTATCTAATTTCTCATCTTTATCCCATCATTTATTTCATATTCCCTAATTCATCCTTAATCATACTTAATCACCCCAAAACCCTTCTATTAATCCTTTTATCTTCCATAAATACCTTTGTTATCATCCCTAGGTCCACAATTACCCTCATTCAATGCATCCCTATCCTTCAACTACCTTTTATCCTCCTTATGCAACCCTAACCCACCTAAAATGCCCGAAACCCTGATTTTCCCCCTTTAAGGCCCTTTGCATCGAGTTAATCACCATCTCCACTACTCAAATCAAGGGTCAGCCATAGTTAACGATGACACATGCGGGTTGTCATCGACCCTATAAGTATGCACATACCCCCCTCTCTTCAAGATGCAATTTTGGATATTTTGAGTTTTTTTGCAACTCTTGCTTCATTTCTCCCTCTTCTTTGGAGCTATAGCCATCAAATTGGAGCTACTTTTGAGATCTTACATGCTACTTGGGAGATTTGAAGTCCTCTTCTTAGTGTCTCACATTTTCTTGTTTGGAGCCCTTATCATCTCCCTCCCTCTTTTGACATCAGTTCTGCAAGTCTTCTAGTCACCTAGGAGCTTTTAGTTCATCTTCCATCACTAATCTTTATCCATAGCTCTTTTCCATCCACCCATCTCATCAAACCCTAATTCTACCCTTCTGGTCACCATCAACCCTTCCTAGTTGTCGTCAACCCAATCTGTACCACCTTTGTTTTTGTCCCCTGCCCCATCTATCATCTTCCCTACAATGTCTTTCAGCAATCATGCCTCTCTGTTCTTGTGATCTACCTGTTTAGGAGTCCAAATTTCATTTTTAGTGTCATCACTCGTCGTCAACCTTGTCTGCATTTATCGGATCTATCAATTTTCTTGTATCTTTTCTATTTTCCCATCATTTCCACATCAAATCCAAGACCTTCTTAGTGTTTCAAAGCCTGTTCCAGACCTGTCTTTTGTGTTTTCTGATCAGCTCTTCTACAATCATTGTTAATTGTACCTGTCAGTCTCGGTCGTCGTTGACCCAATCAGGTTTGGTTTAGTATCATTTACTAGTTATCATATCTGCATCTCTATCTTATTTAGTATGTTTTAGATCTTTGTTTCAATTCAGTTATCTGTTGCATCCTATCATTTATATATTATCATTTTATCTATCTCTTTTATCACAATGGGTTGACATCCATCCCTAGGAAATTATCACTTCTCGTGACCGACATTTTTGGGCGACCCACCATCCTATCTACTAATCCTTTTTTGTGTTTAGTTTCTCTTTGTTGTGAAGGCTATCTAGCTCATAGCGGAGAGGTTATTGTACATCTGTATCTTCATTATCTTCGTATCTCAAGAAATAGCCTTAAACCCTCTCATCATTTGGAGTTTCCTATTTTCTTGTATTCCTTTCCACTAACCTAAAACAAGAGCTTGACAATTTTGTCTAACACATTCCTACCAAGAAAACTAATTCGGTGTCATACCACTTGGCTAGCATTAGTGTCCTATAAAACATTGATGTTATGGTAGATAACTAGGACGACCCTTGGCATTTCCTTTGGGAATTACTATTATAAGATCTACCCTACCCCCATTCCCCACCCCATGAATAATTATTAAGGTTTTAAAACTACATGGATAATTATTAAGCGGCACATGATTGAATTTCAACGATTCTCCTTCATATGGCATCGTGCCAACTTCACATTCACAGTCACCCCACATCCTCTTCTTTTTCTATCTTCCCTTCCACTTGTCGTTAATGAGTGACCCAACGTTTCCATTTGAGGGAAATGAACTTTATCTCATCCTTAGCAAATAAGAGGTTGCACCGCATTTCTTGTGTTAAATTCCATTAAAATAGTATTGAACTCTGAGTATGTCGAGATCTTTACGCGCCCAAGGGTGAATTAGAGGAAAGGTTCCAATGTGGTGGCTGATTTTGCAGAGAAAGTGGTGAATCATTTTCAAAGTGGTCATCCTCTTAGTCTTACAAATCACTTTGTCTTATCTTTGTTCAGCTATAGTTCCAGTGCCTCCCTGAATTTGTTCTTTGAAGAAATGGGTTGTGAGGGCACACAAGTTTCTGGCCTGAATGATAATTCTTGCTCAACATTATATTTGCTTGGGCGCTCGCATGGATCCACTACCTTCTGCTTGTCCTTGGGTTATGGATGACATGTCCACTCATGAGGATGGTGAGAGGTTGGGTGAAGTTTCTTTGTCATAGTCTTGGTATTTGGGTAATGATTTTTGGTTATTCTTCAGAGTTATGTATATATGAGCTTAGCTCTATTTTATTTTTATCACCCTTAGTTCGCCATGTTTTGTATAAAGTTTATATATGTAATGATTTGTAGAGTGGTGGGTATGTCTACCCTCTTGTGATTTTTGACTACGTTTCTAAGATTGTTAGGGTCTTAGAACTAGAAATGAATACAATCCAATTGGGAATGTAACAACCCCTCATGTATATTTTACTAGTTTAAGTAATATAAACGAGAAAGGGAAGTATATTTAGATAATAATACTAAAAACCAAAATAATTTAAAATATTGCAGATAGTTTTATTTGACAATACTTAAAAACCAAAACAATCTAGTTTAAGTTTGATTAATTTTTTAAAATTCATATAGCTAAATTTCTTTATGAAAGATGTGTACAACATAGTTTTAAATTTAACATATATTATAATTCAATTAATGTGAACAATGAAATTTACAAATTATTACTCTACTTATTAAGGTATAAATTATAAAAATACCTAAAATAAAAGAAATGATTAGAGACTCCCAAATAAATCCAACATAATAAATACTTATTTAATATTTTAACACAAAATAAAGGAGAGTAAATACTTCATATTAATTAAGGTTGATTTGTTCTCCAACTAAAAATTATAACAAAATAAAAAACTATTAAAAAAATTACTTAATTTTTTCAATAATATTGTTTTATTATATATACTTTCCAACAATACTATCCACAATATTTAATATTCATTCCATACTATGTAATATTTCATTTTCAATATTTAGAAATATCTCGACGTAAAAAGGGCCTTAACAATATTCAATGTGGACACGTAAAATAGCTCATGTTATTGGTATGTGATCTTGTGTTCTAATACGGGTTAGTTTAATAGTATTTTAGTCTTGTTCTTTTCTTAATCCCTTTAATTCTAGGACAACTCAACAAAAACAAAATCATGTCCCCCAATTGAAAAATTGATAGAGAAATCTTGATAATTTGTAGCATTTAGTTGGAATCTTTCTATTTGATCAATATGCAAGGATGAAAGGGAGTGCCTACATTATGAAAAAAATAAAAATAAATTATAAAGAAAAGAAAAGAAATACATTTAATCCATACACAATAAAAACAACAATAGTAAAATACTATATTAGTTGGATTTAGCATTAAGGTTCCAATAATTTTAAGATTTGTTGTTCTCTTTTCTTACAACCACATTTGTTGATGTTACCTCTATTCTTTATCAGAATGCTTTTCAAACAATTAATGCAACAACTAATTTTAACGAGTTTAGGTTTCTTCCAAACACTCAATATACTTGTGTTATAAACGATTATTTTCCACGACCGTAAATAAATTATATTGTAAAAATGTCAATACAATTCATTATAAAAACATTTAGAATAAGCATTATTGTGTCTAAAATGATTTATACTCGGCCAACATATTGTTTTGTTTAATTATGTGTAAAAAAATCTCCACACATTAACTAATAATTTTTTTAAAAACTAACCCATCAAAAGAAATGTTCCAATGACATCCCTACCAAACTACTTTGTAACTCGAGTGCATTTGTTAAAGCCACATCAAACATCTCCCACTTGTCATTCTTTAATTTGTAACCCTAGTTGAGTTCCTTTCTAGAATGTTAGAACGGAGCCTTAAATGGACTAACTCAACCTAATTTTCGCTATCAATAGACTTCATTAATAATTTGGACTTTTATTGGGAGATCCCACCATTTTTGACGTGCTGCTCAAAGACTGG
This sequence comes from Taxus chinensis, assembly GCA_019776745.2. Classification (NCBI taxonomy): domain Eukaryota; kingdom Viridiplantae; phylum Streptophyta; class Pinopsida; order Cupressales; family Taxaceae; genus Taxus; species Taxus chinensis. Next base: position 718,834,624 of record CM034150.1, read on the forward strand.
AGTGATTACATGAGGTGGTGAAAACGCAACATCTCCAACTAATTCAACAAAGTGGATATTTTGGATAAGGCACTCATCCTATGCAATGATATTTCACATAAATACATTTAGTTAGGTTGGCAACTTTTTAAAGAGATAGTCTATAGTGTTGTATGACATATATTGAGATTTAAGAGAGAATTTAGAAATTTTATATCGAATAGAAGACTTTGTTCAGATCAAAAACTTTTACTTTTAGAGTCCTGCAGTGTCTTTCTAGATGAAGTTTTCTTTATCAATGAAGTTGGCTTACCTACTTAGTTCCTCCCAGAAATTTAAGAGCTCAATTTTCTAAAATTTCACTTCGATTATTAAGAAGTCAAACTTCTTAGTCATAGTGATAATCGGGTTTTTAAATCTAAACTATAAGGAAAACAATACGTATTTTAGGGTCTATGTTATACCAATGAATAGTTGAGGTATCTTAAAAAATTTCATACCCGTCTACATCACACAATATTGAAAACAACCCACCAATAATTGTAATTAGCTTCGAGAAGGAAAATTAGTGTCATACTAATTGTTTCTAAATAATAATTATAAATGTTCAATAAACTTCTTGAATGTCTTCATAAATAATGAGTGCCTTCTCTAGATTGAGTTATGCTCTCTCTATGAACTACGGTATTTGTGTATTTATAAATAAAATAAAATAAGAGTTAAACCAGGGGAAGAAGAAAAAGACCTAACAAAATCTACCATGAATGTATACTCCTACTCTTAACTTATCAAGAAGAACACGAAGTCCACATTTTAAACAAAATAGTCTAAAATTAAAAAAACATAATAAATAAATAAAGTACACAAAAATTTAAAAGTCAAAAAAATTGTAGTCTATAATTTACCTAAATCAATAATCAGCAAATACTATGGAAACCTACAATTTGATGACTAATAAATGTTGAAAAGCCAATTTTTTAGTTTTATTTAATGGTGTCTCCATTTCCGTAAGAGCTCGTGGAGATTTTTTTTTGAAATATTATTACCAGTGTCCCTTCCTATTCAGCAATGTACCTTTTTTACTTAGTATTAACCGGATTCACCGAGCACATAACAAAGAATTCTGATAATCACTCCAGCCCGCCCACCTACCTCAACTAATATTACGTTCCTTGTATAGGAATGAATGTTTTTTTAAAAGGGGTTGGGGGTTTGGTATCAATAATTATTTGGTTGAGTTGTTTGTGGGTAATTTTATATCTAGGGGTTGTTCCTTGAGGAGCGAGTCTACGCTGATGGAGTCGTTGGCAGAAAGGGTGTGGGTGGTGTTGGGGGTTGTTGGTAGTGGGAACTTATATTGATGCAAGGAGCACAAATGAATCTTTCATTGTAAATGTTAAAAACAATGCAAACGAATACTGGTTGATTAGGCATGTCTGAAGTTTAAGCTTACAGTTGGGGTGTTGAAGGAAATTGTACTAATTTTAAAATGGACCCTTATCTATATTGGTTTATCACTCGTGTAATGTGCTTGGAAATTGATCTTTGTAGTGGAAAATTTTGCGAGAAATCAAATAAGAGACTAAAATTTAGTCAAGACTGCTAGCGAAGTATTGAATTGTAAATACTAATTAGATGATTATATAAACGGACATAAAAGTTTGATGTTCAAATAGAGTGTGGAGTAAGTCTGGTAATTACTTGAGTCAATATAAACAAATAATAAAGACGGAGAATGTTAAAAGAGTATCGTAGATTTTAAGTCATTAACAATAAAAAAAGGGGGATGTAATAAATTAATCTTTGTAGATAGCTTCTAATACACCTATTACAAAGATAAGATAGGATTTCTTGTAACATTTACATTTTACTAAAGAATCTTTAAAATTACATGTGGCTGAAAAGCATAAATCAAGCTGAAAAGAACAAAATGAGAATATAATAGAAAAAACCATATTATGTTATTTTTCATTTTCATTTTCTTCAAATTTCAGAGGTTGCTCCTCGCGATCACAAGCTGTAAGCTTTTAACAACTGAAATGTTAGCATAATTTTCTATGGAATGAGCATTTTATGTTTCAGTGGAACACGATAATTGTTGCTGATTTCTAATACTATTGTAATTGAAAGAAGACAAGGATAAGATGGTTGTAATCTTGCTAGGAATGAACAAGAATAACAATGGTAGAAAGGGGAAAATGGTGGCTTTTATAACCGTTTCAGGAAAAATATTCAAAGTGAAGTGATGTTGACCATTCAAAGTCTTTCAAAACTTATGTTTTTTGTGTCAGTACTTATGGGAATGCAATAGGGCTTTCTTAATTAAGAATTTCCTAAAAATTGTGCTCTGGTCTAGACATGAAAATGGTTACAAATGATAACTTGTATAGTATTGTTACTTACCGGTGTAGCAATGAACTAATGTTTTGTTGCTCCTCACAAGGTACTCTAGCAATACATTGCCAAATGTCCTCTTGATAGGGGCACAGATGAGAGACTATTAAGATTTTACAGGTTGAACTTTGCAAGCCTAGGGTGAGTTCCCTTATAGTTAGGTGTAATACAATCATCAGTTTCTCTATGATCGATGCATCAGCTGGATAAATTTAGATTCTCCATGGCGGAGATTTGAGTACAAGCCTCTTAACAAAAACATGATAGATTTTCAGCGTTATGCCTCAATAGCACATAATTAAAAAATCTAACCAATTAACATCTATGAAAAAACCTAATAATGTATTGATATATTCATGACTGAGTTGAATTACAAGTAATTTAGTATCATTTCATATTATCTCACTTTACTTGAGTACATTTTTAAAATTACGTGTGAAATAAATGAATTTTTTCTGGAACAAATGTTCCCTTTCTCCAACATTATTACCTCATCTAGACAAAAACAAACATTTAAAAGATGAGGTTGCATTTCGAATTGTTTCTTAGGCGAGTGAAGTAAGAATTATTTATGTGGATTGTATATCCTATTGTATACGGCGTCTATTCACCCATTGGACCAAAAAATTGCAACTACATCCCTATGACATAAGGAGATAAGAAAATCATTCAAATTAAAGAAATATTTATCTTTTTGTGAACTCCCTGATCAGAAAGGTGACTACAATTATAGGATTGTTCTTAAAAGTTTGACAAAGTCTTGTCAAACAAGGGTGGATTTTCTTTCACCTAGTTCGTGAATGTGGTCAATCCGCATTGTTGCTTGCAATTTTATTTTATGGCCATTATTTGAGTACCACTCACATGGAATGATACCTGAGATGCAACCTATTTTTCATTGTTATGGTGCGAGTATTGCAGGTTTTTTTCATTGCAACCTGACCTAGTGAAATTTTAATACACAATGTAAATATGTGTGTCATATTCATCTAATGCTCCCCAATTCTCTAATCATTGTTCAAACTTAAATTTAAAACATATTTCACAAAGACTTGGAGCAAAGGAACAATAGAAATTTTGTAGGAATCCTGCCAAAATGCCACACAACCTAGATAGACTTGTATAGCTCTTGGGATGGTGCCATGAAAATCAAGATCTATTTCTCATCAATAAATAATTTCTTCCACAACGAAGCATGAATAAATATTTATATGGGGAGAAACAAAGGGGTCATCTCTAATGGGATTGAAGGTACAAGATCACCTGTGACGTAACATGTTCTCTGGGTCATTTTCATGAAGAATGGGACCGCAAACTCAAACAAACAATGCCTTCTCTCTCTATTATTTAATACATGATTAGTGGTGCTCTTAAATTTGTTGTTACTCCACACCTGCTCGACCAAAAAAGAAAAAGGAAAAAAAATATATTTTTAAAGATGAGTATGTAGTTGGTGTTCATTATATTAGACTCCCAGCTTTATTAATTATTCCTGAAGTATATATCCAACATTAATGACGAGGGAACCCTTAGTAGGATTAATATCCACCCATTTGGCTTTGTTGATGACATGGTAGTCCCATGTGTCGTCCTGCCCAACAAGCATGATGCAGCTACTGTCCTGGTGTTGCCATGCCCCTATTTCTTGTTTTGTAGTCACCTTCAAATTTAACAGAGCACTTTTAAAGGCTTGATCATGAACCAAAATATTCAAGATAATTTACTCCACCACCTAAGTTCATAATAAAATAATAATGCCATTTAACAAACCAATAATATAGAAAAAAATATGTGTAATCTATACCACATAATTCTTTTTTAACAGAATAATACTTTCTTTTATTTGCAATTGAATACTTTATACTACTTTTGTAGCTAACTTTTTTGTAATATACATTTGTAACATTATAAGGAAGCAACAACACCATATATAATTAATCAATGCCTATCTTTATTTATCCAAGTAAATATCCCTAACAAAATATATATTTTAATAACAAAGGAATCAGATATGAATTACAACAAACAAAACACTCCAATACACTCCCGACATGTATGCTTGGACGTTAAAGGAAAACCAATTTAGATCGACATAAACAACATTATATGACTGATAAAGCAAGTCAATAGTTCCCTGTTGATACAGGTTAGATAATTAAGTCATCGAATCTTGATTGATGTCACATATAATTAAGTCCCTTTGATACTCTACCACTTTCCCCACTTCCACTAATCATATTTGCAAGGTTTCCTTATACCTCTTATAATAAACATCAATTACATTAATCTTGTCTTAGGAGTATACATAAGAAGACAACAATTCATTTACCTTAATTGAGGAAAATCCATTGTAAAAGAGTTGCATTATGCATTTCCATCGTTGAAATCCGATGTCATTTGACGAGGCGAGGTGTTGAGAGTGTCCTCTATGAGCTCCATGAGCATAATATGGTTTACGACCTGGAAAAAATCCCCATTCTTCATAGGCCTTCTTCCTCATTTCCTCCCATAAACTTAAACGCTCAATTTTCTAAAAGTTCATTTCGATAATTGGGAAGTCGTTCTTCTTCCTCAGAGCAATAATCAGGGTTGTTAAATCTAAAATATTAGGAAAACAATATGCATTTTAGGGTTTATGTTACACCAAGGAATAGTAGAGGTATCTTAATATTTGTCATACCCCTATGTGTTATATAATATTGAAAACAACGCTCCAATTGTAATTAGTTTTGGGAAGGGAAATTAGTGCCATACAATATGTCTTTATTATGCTTTTGGAGCTAAAGTGAGTGGTTGTTTCTAAATAATAGTTATACATGTTCAATAAACTTCATGAATGTCTTAATAAATAATGAGTGCCTTCTCTAGATTGAGGTATGATCCCTCTATGAGTTATGGTGTTTGTGTCTTTATAAATAATTGAAATTAAAATTAGTACTTTACTGGTGTGTAAGTCTATTTTCAACAATTGAACTTTTGAAAAAGAGAAGATGTGAAGAAGAGAAGGACCTAGCAAAATCGACCATGAATGTATACTTCCTACTCCAAACATACCAAGAAGAACACAAAATCCACATTTTAAACAAAATAGTCTAGAAATAAAAAAACGTAATTAATAAATGAAGTACACAAACTTTTAAAAGTCAAGAAATTATACTTAGAAGTCTATAATTTACCTAAATCAAACACTCAATAAACCTACAATTTGATGACTAATAAATGTCGAAAAGCGATTTTGTTTTAATTTAATGGTGTCTCCATTTCTGTAAGATCTCGTGGGGGGAATTTTTTGAAATGATATTATTGGTGTCCCTCCCTATTTAGCAATGTACATTTTTTAAGTAGTATCAACCGGATTCAATGAGCACATAACAAATAGTTCTAATAATCATTCTAACCCACCCACCTACCTCAACTAATACAAGTTTATAGGAATGAATTTTTTCTAAGGGTTTGGGGGTTGTGTATCAATAATTATTTGGTTGAGTTGTTTGAGGGTAATTTTATAAATATTTATGGTATTTGGATTAAGTTTCTTTTATATATATATAGAAGGAGAGATTAAGTCCTAAGCAGACTGGGCAACTACCTAGGGCGTCAGTAATGAGGGGGTGTTTAAATATAAAGATTTTCAATTTTTTACTATTATTGAAAGTTAACATTATTTTTTTTTCCTGAAGTCAATATTAATCGATCATTTTGTTGATATTATTATACAACAACATAATTTTCATGCATACACACAAAAAGATACTATAATATTTTTGCAAGTAAAAAAAATATACATATTTGTAAGCTCATACAATTTTGTTGGTATTATTACCAATTCTCTAATTCTAGATAATTCGGGTGTGTAATTTTTCTCCGAAAAGGTTCATGTATTTTTATAATGTAATTGGTGTATCTAGTAGAGACAAACATAATTAAAGGAAAGAATTATTTAATTCTCTGTTCCTAATGTTTTGGGGGAAATGTCTTTTTTTTATGGACGAATTAGTAGGATTGGTCCAGATACAACTCTTCATCAAACTATGGGACTTACCTAAGAATTTATATTGCTTTACAAAAAAAATGTACTTTGTTTAGTTTTGAGTCCCATCACTTACTTGATATTGTTAAATAAGAAGAGTAACCAACCTTATAAAAAAAAATTGTATTGGTTGCATTTCAAGCACCTCTTGTGATTAATTCCCTCCATCCATAGATTATTATTTGTCCTTATTTGATGATTTTATAGGACATTTTTAATGCTTTTGTATATCAATTTATCTAAATTAGTGATTTATTACAATCTTTATGTAAATTTTAAAATATGATAATATATGTAGTTTTTATTTATTTATTTGATGGGAGAAAACTATTAACTAAAATTGTAAAAAGTGCGTCCAATTCAATTACTGCCTAAGGCGCTCCTAACCTTTAATTCGGCTTGGCTAAGTGATATAAATTTGGTTATGTTCATGGGTCTTTATTAGGTTTTGTTTTTGGGAGTTGATCTCGTGGTTTTTTAACGTTTGTGATTTTGATTGTACATTTCCATGTTTATTTTCAATGCAATGTTGTATTTGAGTTTTTTTAAATATTATGGTTTCCTTTTATTTTTAACATGATTTTTAATGATATAAAATTTCGAGTTAATTTATTTATTTTATTAAGGTACCTAGAGAGAGGGCCCTAGCCCATTGTGGCATCACCAACCCACACCAGTCGTGGAACCATCTAAGGATGGAAATTTTATGCTCTCGGCTAGCCCACAGATTAAACAACATTTTCGTGGTGCCCTATCACTAGGGTATCCAAACCGTCGATAGTAGGCCTCTTTAACATGAAACTGAGATTTGAACCGTAGACCTCCCAATTAATAGGAGACCCCAAAACCGTTACACCACTACCCGTTGGATAATTTCAAGCTAATTTATATTGATTTATCTTTTCTAAGATTAATTGTTGGTGGAGATTAGTTTTTTTTTGTTGTGTATTTATGTGTATAGATTATTAATTTGTTTTAGGTTTTTTTAGGGAGTGCTCTTTGTGTTGTTCATTTTTTAGTTGTTTCACTGCCATCTTTTGTGACTTTCGACTTCTTTTGTTTCCATGTTCTCAGCTTATTGGTCTCATTTGTTTTTTTCTCTTTTTTGTTCTTTGGATATCACAGTTTTTCCATTGTCTTGGACACTGGCCATTTTTGTACTATAAAGGACTGGTCATTTCATCTTTGTACCCATTACAAAAGTGTTCATTACCTTTGTGGGCCCTTCAGCCCCACTAATTTTATATTCTCATGGGTTTTTAGATTTTATCGTCAATATTTTCACTCGTTATGTGTCACCTTGCACTCCAATAGGGTCATCATTTGAATTTAAGAAGTTTCTAAACACATCAGTACATTGATTCATTTAAGTTAAGGATTCAACCAAATAGATATCAATTGAATATAGAGAAATCAGATAAATGAGTGATATTAAATTGTAGGAGAAGAATTATTGTTTTTAAGAGCTTCCTCGTGTCAAAATTTATATTCAAGAATTTAGAGAGCATTCTATAATTTACTAGTTGTGTGAATTGAAAGAAAGAGTTAAGATACTTGCAGGCACCCTTTTTTTGGAGTTGCATTGTGTTTAAACCCTAATTAAATTCTCTAATGGATGTTATGAACATTATAAAAAAATAAGAAGGATATAATGGTTTAAAACATGTAGACTATTATGATCTAATTAATTTCCAACATTAATCATTCCTAATCAGAATAATGTGTTCATAAAATGTAACTGATAAATGATAAGTGTTTGCTCAAATACCAAGAGGAGAGAGAAACTTAGTTGTTTATGACAAAACAAGGAGGATCTGGATGTGCAAGCTCGCAGAACATGCTTATCAAAAACTATAAATGTTTCAATGAGAGTTCTAGAGCTATAAATTCAGCGATGGGCAGGACCATACAACTCATGTACAATCTAGAGCTAATATGTATGGTCCTATCCTGGAACTACACAGTCTTAAACCCTTTAAAAATCTAGATTTATAACTTCCTATGTGTTTTACTTTTCTAGAAATGGCCTTCAATACATGTTATTTCTCACACAACTTCAAGATGACCTGTAATCACTTGAAAAAAAGTGGAAACCCTAGAAACCTGTAGAACCCTTCATCAGATCATTAACAAACCAAAAGGAAAAAAACATGTGTGTAGTGGAAGCTAGACTACCCTCGATGGTCATACTCCTAGTTGTTAAACTAGTTCAAGTATTGAACTACATGCCCTCATTGTGGGATAAAGCCTCATATAGATCTCCTACATGTTTGTGCAATTATGAATAGATAAACAACCCTTAGGGGTTCCCTTATGTCTCTTGACACCAAGATAGTAGGATAATTGCATAACATAGAATGTACCCAATGCGAGTAGTAGTGAGATATGGTGTGACTAAGTTATGTGACCTAACCCTTTGTTTCTTGAAACCTTTGAACATTTCTTGGAATGTTTTTTATCTTGTTAAAACATGGATCTATAACCTTTACATCTATGGAAAATGGAGGAAGCTAGACTCTTTGATTAGGATAATTGCTTCAAAATTGTAGTAGGGACTACTTTAAATACTTTCAAGCTAGTTTGAGTAGATTTAGGAACTGTTTGAGTTCTTTTAAAATTATATTTGCAATAGGATCTTGTAAGAATGACAAATAAGTTATAAAGTGATAATGACTTGCTTATATAGCCTTATGTAGGTGAAATATTCTAACAATGCCGATCCTAGGAAGATGAAACGACCCATAGAATATTTTGAAATTGAAATCAAGTTGATAAATGTGAAGGGGTAGGACCATACAAGATGGATAAAATTGGACCACACATCCTAACCCTTCCCTAAGTGTTTGAACCAGATAGATGAAAAAGACAAACATAAATTCGTGTTGTCAAGAACAGAGGTTTTATACTTCTTTGATAAGATAGTATTCTCATAATTAACAACAAAATAAAGTGTAAAGATAATCAAGCTATGAACAATCTAGAGAGATAACGTGATTAGAATTTGAAAGTGGGAATCTTTCTTAACAATGAAAATTATCAAACTTGACATTGTATAAGAGAAAGTTGCCAAATTTTGGTGTCTACATTTCCCCCTTTAAGTGTGTAATTGAAAATTACATGCTCAAAGGAAAAATTTACTTGAGTGTGTATATCAACCCTAATTAATTTCACATAATTAATTCACTTGATCTTATTAGGAATGAATAGTATGTGTTATAAGTTATAGAATTGTAGAATCACAAATAGATTTATAATAGAAACTAATCTATTTACAAGCAATCAAAATTGATAGATCAATTGAAATCACAAGAGGGGTTAGAAGAACGACATAGATGATCGCATACAAGTTTCAAATTGTGACACCACTAGAACTAGGGATTTTGTTGGATTATGGATGAACCCAAATCCATTGTTCTTCACAAATCGCACTTAGGGTCAAGACCATGTAAAAAATTTCAAGACCAGATTCCACAAATCACCCCTTTAGTACTATTTTATATTGTTATCTTCATGGAGTCTAATTTTCCTGGGTTCCTTTATTAACTCGTTTCACACTTTTTTATTTTCAGATCTACTTGCAACCCTAGATTTTGCACCTTTTCCTACAGAAAAAACTATCTTCCTACAAAATACTCCAGCACTCATTAAATCTAAAAATAAATTATGTAAATTCTTAAGTCAAACTAACCTCAGTGGCCACCATGTTTGTGAGACACAAAGCATTGCATTGTATTTTAGACTCAATGTATTTCTCCTAGTACATTATGCTAATGTCCATGCAAACTACAACCCTTGACCTATTGTTCCCCTTGTGTTTACACACTGATGATGGAATATGCTAATTTTCTCCCATGAAACTCTTATGTACAGATGTCAAGATCAGATTTATACCCGCCTATGTTGTGATATGCAATTTTAAGAGTTTATTTTTGCATTCTTAACCTTGAATTCAATATATAGATAGGTTATTTCTAAATCATAAATTCTTAAGGTGAACTTGTATATATATGAGTCCATCACTTTGAAATTTGAATCTTAGTGGTGTGCAAATCCTGCCATAAACATAAATTGTAAAAAATAAAAAGGTGTAAAAGAGACCCAATGGGTAAAAAGGACCCAAACCACAAGAGGGGGCTAAACCATACATTTAGGTCAAGATAATAGTATGGTATTGACCAACCTATACAATATTGAATCGGTATAAGAAAAATCCAAATAAACAATGTAAAATTCAAACTATATTTGTGACTCAACATAAAACATGAACATGCATCAGAAATTCAAATAGGAAGACAGATCAAATAGTATATATGATTAACACAACAAGGACTTGTGCCACTAAGACTTGGTTTCATTTTTCAAGACCCACATACATAAATCCTACCAAAAAATGATATAATAATGGTATTGTACATATTTGAATGTTAAAAATGTGTACACACACTTTCTCTTCGCATGATAGTGGTTCTTTGATGTGTTTGTGTTGGCATTCTCCGTGATGAAACTTATAACACTGAGCATGGTGAATTCCTATGATATAAACTAAACTTCAATTCAAAACATTCATAATACATGTAACTTTGAAATTTGCATAAAAATTAAGTGAATAGGAGCAAAACATGGAAGGAATAAACCTATTTGTTTTACAAAGGGAGAAGCTCATGTTCGTGTCATTCCTTGGGGATTTAGATTCACTATAGATATGGTAGAGGATTTAAGGTGATCATTCCTCCATGTGTTTCTATACAAGATACTACCATAGAAAGTCAGGAGAGGATCCATGGTTTCCCCCATTTTGAATCTTTTTTATAGAGAGAGGACGGATTTAGACTAAAAATAAATCATGTGCTTGAATGCCTTCCTTATTTGGGAATCTGGTGAGAGAAGAAGAAATGTCGATTTATGAATAACTCAATTTCTTTAATGCTTTCAACTAAACCCACAAAACTCGTCGCTTCAAATGGATTTTGGTCCAAATTTGCTCCAACTTAAATAAAATTGAACCTTAGAAGTAATTTACATTGGCATGCCCTCATAAGGTCTATTACCACTTAAACTGATCATATATATTATGAAAAATTCTATGGGAGAAGGGATCCCATACCCCTATACCATTTTCCTGCAATTGGACCTCAATAATGTAATTAAGAAGGAATGAAGTACTCGTGCCCCTGAATAATACTTTTTGCGGTATCATTTGAATCTATAACAATATGAAAATATTATAAATATCTTATAGCATTTGAATAAATTGAAAATTCAAAAGAATTTCCCCTATCCAGGAACATGCATCATGGTGAGGACCATACCATGGTCTTGACTATATTGTATGGTTTTAATCTTTGTTGAATTCTAGCACATTTCAGTATTTATGAAATTTTATGAGGATTTGAACCCTATAAAAAATTGTTCTTGTATTATGTAATTTTTCTGTAGGTGTAGAAATATTCCGACGAATGCCCCCTCTTTTAAGGCACTCATGATAAACCATTTGTGTATGTGGTTCAAAATAAAATATCCCATGTAATAAGTGATGAGTGCATTATTTGACTTGTTTATATCATCTATGTGATTATTGATTTGTCATTAAACATGATTAATTAGTGAATGGGGATTCTTTATATAGTTATATCCTAGTAAGTTTAATGCATTTCTCTTGTTCTTATTTCATGCAACTTGTTAGCTATATAAATTCCCACTAATCACTTCTTTGAGTGAAATGTGGTGATATGTGCAGGATAATAGTGGAAATTTGCTACCAATGCTGGGAATTATAATCAAGGAGTCCGAGTTTGTAGCCATTGTGCATTCATGGAGGACTTTTTCCACAGACAACCTATAAACATGGATCCTGTTTTTAGGAGTTCCATAGGATTTAATTAACTTTAATAGGGTTATTAGCAGAAGAACTTAGTGCCTACAATTTTGGCATGATGTGTAACTAACTATTTCTATATAGACATCTTCTTAAAGAACAATTTAGTAGTTAGTTGATGTTAGTAATCTGTAGTACATTTTATAACAATTAGTATCTATTTTCCAGTTATTTATTATGTCTTGGAAATAATATGAATCAATATATTAGATTTTGTTTTGAACATCCTGTGGTGTTGATATTACCTCCATCCCAAGGAAGAGCAAGGGCCCACTCGACCAGGTGACTAGAGGCTTTTATGTTTATGCATACTCATGGTTTCTAATAAGTTACAGCTTGAATGCAATTACTTATTTCCTTTACTGTAATTTCCATTCATTGTGTGTTATTTCCTTTCATGCAATTTCAATTTAGAGTGTGTTATTTCAATTCTACAATTTCAATTCAGTTTGTGTATGTTATTTGAATTATGTTATATTGATTCAGTGTGTGCATTTCAATTCCAATAAAGTATTTCCTTTAAACGCATTTTATTACAGCAACAATGTTTCCGTAGTTTAGCATTTCATTTTTGTAGATTGGAAGAGACAAAGAGAAACATAACAACCAAATCTCCCCAAAAGGAACCACCAAACAAATTCATTACATACAACCTTGGACACACAACCCTGGTTTTATAATGACACTAGTAGAAGAATCTGTTAGTTAAATGGTTGGAGGATACAACAACCCATCATTTTTGGCATAGTTGTCAGGGAAAACTATAAGCATGAAATGCCATTTTATCCATTTTACATGCTATGGGTGTTAGTGAAGCTAATATATACAACCAGTATGAGTCCTAAGCCTTGTTTACACGATAAATATTGATGCACATGCCATGGGACACTCACATGATGTTTATACCTCGTAATATTCAAATAATTTCTCCAAACAAAGCACCAGTAGGGAACACTGAAAGTGAAACTGAATGTAATACAACTCCTAGGATCCTTTCTAAACATTCGGCGTCATCCTATTTAGAACTACAATAGCCTTCATAAATGGGATACAACGGGAATAATGAAAACTAACCCTTGGGTATAACCTTTACCTATCCCATTTTCCTAGAAAAATATGAGGATGCACCAATGAAAAATATCTCCCAATCCATCCTCCCTATCTTCCAAGGAATGACTACAGAAGACCTAGACCAGTTCTTATTTGAATTCAAAGTTCTTTACTAAACATATGACTATATAACAGATAATCAAAAACTCAAAAATTTTCCTTCCACCCTCAAAGAATTTGTTATGAGGTGGTTCATGGGATTATCCCCTAACACTATTCGTACATGGGATAACATGGAAATAACATTTTTGGAAAAATATCAAGACTTCTACAGGGGAAGAGATAGGAAAGAAGAGTTCTTCCAAATAAAGCAAAAGGAAGATGAAAATCTAGAAGATTATCTGGACATATTTCTCTTTCTCCATCAGAGGAGTGGTTATGAGTTACATGCAGAAATCACTAAGAAAATTTTCCTTAAAGGAATTGATGAGGAAACCAAGGAATCCCTCCATCTTATGGGAGGAGGTGATGTGCACAAACTTAGCATGACAAATATCACTAAGTTATGTAGAATTTACTCTAGAACAAGAGGAGGTATATGGAAGAGAAAAACATCCAAGACTACCCTTGGTATCTTAAAAATTATCAAGGAAATGGCTAACATGAAAACATATATCTTGTCGCAATTAACATCAACCATAGATGGGCTAAAAGCTAAGACCAGTGTTGCAAAAGAACCTCTAGAAATATACTTCCATAAATGCATGAAGAGACATCTTTTGAGAGAGTGTCCTTTGGATGTCACAAACATGTGTTTGATTTGTGATGTCACTGATCACAATACTAACCATTACACTTTCTTACCTCAGTTGAAAGAAATATTGAATTTCGTGTCTCAAGTAAATGCAAAAGTAAAATTTTTTCAAAGGCCAAATAATCAGGATGTATATTCCCCTAGACCTACTCAGAACCCTTGGATGATGTCATGGCTCAATCAGGCTCCTCAACGTACTTGGGGAAAACCTGAGTAGGCACCGCCAAACTGGATGGTTATCCACATCCACCACCATAGATGACTCCATAGAATCAGTAGGCTTGAACACCACCAACCAATGCAAATCCATGGAAAAACCAACAATGGACACCTCAATATAATTCTAATCAACATAGGAGGTTCCAACAACCAAAGAAAGCTTTAATGGCTCGACCACAAAACTACCAACAACACAGGAAAGCAACACAAACTCAACTTCCAACCTAGCTTGTAGCGAACCCTAAAAATCAACATACAACTTCAATTAATGAAGCAAGACAAAGTGATACAATGCAGGTTAATACTACCAATAATATACGACTAAGGTCTGGGAGAAAAGTGATTAATCCTCCTATTATTATCACAGAAATGCCTGAGGAAACTAAGAAAGAAGAGACACCTGAGGAAAATGAAGACACTGGACATGTTCCACAAACACAAGCCACTAGGAATAGTCAAGGAAAAGATAAGAATGCACACGCAGATCCTTTTCCAGAATGATTACAAAAAACTCAAATTGCGGAAGAAACAACACTATTTCAGGAGTTGAAAAATATGAACATTGAGGTCCCACTTATGAGATCAATAAGGGAAATTCCTAAGTTAAACCAAACCATTAGAGACCAATGCATAAAGACACTAGGAAGATAGAAGAAATACCCAAAACAATCAAAGTGGAAGGGAATCTAGTTAATATTGTTGTTAGAAAACTCATTTCACCAAAATATGGGGATCCTGGGAGTCCAATCATCACTATTTTTGTAAATGGTTAGTCAATATCTAACGTTTTGGTGGATCTTGGTGTTTCCCTCAATGTTATAACTACAAATATGTTTAATATGTTGTCTCTAACAGGATTGCAACCAACCAATACCATTCTCCAATTGGAAGATCAATCTATTGCTATACCAAATGAAGTAATTGAGGATGTAATGGTCACAGTTGAATCTTGGGAGTATCCTATGGATTTTATGGTCTTACAACATAAATATAGAAAGTTAGGATATCCAATCATCTTGGGAAGGCCCTGGTTAGCTACTGTTGCGGCATACATTGCTTGCAAAGCAGGGAAAATGACTATTTTAATTGGAAAAAAATCAGATAGTATTTCATTGCATCCTCTTGCCCAGCCATATGTGGATGTTTGTGAACATGTATGGGTAGATTATTTAGATATTAACCATCTAATTTCTTCTTATCTGGCCACCATTGTAGTGAAAAATCACATGGAAGAAATTGTTGAGTCATACACAATGCCTAATGAAGAGGATACCATGGCTACGAAAATTAGAACTGAGGCTACAAATATTGGAACTGAGACTACATAATGATCTATTTTGAACACATCAGATAATATTACCTTGGTAAGTGACATTTCCAATGAAAATTGTAAAGAAAGTTATGCTTATCATGCAGAATGTACAGTCACCAATTTCCATTTTCCTTTAGCCAAGGTTATGTCTCTTGAAAATATGACTATTTTGCACATGATTCAACCTCATGTTTGTCCCTTGAATTCTTTAATTGCTGATGCAAATCTCTCTATTTTGAAATATATCAAACAAGTGATTGTTGACATAGGAAAAGAGCTTACCATTGGCAATAATTTAGAGGCCATCCAAGAGACTAGGGTTGTAGAAATCTTGAGGAAGCATTCCCAAGATTTTTCTTGGGATTATGCCAAGCATCTGAAGCCACCATATTTACATCAAGGATTTTAAACCTATGAGACAACCATAATAAATAATTAATCTAGCACTTAGAGACATAGTCAAGAACGAGATAGAAAAATTGCTGAAGTAGGATTCATCTATCCTATAAGGCTATATCTTATAGTCAGTGGGTATCACCACTAGTTATAGTTCCCAAGAAAAATGGTAAATGGATAATCTATGTAGACTATAGGGAACTTAATAAATTCACCAAGAAATATTGATTTCCCTTTCCCTTTATTGATCAAGGCCTGGACAATCTTGCAGGTAAGAAATATTTCTCCTTCTTGGATGGGTTTGGTGGATATAACCAAATTAGTATTGCTCCTACTAATTAGGATAAAACCACCTTCACTTATCCCTGGGGTACATTTTCATATAGATTTCTACCATTTGGGATTTGTAATGCACTTGCTACTTTCCAAAGAGTAGTTTTGGCCATTTTTGTAGATCTTACAAATGACTATGTTGAAGTTTACATGGACGGTTCCATTGTCCATGGTTCCACTTTGATTAATCTTTGAACAATATTGAAAAATTATTAACTAGATGTGAGAAACACTAACTTTCCTTAAGTCATGAAAAATGTTTGATCAAGGAATTTTCTTAGGTCATCATATTTCTGCCAAAGGAATACAAGTCGACCCCAAAAAGATTGAAAATTTTACTCATTTGCCTACACCAACAAATCAAACTAACATCAAGAGTTTCCTTGGACGTGCAGGGTATTATAGGCAGGTCATCAAAGACTTAAGTAAAATTGTTGCACCTATGTTTTCTTTTCTGATAAAAGACTGTGTTTTTTCAAATGGTCTCCTCAATGTAAGCAAGATTTTGATATTATCAAAGAGAAACTAACCACCACTCTAGTCTTGAGAGGACCCTACTGGGGGCAGCCTTTCCATATCCACACTGATGCGTATAACACAACAATGGGAGTTGTTCTTAGACAAAAGGATGAGGAAGATCATATGTATGTCATTTATTTTATCAGCAAGAATTTGACCCCTACAAAGAGAAACTACACCACTACATGGAAAAATTAATTTTTAGATGTTGTTTACTCTCGGAATAAATTCAAACTTTATATTACTAGATACAAAATCTTTGTTTATACTGACCATCTTAGCCATAAGGTATTTTATGAATAAACCAATAGTGGGGGGAAAAATTATTAGATGGTTACTCATGTTGCAAGAATTTATACTTAACTATTATTGATAAGCCAGGGAAGACTAAAGTTGTTCCTGATTTCCTTTCAAGATTGAATGTTTTAGGAGAAGAAGAAGAAGCCGTCCAGGATCATTTTCGAGATGAAAACTTGTTTGCAATATCAACTCAACCTCCATGGTTTGACTGATCTTGCAATCTACCTAACTATAGGGAAGTTTCCATCATACATTACCAATAAGGAACGAAAGAGATTAGTTAAAAACAACTCAACATATAAATGATGTAACAAAATTTTATTTAAGTGTTTTCTTGATATGGTTTCTTCTCAGGTGTGTTCATGAGGATGAAGTATATGACATACTGAGAGCTTTTCATGATGAGCCTAGAAGAAGGACATTACTCAATGAAGAGGATAATTCACAAGGTCCTTGGAGCTGGGTATTACTAGCCTTATCTTCACAAGTCTTTCAAGAAGTAAGTATGGTAGTGTGATGCATGTCAAATAATGGGGAAGCCTACATTGTCCATGGAAATGTCATCTAAACCCTCAGCTGGTCTTAGGACCATTTGAGAAGTGGGGGGATTGATTTCATTTTGGACCCTTTTGATCCCCCATCCTTTTGGAAAGAGTACATGTTGGTGTGCACTGATTATGTCATGAAGTGGGCCGAGGTTAAAGCATTAGCATCTTCCAATGAAGATGTTGTAGCTGAATTTTTGTACAACAAGATTATGCTAAGATTTTACACCCATAGAGCCATTGTATATGATTAGGGACCTCAATTTGTGTCTAATATGATTGACGATTTCCTATATATCTACCAAATCAAGCATCATATTTCATCACCATATCACCCCCAATCCAATGGGTAGGTGGAAGTTACAAATAAAGAGCGTGCAGAATATCTTAACCAAAGTTGTCAATGCAGACAGAAAGAACTAGAGTACCAAAACTCCCAGAAGTAGTTTTGGCCTACAATACAACCTGGAAGACCACTACCTGGTTTCTCCCCATATGAACTGGTGTATGGGAAGAATCCATTGTTAACAGTTGAGTTTGAATTGCAAACTTGGAGGACAAAAATGAAATTTGGCATTGATCTGGATGAAGCAAAACATGAGAGATTAATGCAACTGAACAAGCTGGATGAAATGAGGATGGAGGCACAACAACAAACTAAAATTCTTCAACACCAAAGGAAATCTTGGCATGATTCTCGTATCAAACACATAGGAAGTTCAATGAGGGAGATTGGGTCTTACTTTTTGACTCAAAGTATCAACAGTTCAAAGGCAAGTTGAGGACAAGATGGTTGGGACCATACCAGATCAAAAAGGTGTTTGATAACGGACTCTCTGAGATTATTACCAATTGATGGAGATAGAAGAACTCTTCTAGTGAATGGACATAGATTAAGGATGTATCAGCGGTCCTCTGGATAAAGAAACCTTTCAGCAAAGATATGCTACTATGTGCAAGGAAATGGATTCACTGGAGGAGCCTGGCTCTTCCCGTTAGGAGTAGTTGTTTTTGAATTTGAATAAAGGAAGATGATCATAGTCTTTCGATCTTCTTCCCCTTAGATTGGTAGTTGTTTATGTTTGTTTTATGCTTTCAATAAGGTAGGAATGTTCATTGTTAGAATGTACACTAATCACATTTTATCTATGAGTGCAAGATGAGGAAATATATGGATATTGTAGAAGTTGAGCTGGCAAGGGTAAGTGCATTTTACTTCGCTATGGATATTAACTTTTGAAGCACTCCCCCATTGCATTTATTTAGCATGATTAAATCAATACAAAATTTTCAATGCATTTATTGGGAATATCATTCAAAATATTGTGACATGGAGTGGGGTGTAATAAATCATAATGAGTGAGGATACCACATGTGTCAAATTTCTAAGAAAAGGATGGGATGCTTTATAAGAAGGACAAGTGGCATTATTATTCAATATGATAGGATGTGTGTCATACCATGCATTAAAAATTCCCACGCATACTTTGGTCCTGTCAACTTTTCACACTGCCAATTTTGCACCGAACTTGAGGCAATTAAAAGATTGCAGTATATTTCAAATTTTCACTCGCCAAACACTTCATGTCATTGCTCTGATGAGTTTGAACACAACATCATTTTTTCTACACAACTGTCTAAATTCATCTATACTATGGGGTAGAAGAAGAAATCTGAACCAAGACTCTCCAAACCCACTACTTCGGAATGCTGTAATTTCCTAGGTATTTTATGATGCTAACTGGTTAGAATTTATTAGGAAATTCAAGGGCTTCGATGAAAATTTTAGTTGATGAGTTTCTAGTAAATTTTGAATCCACCTATGCTTGCGAATTGGGGGAAAAGAGTAGAAATAAGTAGTTCAAGTTATTTCTGACCTATCTAGATTTACCAGAATTTGGTCTCAAGGTTGTGACAAATGATCCTCTTAAAGACTTAATTCCCCTATTTCATGAGGATGGTGAAGCTCTTCCAGAAGTAATCCTCACTTCATATGGTATTCAGAAGGGGATTAAGCAGGAAATTTTTCCTGGTATTTGGAAGGAAGTTGTTAAATGGGTCAACAGGTACTTTATCTGTGATAGACAACCATCTATGCTTGGAGGGGATTCGTCTAAATATTTTAATTCATTTGAAGAAAATCCGACATAAACCCTGCACTCAGGGTGAATTTACTTGAATATTTAGCTGATGCAGTCATTAAAGTGGGACAAGAAATATAAAAATGGAGGTGGTAGGGCTGCATTGAAACACCCAGTGTTTTTATTCAATTAATTTGTTCACATCAGGTTTTCTACAGACCCAAGAGGAGGATTGAAAAAATAAGTGCAGGGGAGAGTTCCAAACAAAAGAAAATCAAGAAGGTATCATCTCCCAGTATTCAACCTAAGCTTGAGACGGATCCTCGGCCTTCACGGGAAATTATGGAGGAACCTGCTAGTCAGGATAATCCATCTTCTATGCCACAATATTCTAAGGGTAAAAGCACCTTACCACTTCATTCTTCTATTTTGATGAGGCCAAGAAGATCTTATACTTTGCAGAGATCTAAAGTTTCCCAGCAGCGGAAGTTTTTCATGAAGATTATACTCCCATTGTGGAGGAGAATAAAGAGGATGGTACCTCAACTGTCCCTGATAAACAATCTAAGGATGATACATTCACAACAACCATCCCTGCTACACGGAGTCCAAATATTTCTACAGCTCTCGAAAATGAGTTAGAAGCTCCGAAAATGCCTTCAGCACCGGATATACAAACCATAACTCCAGAATTTGTTGCAATGGAGATTGGCAACTAAGAATCACATGGAGATGATTTACTAAGGTGTTATTTGGATGAAATTACCTCCATGAAGGAAAATTTAAAAGGTATGCAAGAAATTAATTTGTCTTTGCAACATGCATTCACACAGAGAACTGTAGAAAAAGTTAGGGAAATTACTGCTTTGAAGGTAGAGGTTAGCAGTCTAAAGAGACAAAGAGATATAGGCCTTAAAGTATGGGATGATTTAAATCAATTATCTCTTCGTAATAAAGAATTAAAAAAGGAAAATAAAAATCTAAAAGAAGAGATTGAGGCCAGTGCAAATGAGAAGAAGAAGTTAGAATCTATTTTAGACTTTGTTTGTCCTTTGGCCTGTAAGCTTCTCGCCTGTAGAAAACCTTCTTTTGCCTATAGCATGTTTGTTCAACATCAATTCTATGCTTGGAAATTAATGAGAATGTGAATTCAAGAACCTCATGAAGCCCCTAATGGAAAAACTATTTTGTCAATTTATCAAAACAGTACCCCTGAGATACAAAATCAACTGTGTGAATTTTACCTCCACAACATGTTGGTCACCAATGTGCCTAATTTATTTATTAATCTATTTGTGGGAGATTTTCAATTGAAGGTCTTTCAGTCATTGCTTAGGAACCAAATTGCATGGGGTGAAAAAACATAAATATTTCAGTCAAACAGCTCACACCATAGGGTTTCTACATTAGGCCTACCCATCACAATGATGTGGCCATGAGGAAAGAATTTTGATCTCTTTATTATCAGGTTGGTGTTGGAGAAAATACTTCAAAGATTCTATTGAAATGTGTGCAGGATTTTGGGGCCTATAGTCAGCAACATTTTGGTGAAGCAAGACATGCTTGTGATAGAAGGTGGGATACCTTAAAATTTCCATTAAAGAGGAGGGAATTTATCTCCCCTCATAATCTCAATTGCTGTATATGGAGAGGTGATTCATTGATTACAATAATTTGGACAGTTATCTGAGAAGAATGACAAGGAATATAGTGATGAATGGGTAGGAACACAGGTGAGGCCACCTCTTCTCCTAAGTACCACTACTACCTGGCAGAATAGCGTTGCCCAGTCACATGATAGTTTCACAGCTTGGGTGGAATTTATTTCAAACACTCAGGGATGCAAAGGAACCAGGAAACAATATGCAGATCAGTTTGAGGAATATGACATGGCACAACAGCTTGTCCATAGAAATAGGGAAAAGATGAGTTGCATAGGGACATGTAATAGGTAAAGTGCAGGGGAGATGATGAGTGCATTATTTGACTTATTTATATCATCTATGTTCTTATTAATTTTTCATTAAACATGATTAATTAGTGCATGGGGATTCTTTATATAGTTATATCCTAGTAAGTTCAATGCATTTCTCTTGTTCTTGTTTCATGCAACTTGTTGACCGTAGAAATTCCCATTAATCACCTTATGTGAGTGAAATGTGGTGACATGTGCAGGATAATAGTGGACATTTACTACCAATGCTAGGAATTGTAATCAAGGATTTTGAGCTTATAGCCATTGTGTAGTCATCAAGAATTTTTCCATAGACAACCTATAAACATGGATCTTGTTTTTAGCAGTTCTGTAGGATTTAATGAACTTTAATAGGGTTGTTAGTGGAATAACTTAGTGCCTATAATTTTGGCATGATGTGTAATCGAATATGTCTATATAGACATCTTCTTGAAGAACAATTTAGTAGTTAGTTGATGTTATTAATCTGCAGTACAATTTATAACAGTTAGTATTTATTTTCCAGTTATATACTGAGTATTTCTTGGAAATTTTCTGAATCAATATATTAGATGTTGTTTTGAACATCCTGTGGTGTTGAGATTACCTCCTGTCCCAAGGAAGAGACAAGGGCCCACTCGACCAAGGTGACTGGAGGATTTTATGTTTATGACATGCTCATGGTTTTTGATAAGTTATAGTTTGAATGCAATTACTTATTTCCTTTACTGCAATTTCCATTAAGTGTGTGTTATTTCCTTTAATGCAATTTCAATTCAAAGTGTGTTATTTCAATTCTTCAATTTCAAGTTTTTGTGTTATTTGAATTCTTATTATATTGATTCAGTGTGTGCATTTCAATTCCAATAAAGTATTTCCTTTAAACACATTTTATCATAGTAACATTGTTTCATTAGTTTAGCATTACATTTTCGTAGATTAGCAGAGACAAAGAGAAACATAATAACCAAATCCCCCTAAAAGGAACCACCGAACAGTTGAGTTGCATAAAGCTTCATTGCATACAGCCTTGGACACACAACCCTGGTTTTATAAGGACACTACCAGAAGAATACGTTAGTTAAATTATTGGAGGATACAATGACCCATCAATAAGTCTGATAATTTATGTAGGATCACATAGATTACTAGAATAGTGGCCATCGTTGAGAACATATACCTATAAAAGGGTTTACACATGGTATAAATTATGGTGTGGAGATAAAGTAACATGCTAAAAGAAAGAATACATGTGTAACACAAAAAAAAAAATAGAAGAAAAACGATTCAATCATGTTAGAATAAAAATTAGTATGATCATAGAAACAATAGAGTAAGTAGAAAATATGTCAAAAATTGTAGCTATTGTAAGTAGTAGAGAATAAATCAAGTATTTCATAAGATAGAATAACACCATAGTAGAAATAATTATGTACAATCAATTACACAATATTATAAATAAGCATAGGAATATGTAACCATGGAGCCACATACATGGAACACCCACAGTGTCACAAGACAATCAAAATAGAAGACACAATGTACCATAGTTAGATAAGCAAGTGCATACACACAAGATAGGCATGGAGCCATAAATATGGGACACCCATTGGGTTACAAGACAAACAAGGACCCTAGGTTGTATAAATAAAATATTTGTAACATCGTGATCAAATAAGACAATTGAGTGAATCCACCTAGTAAACAAGAAAGGAATAAATCCACATAAACAAGTAGTGACAATAACATATGAAACAAGTATATATAGTAAAAACATATGTAGAAATATAATTCAACACTACATAGGATATATGTGTTAGTCATGTTCGCTCAAATGACAACAATAAGCACCATGTATATAATCAAGCATGATGAGGAAGGTGTAAAGTAACATATCATAAAACAAAAGAACTTGTATAGTGCGTTGGGATTCTCCCATAAGAGTAGTGTAGAGAACCAAGTTGTATCCTATCATCATGTATCAACCTATGTGTCCTACATCAATCTCAATAGTAACGTATCCATAATTCCAATGTGAAAAACAACATTTATAAAGTAACAAGCTATCAAAGTAAATAATAAATAGTTCCCAATTTTGTTTATTACACTTATTTGCATGTCTTTGTCTTATGTTATTATTTGAATATTTTAGAAGTGTTTTGCAAATAACTATATAAAATATATGGTATATCATAAGAGTTACCTGATACGGGCCTCATAAGGAGGCATGTTGTACTCAGTAGGTGGAGGGGCTGCAAGCCTCACATGTGTTGAAGAGATGAAGGATGTTCATGTATAGTATATGTAGCAACCATAGCATGTGTTGTAGAAGAGTTAGAGTAAGGAGTTCCATGATGAGTAGTATGTATAGAAGATGAAAGAGAAAAACATTTAGGAGAATGTGTCATGTGAGAATTAGTATGCGTGTTTAGAGATAAAAAAATCCAAGGTGGTGATTTGATAACTTCCACGAAACAAATGGTATAGCCACATAAAAAAGTAATGTTTGTTTTTTAAAGGTGTATGAAACCAAGGGGGTGAGGTGATGAAGGTGTATGAAACCAAGGGAATGGGGTGGTGTGATACTTATTTTGTAAAGGTGTGTAGAGATCAAATAGAAATCCAAGGGGGTGAGGTGATAACTGCCACGAAACAAATGGAATAGCCACATAAAAAGCACTATTTATTTTGTAAAGGTGTATGAAACCTAAGTGTGTAAATTTTAAATATAGTAGCCAACAGAAGTTGAATAAATATAATAATGATGTAAAAATAGAAAAATATAGCCATAAGTAATCTATAGATGACACAATGTGATAAAGTCTAAGAGATTTGAATGACAAAGCAGTAAGAGTCTATGGGTTAGGTAGAAATGGTAACTTGAATAGATTATTAAAAAAACATGCAGCATGGCTCGTTTGATCATAGCTATGGGGTGAAATAATTATTGATGTAACATTAATTACCCCGATGGAAGGGATGGATCCATAATGGGAGTAGTCATGATGGAAAATCTTGTGTGAATAAATGAGCTTTAAGTATAGTAATATAGTGAGCATATGTGAGAAAATTTTGAGAAACACCCAAGCGGAAAATTACCCTTAAAAATAGCATATGAAACACGATAAGGTGTAAGATAGATTGAGAATTTAAAAATATCTTATGATCTAAAACAATGATTAGGGAAAATATAAGAGAGAAACCCACTAGAAGGAATTGAAACACTAAGGGTAATTTGACTTGGAATAAGCACTCCACCCAAATGATTATGTGAGGCAGAAGTGTGATCCATGAACACATGAGTATTAGAAGCAATAAATTTAGTAGTTTGGAAATGTTGTGGAAGTAGAGGTTACTCAAATGACATACCTTTGATGGTAACCATTTTTTAAATATGAATGAACTTAACAAATTGATGTAAAACAAAGGGGACAATGAAGAAAGAATGTATCCAAAGAAAATGTAAGCACATGTCACATGAAGGAATGGAATTGGAAACCAAAATTGGGGAGGTGATAGTAACGGGACCAACAATGAGAGGAATGACAATATGTCCTAATTTTGTAATATCATCAAATGTTAGTTTATTTTTACTATATCCAAGAGAATGAAGAAACTTGAGATTGCATAGATTGTTTGTAACAACTACTTTGATTACAAGACTATGAAAAGGATTTTGGTCAACAAACAAATGAATGTAGATTGTATCAGAAACAAAATCACTAGTCATATCATTGTCATCAAATGTAATAACTAGTCATGGTGGTAAGATAACATTCACTAGTGTATCATAAAAAGATAGCGGGCACCACATAATAATTATGAGACTCGTCAGAAGATGATTGAACAATATAAGACCAAGCACTAGTTCTAGCAACCTAGTGTCACTGTTGGTAGGATTTGGCTGAGGTGTAGCCTCATATTTAATAGTACCATCATTAAGGAGATCTTGCATAAAATGAAAAATCTCAAGACATCAATTAGTAGGATAACTACAATACCAATTATGGTAAAAATGAGCACTAACGTCGAATTTATCACCATGAGGCACAATTACATCAACCTTGATTAGTGGAAGAAGAGATACAAGGTTACATTCAAGAGAATGTTTAAGCATTATCTATGGTGAGAAAGGTAAATGAGTGAACTACCATCAAGAGGGTTGTAATTATATCTTTCTAGGTTGTGGGATATGTGAATTACCATGAGAAGATGTAGGTGAATATTTTTTGTAATTGTAGAAGCTAAGATCATAAAACATGAACAAGGGATTCAAGAACATATGTTTTATAATAATGGGAATTATTTTTCTCATGATAGTGAGAGACTTTAGTGTCACTATGTTGAGGATTGGATAATGGTTCTTGGTCCTCACATAGAGGTGGAACATGGACCTGATAAGAGGGATGGCAACTTCTATCAGGGAAAGGGAGATAACCTTGAGAAAGGAGATGTAAATGATGATAATTATCCAAGAGATTTGGACCCATGATGTACCAAGATTAGTGAGAAGAGAACACCAATATTTTGAGAAACTAGATTGATTCTTCACATCAGGTTCACCAAATGGTAACACCCTAATTAAATTTTCTAGTGGATGTTATGAATACTATAAAATATAAGAAGGATAATAATTTGTAAAAAATAGACTATTCTTATCTAGTTAACTTCCAAAATTAATCATTCTTTCATAAATCCAGTGGAATAATTAATAAATTATTATATTATATTATATTAAATATCCAAGCATTAAATTTCAGTCTAGGATAATAGTTTTAGTAATGTACGGAGATATTCAGAATTAATAAAATAAATGCAAAAATACAAAGTAAAAAACACATAAGTAAATAACACATTAACACATGGTTTATAGTGGGGAACCCCATGGGTAAAAGCCCCAATCAGAATAAAACACTTTCCTTTATTAGAATTTACCGAAAGATTACACTCAGTACCTCCACTTCCTCCTCGGTCCCACACAAATAAATTACACAAAAAATTACAATATTGAAATAATAACTTTTGACACACACATACACTCCCTACTTTCGTGAGGGATCACCCTATTAAATAGGATGGGTGATTCAATTGCACACGGGTGCACCGTTTTACTCTTAAATTAAATCAAAAAATTTAATTAAAACATCCACCTAATGTGGAAAGAGGATCTAACACATAATAAAGTTTAAAATTAAACTTTAAATAAGGGGTGTGAAGTGATGGCCCACCTAAATGGTGTACCCACTTGACATTACCATCCCAACATTCCCTCTTTATGTTAAGTGAAGAAAACATGCCAAATTACCTTTGTTTACAAAAGGGTTTACAATCTATAAATCATCTATAAATCAACAATGACGATTTAGGCTAGCATGTAAATAAGGGAAATCATATAGATATTCCCAAAAATAAATTTAAGGACAAGTGCTTTACATATAAAGACTTACATAAGATTATGGAGCCTTTTATAAAACAAGGAACTCCCATAACTAATGCTTCGTTGGGAATTACAAGTAAAATCACATGTTGTGATCATTTACTTAAGACTCACATTTAGTGATCTTTTAAAAAATGGATGAAGTATAGGAAGTTTGCAAAAGGTCATTAAGAGGTGGCATTGTCATGCATACTCCCCTTCAACGGCAACTCAGAAAGGCCTAACAAGGCACACAATTTACAAAACTTCACAGCACTCAATGGGTTCATGAAAATATATGTAACTTGATCTTCGATCAAACAAAACTTGAGATCAATATCACCATTTATGAATTTCTCTCGAATGAAGTGCATGTGAATCTTTATATGATTTGTTCTCTAATGTTTAACTAGATTGTTCACAAGAACAATGCAACTCTGGTTATCACATAAAAGAGGAGTTCTTTTTTCGACGCCCATATGGAGATAATCTAGTAATCTTATCAACCACATGGCTTCCTTTGTTTCTTCCATAGAACTTTTATACTCTACTTTGGTAGAAGAGATAGAAACTATCGATTGCTTCTTGCTACTCCAAGTAGTGGCACCTACACCAAACTTAAAAACATATCCAGAAGTATATTTTCTATCTATAAGATCACCAACATGGTCAAAATCACAATATCCAAATAATTTTTCATCATTACAAGAATAATAATAAAAACCATAATTAATTGTTTCTTTAACATATTTTAGAATTCTTTTTTCCATTTTCCAATTATCCTCATAAGGATCCTGCATGGATCTAGAAACAACTCCTACTACATATGGAATTTATGGCCTAGCAATAGTCAAATAAATTAAACTGCCAACTATTTTTTTATACAAAGTAGGATTAAATTTATCACATGCAGGACAAATCCTATGGCCATTGCACTTGTATCACACTCTACTTGAAACACCTTACTGAATTCTGGAAGAGTTAACACTACTTTCTCTTTAATTTTCTTCTTCAAAAACTGAAAAATCTTATTAGATTTGTCAATCCATTCAAATTTATTCTTAGCTCCCCTAATTGTATCAATTATGGGAGAAAAAATATCACTGCAATTTCTAATAAATTTCCTATTAAAAATAGCCAAACCATGGAAACTTCTTACCTCATATTTTGTTTTAGGAGTTGGTCATTCAACAATAGCTTTTACCTCGTCCTGGTCCATCTTTAACACACTCTATGAGATCACAAATCCTAGGTACACTAGATATTTCTTTTAAAACATACTCTTATTGAGATTAATTAGTAGCTTCTCCTCTTGTATTTTTGTAACACCTCTCTAAGATGGTAAAAATGATCCTCTTTATTTTCAATATAAATCATAATATCATCCAAATATCCAATAACAAATTTACCAATGAATGGTTTTAAGACTTCATGCATAAGTATCATGAATGTACTAGGAGCATTTGTTAGGCCAAATGGCATGAAAATCCACTCATAGAGTCCTTCATTGGTTTTGAAAGTAGTCTTCCATTCATCTCCCTCTCTTATCCTTATTTGATGATAACCACTCTTGAGATCAATTTTTGAGAAGTAGCACCACTCAAACAATCCATGAATTCTTCAATTCTTGAAAATGGAAATATGTACCTTATGGTGATTTTATTTATTTCTCTAGAGTTTGTACACATTCTCTAATATCCCTCTTTATTAAGCACTATAATAATAGGTACTACATATGGACTAAGACTTTCTTTGATCAACCCTTTATCCAACAATTTTTGTATTTATTTCTTGATCTCAACATTCTCTTTAGGTGTCATCTTATAGGAAGCTTTGTTTGGCAAGTTTTCTCCTGGAATGAAGTCAATGTGATCAATAATCCTTCTTATAGGTGGAAACTCATCCACTATAATATCAAAAAATTCCTTCAACATATATTGAACTTTTTGAGGTAGTTCTTGCAACATAGTGGTTTTCATAATATTCCTCATCCTGATTACCACCCCAAAACCAAGCTCTCCTTCCTTCATATCAACTAAGAATTATTTTTCACTCACTATAATTAAACTTGATTCCACTCCTTTCTCAGTTTCTTCTTCTCTTAAGGCCAGTAGAGTATGACTTACACTATCCTTTTACAAAGTATAAACATTCTTCCTACCATCATGAGTAGTTTTCCTATCATATTGCTAAGGTCTTCCTAGAAGTACATGGAAAACATCCATAGGCATTATGTCACACAAAAATTTATCATTATATCCTCAAATATGAAAATCTACCCAACATTGTTCACTCACAAGAACTTGTTGTCCCTTGTGAATCCGAGAAAATTTGTAAGGGGTGGGATGTGGTATTATTTTCAAACCAGGTTTTTCTACTATTTCCAAAGATACCAAATTATTAGTACCACATGAATCAATCAGCACTTTACAACACTTACCTTGTGATTTGAAAATTTTCTTGAATAATATCTTCCTTTATGTATGTTCCTTCTCCTTGGCTGGTTTGATCAGCATTCTCTTCATCAACAAATACTCACCAATTTCTAGTTCTTATATATGAGATGGAGGACCCAACACTTTCTTCCTCTTCTTAAACCAACTAGTTTCTATTTTTATTTCTCGAGTTGTTGGATTGAGGTTCTTCTATGCATTCCCAAGACCTATATCCTACAAATTTATTATATTTAAATAATTTGTATTTGAATCATGTAGTTACTCTTCCCCATTGAATATATCCTCCTCTATAAGAAAATATTCTTCCTTTGAAACCACCTCTTGAAGTAGATGCTTGTTCTTGTGAACTACTTGCTTCTCCACTTGTTCTTTGTGATGAACTTCTTCCTCCTTGGTGTCTTCTTCCTCTATAAATTTTTCCCCTACCTCTGTTTTTTTGGTTTTACCTCCTGCTTAGTTTGTCCTCTGCATTCAATGCATACTAGTAACATTCTTCTAGTGTTTTAGGAAATACCAAACTGATTGATCCTAAATATTGTATCTCATCCCATTTAGATACCTGACAATCTTCTCTACATCTTCCACATGCCCTGATCCGATTGTTAACTTATAAAACTCTTATGTGTAGTCCTTAACACTCATTTCCTTTTGTTTCAAGTTTTGTAGTTTCCTGTAAAAATTTGTTTGATAATCACTAGGTAGAAACTTGTCCTTAAGCTTTGATACCATTCTGTCACATGCCTTGATCCTTATTTTCCCTTGTTTGATCCTTTCATCTTATATGAATTCCCACCATAAAGTTGCATGTCCTTTCAATCTGGTATAAGAAAACTTTACTTTTTTCTCCTCAGCAACATTCTCATACTCAAAGTAATTATCCAAAGTAGTTATCCAGTCAATAATTTCTTCTCCATCAAGGCTACTTGTATATGTAGGAATATCCAACTTTCGTTTTGATCCTTGACCTATAATCACCTTAAGCAATCTATCAATTTCACTTTCTTTTATCTCTCCCTGTGTTGGAGCTTCTTGTGGCTCTTCTTCCATAT
Source organism: Taxus chinensis (assembly GCA_019776745.2). NCBI lineage: Eukaryota > Viridiplantae > Streptophyta > Pinopsida > Cupressales > Taxaceae > Taxus > Taxus chinensis. The sequence goes on from CM034150.1 coordinate 718,865,346, forward strand.
CACTCACATCACATGTTATGGTTCCTCTTCTCTGATTGGATTCCACTACTGTTAGCCTTGTATCAAAATTGACTCTCATATTTCTCAACTCTTCCAGTATGACATCTCCTACTTGAATGCCTCCTCTACCACCTCCTCTCACTACTCTTCTGGGTGGCATTTTTGTTTTTTTCTTCACTATCTCACTTATTGTTCTTGATTCTTAGTACCAACCTACTCTGATACCAAAAATGATGCAAAGATAAAGGGGAAATCAATTGAAATGAATCTACCAATCCTATCTTGCTAAGAGCCTAGTTATATTGGCGTTTAGCGCTTCCAACTGCTAAGTCTTGTTGTTCATGAAAAACTACAATGAGTATCATAACACTAAAACTTGTTTAAGATGCCCTTTTGGCCAATTTTTCTTCACACAAAATTTCATGTTTCTAGGATTAATTTAACCCCTTTAATTTGCTATCTTCCTTTTGGCAATTAGGCCTCCAAATTAGGTCTATAGGCCTGTCAAGAAATGTGCGAAAATAGAAGAAACTTCCACTAATAAAACCTTGAAAGTATATTGAAATGGGATTCTCATAGGATTTCCTCCAAATTTCAAGGTTTGAAATGAAGTTTTAAACCTTGAAATAACTTTTCTTGTTTAAACCCTTACTAGGATTTTAGCCTGCCCGAGAAGAACTAAAAACTTCCTAAGAGAAAATATTGAAAGTACAAACCTTATACTCTTGTTTACAAGTATGTCCAGACCCCTACCACCTTTCTAAGAAATTTAGATAAAATAAATTAAGATTTTGCTTTCGAAATGACAAAGAACATATCGGAATATGACATTTTATTAACATGCACAATACAATCATAAGGAAATATTTGACATTTTGCATTTATCACTTCAAAATCCAAAATTTCAATAGAAGAATTATATTAAAACCTCCTCAAGAAGATGTATACACAGGAAAAATTTTCTCTTCAAACAAAAATGTAGTCTTTATTATAGTTTTATATATGAAAATGTTCTTCTTGACAATCTTCCTTCTCAAAACAGAGCATTTCTTCCTTTTTCCTCCTTTTCCACACACGGGTTCTCTTCTCTAATAGTTGTTTCTCCTGGATAAACCTTCTAACTAACTCCCCATTGAATCATCTATCCATTATCTCATATTTACTCTAAGAACCAACTTTTATGTTTTAGAACACATTGTGCACAAACATAGGAAAAACACGATTTTAAGAATTATTACAACTCAGTCCTTAAGTTCATCTCCTAGAAGTTATTAATACATGTAAAGATTCCCAAGACACCAAAATGAACCACCTAGACCCTTTTAACACAACCTAGCGATACAAAATTTCCCATTTCCTTGTTTGAGAAATTCAGACTTGGTTTGGGCAGGGAAAACCATAAACAAGCCAAAATTCAAAATTTAAAGGACTTATACACCTACCAACACCTCTATTGATATATGAAAACTCTCCTAAGATGCTTCAAACCAACCATTTTATGTTTTTTCTTGTCCAAGTTGATGTTCCTGCATCACATAGGCACAATACTTGTTTGATCATTTGCAAATGGGGTAGCAAAATAATTATGTTGAATTGTGAGGAAAATTCTTAGTTAAGTACACTCGAGTGGTAGTAGTATTGAAATGTGTGAGCCCTAGAAAGTCTCGATGCTTCACCATTATGAACATCACTTAGATGCAATGGGTATTGAGTGGATCATTCATATTCATGACACTACACATAAAACTATACTTGTAGATCATATTACACAATAATCTACCACATAAACACCACTCACATAAAAATAATTTCCTTTTATTGAAATATTTTGAAAAAAATATACTATTTATGTGGAATGTGGACTTTATAGTAACAATGTACAACATGTAACTACATATATTGCAATTCAGTTATAATAGAATTCAAACAGTAAAATCAAGCCTAATTAATTAAAAGAATATTCCTAAGGCAATAATCATTGATAAAAAGGAGTTTAAGAGGAATATATTATTTGCACCAATTATGGATACAATAACTAGAAATAGACATCACAATGCATGTCTAGTCAGCAAAGTGAAGGCAAACTACAAAAATTAATACAAACATAAAAAACATTAATGAAACCACAATACCCGTTCGCAGATACGGTAACAATATGGTTTTATATTTCACCAACTCATGTGAATTTGATTGAACAACCTTATTTGTCTTCTTTAAGTCTCCAAAAACCTCTCGTAGTTTTCGATATTATTCAAGAAACACCGTGAAATGGATATCCTTCATTAGAGTTGTAATATAGTAGCAATACCTTATCAAAATACAATAAAAATGGGATACATTTGGAGGGACATGTGTTATTCCTCCATTTTTAATGGGGCCTTTGATGGGAACACTTTTTTAATATAACACACTAAGTATAATGCAGTTCAAGAAGCAATCTAGTGTAATGCAAGTGTCGAACCCTTATCACTTTGATTGACTTAATCAATGTACCAAGTAAATTTTAGATGCTCTTCAAATTTATTTGAATAATTAATTGTTTCTCTAAATACTTTTAATTGTATTTGGCACGTGGATACTTCTGTAACACTCAAATAGATCGTTCATTCATTTATAAAAATTACTAATTACTAAGTACATTAATGTGCCTGTATATTTATACATTTATTGAATTCACATTAGGATATAATGGAACATTTTAGGAGCCGAAAAAAATGAGGAGTGTGTTTCAATAAGAGCTTAATCTAGACCACAATTGGAAAGCTTATAAACACTTTAGAATAATGTAAACTTACAACACATATTAACTAGTCTTGCGCCAATATGAGGCATCTATATAATACCCTACTTTAGTTTGTGTATGTGTGCATACATATCGAAATAAAATACACAAGTGGAGAAAGTCAATCTAAATCAGTATTTGAAAACATATTTAGAGTTCTCAAAATCAACACCAAAATAATATTGAAATGAAAATTAGAAAAGAAGAGATATGCACAAATGAATCCAATAAACTAATGGTGCCACAACTATACATTATTATTTTAACACAAAAACCCTGAAAAAATAAAAAAAACATGGAAAAGAGAAAACATAATAAATAAAATAAATTTAAGAAAAAAAACCTTAAATATACAAGAAACAACAAAACATACACCAATAAAAACCTAACATGAACCACCAATCGACGAATAACCAATCCCTACCACAATTAGGTGTCCACACCACCTTATTTCTTATTATTATACACAACTTTTTATCATATGAATTGGTATTTTGGGCATCGTATAATCATTCATGGCTATATGTATGCAAGAAACAGTGATAAAAATTTGGGAAAATTTGGGAAAATTTGGGGACGTATTAAAAGAAAAGGCTTAATTACACTAAATTTTAATTGGTTCAGTTAGTGACATGGAAAGATATGGGGGGCAATTTTTTCATAAAATAAAGTGCTTAATGAGTGACACTCAAAACTTTAGTATGAGGGTGTCTACCTAACTATAATTAGTTTTTAGTGGTGGCTTTGATAGGTGAAGAAATTAGAGTACCAAACTCAACACACAATGTTCACTCGTGTCCATCTCCCACCCACTAGTTGAACACCCATAAGATACCAACATTTATTTTGTCCAACTCCCAAACTGCACGCAATCTCCAACTCAATTAGCACATCTACATTTCAACTAACTCGGACACCATTACAACTCACACTTACTACACATTCACGTTTTCCCTTTTAAAGGTATTGTAAAAGTTTGTGATAATTCTTTGAGGGGTCGAGTACCATGTGTTATGCTTGGTATTGAAAGAAAAGGAAATGTCTTTTTAATGTTCATGATGTCGATGTCGATGTCGATGTAAGGGAGTTTATAGTATATAAAAGTACTTTGTATTTTCAATTTGTAAGAGACACTAAATTGTACTTTAAATATAATGTGTATGAACTATATTTTGTGTAAGATTTAAATTTGTGGCTTTTTTTTTTTTTTTTTTAATTTTAAAGAATTTTGATGTTGACCGATTTCCACTAACTTACAATAAATAAGACTCTATCTCGTATGTAACTAAGTGTCTTGTAAGAAAAAATACTTTGATTTTTTATAACATTTGAACCCCATACGAATTCTAACCAAATTATTTCATACAGTGGATATTGTCTTCGATAAAATTACCATAGCCAATTAAAAAAACAGAATTTTGTGCAAATAATGGTGAAGAAGTTGTGCTCTTGAAAGAGAGGTCACAAGTTCGAACGTTGCAAGGGGTAGGGTATGTTCGCCTCCTATTTGAAGAATTGTTAGGTGTCTTTGCATACTATAAGTATGAGGTAGTCACATATGTTATAAACCCCTTGTAGACTCGAAAATAAGTCGATGGCATCGTGGACTATAAAACAAATTATTATTATTATTATAAATGTCTTAAATACATGTATTTGGAAAAAAAGGCAAATAGATAGAGATCAATCTCAAGGCACTTATCTTAGATATTGATTAGCAAAATTGTTACCTTGTCCCGAAATTTCTAGCGACAACTATATTCAGTGCAGTTGCATCAATGTGTTGGGGTTGGAAAAATCAAGAAAAAATGGCTCTCCGAACTCTATCGTACGATCAAAATTTTATAATTTTTTGATTGACTTCTCAAAACAAAAAGAAAATATTTTTACGTGAGAAATAAATAAACGTCAAATTTAAAATTGAAAGTGTCCACTTCCACTCAAATAAACATAAAATTCATATACAGATTGATATACTTGAAAATACCAAACATATATATGGTAATTGGTATCCTAATCTTATGAGACTGAGAATTCTAACACAAATTGTTCACCATTAAAGAACAAATTGTTCAGTGAAGGGTATGAATACATTGTTCCACGCGTCAGGGAGGGGGAAAGTCATGATTCTATGAATACACGTAAGCTGAAATGTAATCATTATTATTATGTACATCTAATCTCTTCCACGGTTGGCATGTATTCGTACAAGTTTTCTAATCCGTATAAAAACATTCGTAAATTTGTTGACACCGTGCTTCTCTTTTCACATGTTAAAAAACGGTAATTTATGTCGCGATAGTTGTTAGACTTGGTACAACTCCACGTAGTGAAGATAAGAATTAGGGTTTGCTTCTCTTAAGCCAACACGTGTCAATCTTCTTTGTCTTACATTAAAATGTTAAAAACGTTGTCTAATAGGTTAGTGTACTTATTTGGAGGGACAATTGTATTGTGGGTCATATATAATAAGGTCTAGGCAAACTAGGTAGTTGTTTACGTAAATGTTTATTTTAGTCTATTTTTTTACAATTTTATATGAATATTTGTTGGATATTTAAATGATGTATGATATATTAGTATTGATTTTTATATATTTATTACATTCAGCTCCTCTTTTTCCGTCTAATCAATATCATAATTATATGCATAGAGTTTAAACAATGTTAAAGGTATGGCGTTTTACAAGAGGCATTAGTGTTGCAACAATAATTGATGTAGTTGTATTTTGAAACAATAATAGATAATTTTCTTACATTGTAATAATTAGTTGATTGTCGAGTTTAGATATGTTCAATATTTATGTCTGAAACTTATGTAACAAAAAAATTTAAAACAGAGAAGACTAAAAAATTAAGTTGTGCTCCTTTATAAATAAAATGTTAAAGATAATGATGAGGAGGTGAATGATATTTTAATTTAAATAGATAGCGAAAATAAAATTAAATTTAAAGTGCATTAAATACAAATTCTTGCACAAATATGGTTTTTGATGAACGCATGGATGATAGTAATGATACTAAACACCAAAGTCCACAAGGGGCGAATAGACATGTTGCGAGAAAGAGGAGAACAAGGAAACTAAGGTTACTAAACTGATAATAGGTTTTAAAAATGAAAATACTAATACTAAACCAATTGTAGATAGACTCTTCATTGTAGATCATGATCCTACAAAATTGGTAATATAGAGTAGGTTGTTAGCTCCAAGTACTACCTAGGGCCCTCATAACTCTTAATTTGACTTTTTTCTAAGGTACTTGTGTGTTTTTTTATTATTGGTCCATTAAATGTTCACTAAAATAAGTTGTTTATAGGATTTATTGTAAAATTGTATTGTTCTAGGGTACATGTGTGTTTTTTCAAATATTAGTCCAAATCAAAAGTTTTAGTGATTGTGTTTTATCTCATGTTTTTGTGGTTTCTCTCTCTTGTCCATGTTTTCCTTGTTATTCTTAGTTTCACCAAAAACCATACAATTTATAATTGTGGAACCCCTAAAAACCATATTTTTTATAGTTCTAGGGATCTTCCATTGTGTAGACCTTTATGACCCATCTTGGGGGGGGGGGGGGGGGGGGCGGGGGGAGGGCGCTGCTAGATTTGTGGGCCATATTTTTTCAGTTTTCATGCTCATCGTTTGTCAACCTACATGTCAATAGGGTCCATAAAAAATATGGCTTCGTTTAATGCATTTAAGAATAAGAAAGCATAAGTGAATGATGAAATGATATAAGTGAATCCCAATTCCAAATTCGCTTTAAAGCATTTAATGAATTTTCAAAGTGCATCTAGTATATATTATGTTGTATCAAGCATTGATTTAAAAAATGAAATTAATAGCTTGAGTTGGGTACTGCATTAACATGGATTCACAATTGACTTGCATTATACATTATGTGTTGGCTTCAAAGATATTTTGTTTTAGTCAATCAACTTAATAATAATATATGGGATAACACATGCACCTCAAAACCTCCTCCATATTTTTACTGAGTTATTGGAAGGTGTTTCTACCCTATTATGGTTACAAGGAATGAGATCAATTTCCTAAAGATTTGAGTAAAAATTTTGGAAAAACGAACAAGGTTTTTTCAGAGTCATGAAACAAACAAACAAGATCATAAAATCAGTTTTTCCTTAAATTTCAGTTACAAGAATCGTGCACAAACAATATTTAAAAAGTGCACTAACATTTTTCGTGAAGGTTCTTTGGTAGTGTTAGATTTTATAGGTCTTCTTCACCTCATAGTATAGACCCATTTTGTGTTGTTTATTTTTTATTACTAACCCACGATTTGTGACAAATTAGATAAGTTTCTTAAATACACTATTGTCATTTATTATTACTTTATTTTTTAATTTAAATAATGTAATTAGGTCTAATTTTTATTGTTTTAATTCTATTTTAGATCTTAATTGCAATGTTTATGAGTAGATGTATTACATTTTTATGTAAAACACACTATCTTATAGAACATGTTGAACCATGTTTAGAGACATTATGAGCAATTTATAGAGTAGATTCAAGCTATGGAAATCCATTTATACCAAGAGTAGAATTATACTAGATATTCAGGGTCACATTTTTAGAATATGCGTAAGTTGGGAGATGATGTATAACTATATGATTAGGGAGTCACATAAGATTATAGTAAGTTTCTAAGTCCATTTATGATAATAAGGTGACCAAAATGATAGTGTGGCACGATGCATCCTTATCAGTTGGGAAGAGCTAAATAGAGATTTAGAAACTAAAAGCAATCCCTCATCACATAGGCCTTGTTAATAATTAATAGTTGAAAAAATGAGAAATAAAAACTAATTCCTTACACTGAAGAAAACAGAAGAAACCCTTTACAAATGGGGAAATTTGGGGCAGGGCCTCATAGGAAAACTATGAAACCCTCACACAAGAGGGAATAAACAAGTTGACTAGTAACCTACAAAGCAAGGGACCAAGAGACCAAAAGTGTCTATGAAAACCACAAAGAAAATAAGAAAAATAAGGGCTAACAAGCTAAAATCATCCATGTCCAAGAACCATGAGACCAAAAATGAGAATACGAGATAAACAATAAAGTAACTATGATTAAAATGCATTATTGACTGCATTGAGAGATTTATTTCCACTAAATTATATTAAAAAAAAAGGAAAATCCACTACCATCACTACAAAAAAAGAAACTCCACAAAAATTTCCATTATTTATGTAAAACAAAAACACCACCAAAGTAATTTTTATCATTACAAGAAAAAAAAATAGCACCAAATTCGTTATAATTGTCATATTTTTAATTTTTATTTTGTTCTTGTTCTTGTTTACATTGTCGAAGCATATAAATGTGTCCCACTCTTTTCCATTTTTGTTCCACCAAAAAAATATGTCCCACAACCAAAACTTGACCAAACATGTATAAAATAACCAAATAAGTATTTTACGAGCTTAAATATACCGAGGCGCATGGCATATGTAAGTAACCTGAATGATTTAAGTTTTTAAATATTAATTTACTAGTCAGTTTAAAAAAATAAAATTGGCCACCAATTGGGACACACTTATATGATTTTATTAGGGCCAAAAACATCACCATCCTTTCACAAAACATTAGAAACGCCACCAAGCACTACTACAAAAAGTACATATAGTGCCACTTATTTGGTTAATTTCATATCATTTTTTCTTTTCATTTTCTTTCCCCTTACAGTGATATAAGTGTGTCACAAAATTGATGCAAATATTAGCATCAACTTTACACCAACTTTATGGTTCCATGAAAATGAAAATGGTAATTTAGGTTAGTTTGATTTCCTTATTTACAAAATTAAAAAGCAAGGGTACACCAAAAAATTTAATATGTTATTAATTTTGGATATACATAGGTTATTGAGGTTATATTAGAATAGGTGGTTAAGGATGTACGATATACCATTAAGGTGCAATATGTAATTTTGTGGTTTTAATTAGGTATTCATATGAAACACCTTGAAGAGTATTGAGCTCGATGTCATATTAAACTTGAATGAATTACTTGTCAAAGGACACTTAATACATAAAATATATGAAAAACACACATAGTGATTGTAACATTCAGAGGGGGATTAAGGCCTAGGAAAACTAGGCAACTGCCTAGGGTGCTAACAATTAGGGGGTGCTAATTTATTTTATTTTATTTTACTATGGTTTTTATGAAGAGTAGATTAATTCATTATTTCCATATATGCTAGTAGTAGTTATTGTCTAACTTTACGTACGAATTCAATTCACTTCATTCAAAATAAAGTTACATGATTGTATTAAGAATATGATATCTAGGAGGCCTCAAATATTTATACAAGTTCTTTTGTTGCAGGATTATTAAATTTAATTCATACTCATTTATTTTTCACACTTTGTATTGTTTTGGAGACTTGGAATTTGTTTGGGAGGAGAGATCAAGAAAGGTGAATATGTAAAAAACGTGGGAAAAAATAGTTGGGAAATATGTGAGAAAAGGAGGATTATAATGGACTATATGTGAGAATTAACTTGAGATTTTAGGCAGTGGTAGCTACAAACAAATTTACTAGGAAGTTTTTCTCAGATGGTAGAGGCATACAACATATCAAGTAATACGATATTTGTAATTTTTTTTTCAATTATAGATGTTATTTATTTATACAAGGTTTTAGCTCTAGTATTTCCTACGGCACTCGCTCTAATATTGCCTAGGGTGCTCATAACCCCTAATTCAGTCCTGGTAACATTGAGAAATTTATGACTTTAGTAGGAGGAATATTAATAACATCCATAGCATCCACACTATGAGGAATTGATTCTTCGTAAGATAAACTTGGACTACATTTTGTTGATTCCTTCTCTTTAATAGGGATGTATGTTATAATTGATAATTACTTTAAAGGGTCCTTTTCCTTAGAAGTTATGATTATTTTTGGTCTCTTGGAGTAATGGTTGTTTCTTTCTTATTATGGATCTTTTGTTTAGAAACCCAAATCATACTACTTCAAGAAGTAACAATATCATCTATATGATGTATTGTTGTTTGTTTCTCATATGTTTTACCTCATTGCAATGTGACTTTGTCTTCTCTAAATTTGAATGTTATAGTTCCATAATTACTATCAAGTGTTGATTCCATAATTTGTATCCACATGGTTTTCCAAGAATGTAATTGTATTACTTAAGAATATTAATCACATATGTATGCACTATTACCGGACCAAATGTTACAGGTAATGTTATGTATTCAAATGATCCTTGAAGTATGTTGTTTGGTGTAGCTCTACTCAGATCATGTCCTAATTGTTTGAAGAAATTTATATGACGTGTTAATTTGTGCTTGGTCATCAACCATGACTCTTTGTTAATGTTCAGCTTCTAGAATTTCTTGAATACCCACATGTTTCTTTAAAGAATGATTTTGTATAATTTGAACCTCGGGAATTGTCTGTAGTATATAATTATTTGTGGGTTGTATAATATGCTAATACTTAAAAGAGCCTAGTTGGTAAGCCCCTGGCAGGTTTAAAATAATCATGATATCCAAAATGAGTATATAAAGAATTAAAAAAAATGTTTCTTCATAATATGGCATATTTCCCATTCCTAATTTAGGATGCTAAAATGAAATAATCTCCACAGATATAACATTGAAACATTAGAAGAATAAAAAATGTGTGCATGAAAGGCATATTAAGAAAAAGTAACATTTAATGAATTATGGTTTTGTAAATATATTGGAACCATAAAAGAAATTTGGATACATATGTTATTATTGATTACATTCCAACGTTCAAATAATAATATTCCCACTATAAACACAAATATAGGTTGTAAAGCTTTTTTTGGCAATTGTAAGCTAACATATGAAATACTAAAAGATGTTCAAATCGAAATCCAAACCATGTTTAATACAAGGATTGATTTATTCACATATATCTTCAAAAAGGGAGAACATACACGTTTATATTGTGAACATTATTGATAATGATAAAGTTATAGATCATTTAATTTTAAGTTTTGATTTTGTGTGTACAGGTATAGGTTGCAAATATTGTTTGGTCAACTTGAGATGACATATGAAATACTAAAACATGTTATTAGATGGAAACATAAACTCTAAAAAGAACTTAATTCTTCATACACACACACACACACAAACACACACACACACACACACACACACACACACACACACACACACACACACACACACACACACACACACACACACACACACACACACACACACACACACACACACACACACACACACACACACACACACACACACACACACACACACACACACACACACACACACACACACACACACATTCGAAAAAGGAGTGCATGCATGTTCATCTTGTCAACATTGTTAATGATGATAAAGTGTTAGAGGATTTAGTTTTAAGTATAGTTATTTTCATATTGTGCACCATATTGATGCAACGAGAGACACAAAACAACTATCCAATATAATAGTTAGCCTAGATAATGATATCAAAACATGTAAAAAACTTTACTAGTTTCTCAATGCTAATACTTAAACAATGACTTCTTTGAAATATTGATTGATGTTTCTTTCTCTTTACCTACCACCATCCCTTCATTGTTTACTTCCTTACATCTCTTCTCTACAACTTAGCACATATAATCACAAGTTAATGTAGAATTTCCAACCTTTTCTATACCGTCGTGTTTAAACTAAAGCACCAAAACTGTCATATGAACCCTCATTCATAACTCCAAGGACCTAACATGTTTCTCCAAGGTCTTCACACCCTCTTTCACCTCTATTAGAACTTCATAACTACTAATTATCACCCATGTTAGAATGCAAGAACATTTTTTATTTGTTAAGTTTTCTATACCTCCACAAGTTCCACTAGCCCTAAATTCATACAAGTCTTATTGTTATGAATGACTGACAATGTATCCTAAGAATATAAACACATATTTTAGTACCCTCAATCAATTTGTTTCTCTCGACAAAATTTTAGGTCTTAAACCCTAGTACCACCCTTTCAACATATTGTTCATTTTCACAATTAGGTCTCGTAACCCTATTTTCTTATTGTAAAAACTCATAGGTTCACTTTCTTCATAAAATTTTATGATTTTGAATACAAATTTGGCTTCTATAATTTGTGTCAAAGAATATAAGATGAGTTACTTAGAAAAATTTCACAGTTTCTTCATGCCTAGGCTTCCACTTAGGTCACTTTTTGGTCTTTCAATAAAATAGTCAGCTATAACTCCTTCTGTACACCTTGATTCAACTTGAAACCCTAAAAATCAATTGACGTACCTTTCTCAGACCATTCCTACCAAGTTTTAATATTTTTCATTAGATAGAATGTGTTTTACAGACAAATCACCATTTTAACCCTAACCCAAGGTTCTTCCAGACTCAAGAGGAATAAGAGTTCACATCTTGAACAAAATTATCTTTCATGGACTAATTACAAGCCTTATAGTACTCTATGTGTGTTCTCCAAATTTTTCCCTTTGGATCACACTGATAGTTATGCAAAGTTTTCCACTAACAATAAGCTTTACACTAAAAACTTGCCACAGACCTTGTTTATAATGGTTTTCCAATTTCTTTGGATTAGGTTAAGGTTTTGAACCCTTGTTTCTAGTTTTTTGTTCTCTATAGGGTTCTTAACACCTTACCTAGCTCATCGACTCCTCTAATTTCCTTCAAGCACACTTAGCTCTATAATAGTGTTTAGATCCTTCTAGCTATTCTTTTACCAATCTAGTATGGACTGTAATAAATGAACTTACAAGTTTTAGTCTCTTCTTGGCCATATCACTATTAAGGAAAGTATCTGTATGCATAAAATCCCTCATAAAGTAGTTTCTAGTAATGATTCAAAGTTTCTTAACTTCAACAAATCCTCTTAATACTTCTTAAATCTCAAATCATATGAAATCCCCTAAAAGGAACAATAACCAGATCGTACCAAGGTAAGAACTCAAATGCTAATCAAACACCACAATCAACAAGATGAAAGTAATTCATCAAAATAACTTTACATAAAACCTTTGCAAACAAATGAGAAATAATATCATATATTATTATAGAACTCAATAAAATACAATGAGAATGGGCATTACTTATATAGGAAAGGAATAACAATCTAAGAACTAGTCAAGCTCATAGATCAAGCCATAAATCAAGGAAAGAACTAGTCAAGTCCATAGATTTAGGAGAGAACCAGACATCAAGGATCTATTCGATACCATAGATCAAAGAAATAACTAGTCAATACCATAGATCAAGGAAAAAACTATACCTAACAACTAGATAATATCCCCCTAATATCTAAATAAATAAAAAGAAATATCCACACACATCAGTTGGTGAGGATAAATACAATAAAGGTAAATAAAATACCTAGGTGAACATGAGCTAAGGTAAATGCCTACTCTAACACCCCCCTTCAAGCGAAGCTAGGGGCCAAAATAGAAGTGGCATGTCCACGGTATGAGTCCCGACAATTAGGCCTGATGAGGTACTCATGTACAACATATCCATGAAGAAATCTCAAACCAAAAGAAGGAAAGAATCATGCTATAAGGAAAGAGAAAGAAGAAGAAGAAGAATAATAAGGAATATGTTCTCACGAAGACCCCCCAAGAACAAATTCTGAAACCCCAAGCATTTCACACAACTCAAGGTAGCGAGGTGATGCAAAAGTCTTCGTAAAGATGCCCACAACCTGTTGTTGAGTCAGAATGTACTCCAAGAAAAGAAATCCATCCTGAACGTGTTGACGAATGAAGTGTATGTGTATCTTAATGTGCTTGGTCCACTAATGCTCAATTGGGTTGTGTGAAATGTGAATTGCACTTTGGTTGTCACACCAAAGTACATTCGATGAATCCTGTGGAAATCGAAACTCTGTCAATAACTATCAAATCCAAAGAATCTATTGACTCACTATAACTACAGCCCTGTACTATGTCTCTGAAGATGAAAGTGCAATATCCTGTAGCTTTTTACACGCCCAAACAACTAGAGAAGAAGCAAGGCAAAAAATATAGTCAGAAGTGGAACGCCTGTCATCAATAGAACCTGCCCAATCTTAATCTGTATACCCAACCAACTGAGTAGAACCCCTAGCATAGTGTAGGCCAAAGTGAGAAGTGCCCTGTAAATAGTACAAGATCTTTTTAGCAGCCTGTCAGTGACTACTAAGAGGAGAATGTGCAAAATCGAGATACAAGTCCTACTGCAAATGAAATATCAGTGCGAGTATGGGCCAAGTACGTGAGACTTCAAACCAAATGCCTATACAAAGTAGGATCACAAAGTGGAGTGGTACATGTGGAAGTAAGAGTAACCCCAAATTGAAAATGAGATGGACTTGGCGTGTAATTAGCCATATCAAAGCGCTAAAGAAGATCATGGGTATACTTTTACTGACTGAAATGAACCCCTGAATTTATCTGAGAAATCTGTAAACCAAGGAAATAATATAATAACCCAATATCTATCATGTCCAACTATGTAGAAAGAGCCCTTTCAATAGTCTTAATGTGTGAAGAATAACTGCCAGTAAGTAATAGATCATCAACATACAACAAAAGTATCACAATATCCTCACCAACATACTGAAGACACATTGTATGATTAAAGTGGCAATGAACAAAACCAATAGAGAGAAGAAAATAATCCATCTTCTCATACCAAGCCAGAGGGGCTTGTTTGAGACCGTACAGAGACCTTCATAGCCTACAAACAAGAGAAGAATCCTGAAAAAATCTAGCAGATTGTTGCATGTATATTTCCTCTTGTAAATCTCCATGTAAGAAGGCACTCTTCACATCCATATGGTATATGGGCCACCCTTGTGATGCAACAATAGCAAGTACAAGGTGTTAAAAATCCATATTGGCAACGGGTGCAAAGGTCTTAGAGTAATCAATACCTTCAACTTATGAAAAACCCTTTGCAACAAGACGAGCCTTATACTTGTCAATGGACCCATCAACTGTGTCTTTGGTTCGGTATACCCACTTACACATAACCATATTTCTTCCTTTAGGAAGAGATACCAAATCCCAAGTATGATTCTTCATCAAAGAAGAATACTCAGCTTCCATTGCATCATCCCACTCCTGTATCCCATGAGCCTTTGAAAAATATTTTGGATCCTTAGAAACTACCTGACACAAAAGTCCTGAACCTGTAAAATGTGCGTGATGATACCTAGTGGGTGAAAGATCCTGTATGAAATGTGTTTTCTCAGAAAATGTAGTACGATCCCACTTAGGTATAGTGACAACATCAGTGGGAATAGGATCCTCAACAACATCTATAACCTCCTCATCAACCTCCTAAAAGAAAGGATCCTCAAGATGAGATGAAGAAGAAGGAGACATAGAAGAAGACGAAGAATCATGAGGAGTGAAGCACTCATCAAACTGAACATGTGTTTGAAAAATAATGTCATGTGTATCAGGATCTAAAAGACAATAAGCTCTCATGTCCTCACAATACCCTATAAAGATAAAGGGTTTACTCTTCTTATCCAAAGCTTTCCTTTTCTTCTTTGGCACAAAGGCCCAAGCATGGCTCCCAAAGACTCAAAAAAATGAGACATCTGGCTTAGTGTTGGACCAAACTTCCTCTCGATTCAAAAGCTCAAGTGCTTTGTGTTGTGTGCGATTCTGAATGTAGTTAGCACAATTAACTACTTCTACCCAGTAGATAGGAGGTAATTCTCTAGAATGCATCATACAGTTAGCCATTTCCTTCAAAGTTCTATTCTTCCTTTCTACTAAACCATTCTTATGTGGAGTATGAGGAATATAATGCTGGTGAATAATGATTTGAGTTGCCAACAATTTAGAAAATGCATTGCTGAAGTACTCCCCCCATTATCAATACAAAGGTTTTTTATGCTACTAGAAGATTGTTTATCGACCAAAGCTTTGAAGACTTTGAAGTGTGAAAAAATATCACTTTTTTACTTGAGAAAATAAACCCAAGTATACCTCGAGAAATTATCAATAAAGGTAAGTGCATACTTAGCTCTATTGAAAGAGGGGGTAGAAAAAACCATCAAGTCACTATGCACAAGCTCAAGTGGTGAAGAAACTCTCTTGGACAAATTCTTAGAAAATGGATCTTGGTGTTGGTTCCCTAATGCATAGCCAGAGAAAACTCCCTAAAGAAAAGAAACTTGAGGAAGACCATCTACCATACCATGAGTGCTTAACTCCTTCAAATATTTGTAATTAAGATGTCCAAATCTTTCATGCCAAAGCTTACTCTTTGAATCTGCATGAGAAACCAATCATGTCCCTATAGAATAAGTGTCGTCAAAACCCTCAAATTGATATAGTGTAGAACTATGATCAAGAGTACCCTGAGAAACAAGTGAAGAAGGCTCCAAAAAAGTTTGTACTTTTGCCCCATGTGGTTTAAAATTCACTTTTTTCCCTTTACCAGAATGAAAAATTTGATAGAAAAAAGCAAATTTGTAGTGATATCAGGAACATATAGTGCATCTTGGATACTGCCATCATCAAGTTGTATATCACCTTTTCCTTTAACAGAAAGAAATGAAAAATCTCCAACCTCAATTTTGGAAGTAGAACTCAAACCTAGAGAAACAAAAGACTCCTTGGAAGAAGTAATGTGATGAGAAGCACCAAAATCTATAACCCAACTATTTGCAAGTGGCGACTTAGATCTCCCAACAACATTAAGTGTTTTGCCATGCTAATTAGAAGAAGGTCGAGTGGAGATAGAAATTTTGTGTTTCTTGGCTGCATCCTCTAAGGATTACATTATCTTATAACACCTATGTTATTCATGACCACTATCCCCACAACAAGAGCATGAAAGGCTAGACTTATTCTTGGATTTAGAATACTCCTTGGGTTTAGAGTTGTTTTCTTTTGGTTTAGGAGCACTTTGAGATGGAGAAGGGTGGATTTGGTTTTACTTTTTGATTTTCCCTTGCCCTTAGGATTAGATGTAGCTAATGCCTTTGAGAGGTGGAAGACTCAAGGTGAGACAATTTGGATTCTTCCCTAGTAAGTCTTTCACAAAATGTTTTTAAGTCAAGCATTTTAAATGTGTCACCTAAGGCATCCATGCTAGAGAAAAAGGTAAAAGAAAATATTTGAAATGGTCCTTTCAACTTTGATAGAATCAAGTAAACACACTCTTCATCTTTCTTATCTTTCCACTCCCCTTCAACTGTGTCAAAAAATTCTTGAACTTGGTAAGATAGTCTATAATTGTTGGAAAATCTTCAGGACTAAGAGAGGTGATCTCAATTTCAAGGTGCATGGCTCTTATATGATCCACCTTACCAAATAAATTCTAGAATTTCTCCCATATTTTGAAAGGACAATCACATTTTTCCAAATGAAACAAAATACTATCACTTACATAAGTTCCTATCAAACCCATACACTCATCAAATTTGCACTTGTACTAAAATTTCTCATATTCTCTATTGAACACTGGTTGTTTTGAAGAAGTTAAATCCCATAATCCTTTCCACTTCATTATTGTTTCCATTATTAGTTTCCATGTGTGGTAAATGTGTGTTGTTAATGGCTCAACATGATCTAATACAGTAGTAGATGCCATTCTAAAAAAACCACCAAAATAAATGCAAGAACCAAGCAATGCAGTAAGACCCCCAAACAATGCAACAAGAGCCCCTCCAGATTTTTGCACTTTATATTGAATGAATGTTACAATATGACACTTTATAATTATAGTATGATTCTCAAAATAAATATTTCCAACGGAAATAGCACAAAAAAACAAGCACTTTTGCAAAAAACGGCACTCAAAACCGAGTTACCAATCAAAAGTTACAAGTTTTTCAATATTATGTTATACTATCTATTTTAGTTGCCACTAAAACAAAATAAAATGCTCTTGCCTTCACCACACAAATAAAATGAAAGGCGGCTAGAGTTAAGCACTTGGAATCACAAGCTTTAATCCCTCATATGACTAAGGGCTAATGATTTCAATGGGTGTGAACAACTTACTATTCTGGGGCGTGCCACTTGTTTTCAAGAAAGTCACATCCAACTGCTTCTTCTTGTTAAAAATACTATTTCGGGACTGTGTGGACAGTGACCTATGCTGCTAAAAATAGCAGGACACAGAATTTCCCAAAATGATAAAATCCATGTTCGACCGTCCTGGTACCCTGCCAAAAATGGAAAGATCTGTCCTTTCAAAAAAGGTCTTCTGCACGCAAACTAAAAATGCTACACCGCAACAGAGAAATACCCAGTGCATATCTCACGAAACCTAAAAAACCCAGAAAAATAATTTTTGCTTTTCGTTCCTCATTGGCATGGATTCCAACACAGTGCAGTCTGTTCCTCTACAATAACAAAAAAACTTGAAAACTGACTACCTCTAGAAATGGCTGAGTTTACAGTCAATCTTAGGGTTTTGGAACCTTCTAGATCCAATAGAAGCCTTTGTTTTACATAAAAATGCATGTAAAAAAAAATACGGACAAATTCCTGAATATTTGAATATACAAAAAAATGTTTGCAAAACGAAACTTACAGATGGATGTCAACAACAATCTCTTTCTCTGATACCATGCAAGGAACGATAACCAGATCGTACCAAGACAAGAACTCATATGCTAATCAAACACCACGATCAATAAGATGAAAGTAATTTTCCAGAATAACTTTACATAAAACCTTTGCAAACAAATGAGCAACAATATCATATATTATTATGGAACTCACTGAAATACAATGAGAATGGGCCTTGCTTATATAGGCAAGGAATAACAATCTAAGAACTAGTCAAGGTCGTAGATCAAGCCAAAAATCAAGGAAAGAACTAGTCATGAAAGAACTAGTCAAGTCCATAGATTTAGGAGAGAACTAGACATCAAGGATCTAGTCAATACCATAGATCAAGGAAAGAACTAGTAAATACCATAGATCAAGGAAAGAACTAGTAAATACCATAGATCAAGGAAATAACTATACCTAACAACTAGATAATACCCCCCTAATATCTAACTAAATAAAAAGAAATATCCACACACATAAGTGGGTGAGGATAAATATAATAAATGTAAATAAAGTACTTAGGTGAACATGAGCTAAGGTAAATACCTACTCTAACATCCCTAAAACACTACCGCATTCCACTTACCTCTACCAAAATGTACTCACTTAGCCTTCCTTAGGCCCTTATAGCTTCATACGATGCTTCACCATTTGAGAATGCCCATGTTCTCTCTTAACAACATGCACAATCATAGCATACAACCCAAGAATACAAAGTTTCCTTATAAATATGAGATCATCCTTTATGCATCCCAAATTTTAATTTAATTAAATTCAACCTTATCATACTAACAAATATTCCATCCTAAAACACCACCTATTTATGACTATCAAAGAATTCATATCGCATGAAACACAAGAACACATTTGTATTTTCATTTATCATTCACATTTTCAAAGATATCAAGGCTTTAATGAAAGAAATATCTATATTACAATGATTTTCAGGATCTCATACAAAACCTTGAGCCTTCTTAGCTCTTCACACTTATTTTCAACCTCAATCCACCTTCCTTTAACCTAAAAATTAATTCTTCCATTCAAATACTTTCCTTCATAAGCCATAATGGTGGTAGTTACAACAAGTTTTGAACCCTAACCATATTATAATTGACCATAGCAAAGATAAACCTACTTGGTTATGTGAAAAAAAATTATTACATCACATGAGACCTTTCATACCCTTTTACATCATGATATGTTTTCACACTTGACATTAAACCTCACAATTTTAACTTAGAAATTCAAATATTTAAAAGGTGCATTTTGGAGGGAAAACCCAAAACGACCTCATGACACCCATGGAGGAACCCAAGGAAGATGGAATGCATATAAAAACACCAAAAAGGACTTCCTAAACCTATTTCAAGCCAAAACTATTTAAAAACCAAAATTGTGTTATGTACAATCTTGGTTCTCCTTAATCACATATTATAGTTGTGATTGTAAGGAGAGCAGTGTTAGTGGAAAATAAAGGTTTTTTTCATCGAACAAAGAAAAAAATCCATATAATTATAATGGGTTTCTCGTTAAGTGGAGATCTATCATTTATGAATGTAGTGAGCATTACTCCATCTTGTCATAACGAATTGTCTAAAAAGGACTTAAATTGCATTAAGAAGTATTCAAAATCTGAAACTCTAGGATAGGCTGCGCATTTTTGGGATATGACTATATATATTGCTTTTATCTATGAATATGTTGGTGAAGTTCTTGTTATCCATTTTTACCCTTAGGAAAAATGGACAACCTAGGAGAAAGTTGGACTTGGGCAGTTGATCGGGACTTTAATGGAGAATCTGGAGATGTCAGGTACATTCCCATGTTCTTTGACACTTGCAGTTGATTTGGGAGCACTTGGGGTCATTGGTGCATTTCCCTTCTTCTATAGGAAAAGGAGTTTAATTATTAGCCAAATTTGAGCAAAAATGAGTAAAATTGAGAAAATTTGGCTTGCAGGCACTCTACTTCATTTTTTCTAACTCCCTAAATCAAAAGAAATCCAAAAAAGTTAGAGAAAATCATAGAAGAATGCAAAAAACTGGAAAGTTAAAAAAATTCACGGAACAAAGTGTCATCGAAATCCATAGAAAAAAGTGTCGTAGAAATTCATAGAACAAAGTTTCGTAGAAATCCATGGAAGCCGCAAAGAAATTCTATGGAAAACTAGAAAGTCGCAGAAAATAGGAAAATCTGCAGAACAAAGGAAAATGGTAGTTTTTGCGCGAAACTTAAAATGGCCATAACTTTTGATCCAGTGCTTGAAATTTGACAAAATGTATATCATTGGAAAGGTCTCAACATCCTATATAAAATGGTTATTTTATTTCTCAATTTTATTGAGGTTAGATGTGTGAAAATTATAAAATGTCTCTAGTATGAAAATGCACAGTTTTAGACCCAACCACCGCAATTAATGAAGTATGGCACCCCATTTCTTCTTCCAGAAGCTAAAGTGTGTGGGGGGGATGATTTGTAAGGATTCCCATGCCATTTTCATAGCATTCAATGATAGTTTTTTGTGGGTGGGAGTATAAATATGAATTTCACTTTTCTCTCATTCACTTTTATATATTGTAAACTCTTCTCATTTTTTAGGGGAGATATTCTGGGACTTGGGGGAAACTCTTGAATTTTGGTTTCTCAATTCCATTAATTTGTAATCCTTCCCATGTGCCTGTAGGATGTATTTTTGCCTTTATTTTACATATATAATGGAATGTGTGACTATTTGAAGCAATAAAATATGTGTTTGTGGTGTTTTCTCAACCCTTGCATTTATTTTCTTGTCTTTCCTTGCCTCTTTGTTATTTGTGTTCTATTTTGTTCATGTTTCTATTATTTTTAGGCTTGTTTTTTGTCGTGTTTCATGGGGATTTGGTGTTAAATTCTATTCTATGGACTGTGTCAAACTTATCTCGACCTCTCTCAGTTGCATTTTTCTTCAACTTTCTCCCTCAACAGTGTATCTCACTCCCTTTTCTTGGTGCTATCACCTCCTTAGTGTAAGATTTCTTCATTTTTATGCATTTTCCTCTCTCCCTAGTCCCTTATAATCATAGATTAGGATTAGATAGTATATTTTCCTTCATTAGGGATAGTTGTTGCATTAGTTTACAGAGAGGAACTAACCTTCTATGGAGAATTGTCTCAACTGCAAGGTCCCACACCTCGAGACAATTCCATGTTACCCAATTACGTTGATTACCCAGTAAATTTACATGCTAGGAAATTAGAGGGTGTTGTAATTTGGTGATAGTAGTTCTGGAACACCCAGTGGGACCATAAAGAAGTCTTCATTTTATTTCAGCAAGATCGGTGTGCTCTTGTTGTAAATTTCAACCTTTAAGAAGCTTTGTAGCAACACATCTAGCGACTCCAAGGGGCAGATTTCCATGGTTTCAATAATGCTAGTGGTTTAAATTTATGAGAAGGATTCAAATAATGTATAGAGAAAGAGAAGAAGGTATTTGTGAATATCTACAACTATCTCCAGGAAAAGGAAGAAGAGTAAGAAGAGTTCAGAGATCACCATCTCCTCCAAACAGAACCTTGTCAACACCTCCACCTGGTAGGCCATTTATTCAGCTAACTAGAGTTCTTAGACTAATGAGAATGGATCATTAACATCCACCACCACACAATCCTTATGTTAATTTTATGGGAAACATCCCACTTTCTCTCAATGCACAAAACCCAATCCCACTTGCATCATTGAAGAATATCACATACTTCACTGGGGAAAATATCACAACTTTGATTGATCACATTCAAGACATTGCAAATGTATGTGCCATTCACGAGGTCAATGAGATGGATGTGGCAGTTAAATTATTTGCCTCTTCATTCAAAGGAAAGGCTTTACATTGGTTCAGGATCATAGGAGTAGGATCAATTAATAATTGGGATTAATTGTGCACAACTCTTTGTGGCCAGTTTGGAGAAAAAGAAGATAACTTATCTCTATTAGATTAATTAACTACAATCAAAAGGGAACCAAACAAGCTAATGGCTAATTTCAACTTCATATTTCAAAGGACATGGGATCAGATTCCAAGTTTTGAATACATTAAAAACTAGCAGCTAAAGGTGATTTTCTCTACTTCCTAAAAGCTTTAAATTCTGATATAGCCATGATGATACAATCTAATGAGAGGTATGACCTTGCACACATCTTATAACATCGCTATTAGAGCTGAATTTTTTTTTTATCCAAGCTAGTAAACTTGCACCTAGGCCACATATACCTCTCTATCCAGGAATGGGGAATCTAAATTCTAGCCAAACACCTACATTAGCTCCCATTCATGTCCCAAAAAATTAGAATTCTAGTGAAGCTTATACTTCTTCTCCTAGTGCCTCAAATGAGCTTCAGGAGGTCATGAATCAATTGAAAAATTTCAGCAATGATTTGGTGACAATTAAGAGACAACAAGCACAAAATTTTAGATCATATGAACCCCAAACCTAACCCAATAGACCTCCATATCAGCCTAATAGACCACCTGCCCAAGCTACTAATCAGATCCAAGGACAACCTCCTTCTAGTAGACCATATCAACCTTATAATCCTAATGCTACTTATACATTTAGAGTCTTGGTTCCACCGTAAAATAACATGGTGCAAGAATATGAATGGTGTTTCCCATGTAATCAACCTCACAATCAGTCAATGTGTTTCAATGGTGCTCTAAGCCAAGCTTTGATGGTGACAATGGTTTGTGTGTCTAAAAAAATCAATAAGAAAGTCAACAGCAGGCTACTACCCAAGAAACACCTCCAAGTGAAACTACACTTGTGAATTGGTAAGATCCTATATGAGGACTCTTAAAAATCATGTGTGGCATCTTGAACATTCAATTCCCTAGTGTGAGAGTGAACTTTAAGATCTAAAAAGAGCAATGTTATAGGAAGGGAATTCATAGGAGTCATAAGCTATTTATCCAAGTGTTAGAATCATCCCTCTACAAGATAAGGATCAGATGATTTAATCTCCATGACCGAATAGATGTGTATCAATAATATGGTGAATATATCAAAACCATGTTTTGAAGAAAGGTTCAAATCCATTGGGAATATTTTCAAGACCTCATAGTTCAGTTGGTTCAGATGAGAAATTGAATTATAATATGAAAATATGGTAGATGACTTGATAGCTTATTACAATTGGTTCCAAGTACTACTCCAACAATGTAGATGGTATTGTGCATTCTTAATCAGCATATAGTTAAGATGTATTAAGAAAAATGCTTCAGTTGGAAGAATTCTAGACTAGCTTATTATACCAATGTACTAATCCTCAAGGACAACTCAGATTCATCACAGAGTTCTCCAAAGGCTTACCATGTCATGTGCAAGATGAACAAAGAAATAAGGGAAGACTTTGCTATTTCCGATGGATTGAAGAAGTAGAGAATGATGCATAAATTAGATGATGTGAATATTCTGGAAAAGTTCTTGGTCTAACCAAGATGTGGTATTTGTTAGGAAATATATATTAGTGCTCCATTTGTATGTACGGGTGAATAATAATTACATGTGTAATTATTATTATGGTAAATTAGTGAAAGTACATTTACTATGTAAATGTAAATAGTAAATGTAAAATGTGGTTAGTATGTGGTAAGTTAGTAAGTTAGAATAATAAAACAATTAGTACTGTTTTATTATTATATTGGTGAGAGGTTGAAACCATATGGGTGTATGGTTGTATATGAAGACAAATATTGTTGTAAGGATTGTTATTTTACATCTCTTATGTAATGGAGTGTAATGAAATAGTGAATGTATAATAAAAAAATATAATATAGAGTCAATAGCAATCCCAAGCCAAAGAGGAAGGGAAGATCTATTTCAAGTAGCCATGGTGAATTGGTCAGCATCAAATGAGCCACCCAAGAATTAAGAAAAGGTGCTCACTAATGCAGCTCCACAGGAAGGCATACAAGGAGGTCAACCAGGTAAAAATATGAAGCCTCCGCCATTCTATATTTCTCTGATTATTGGGAGAAATATTGTACACAGTTGCATCATTGATTTGGGAGCAAGCAGTTCTATAATGCCCAAGTGAATAGCTGATCAGTTGGGCCTTCAGTATGAAGTTAATTCTAGAGGTGTTGTGTAATTAGACGGAATAATAGTGACAAATATTGGTGTGATCAAAGGTTTGAGCCTTACACTGCATGCGTACCTGAATTTCACAATATTGCAAGATGTGTCAGTTAGTGACTTGCCACCACTCTTTGCTCTATGTTTGTCTTGAGACTTCAAAGCTAAAATTGGAGGCTACTTGTTTGTTGATTGGTCACATATGCTATTCATAATGGGGTATGGAGATAAGGCTAAAATCTGGTCTGAACCTATTGCAAACTTCCATATCGAGCCTCATGTACCAAGTCCAATCAATGCAAATTGCTCAGCGTTTTACCAAGAAGATCACCCAAGCACTTCAGAGACAAATACTAGATTTTGGGGCATTCCAGACTTAACTCTCGATGAGTGGGAAAACAAAAGGCATGCATTTTATCCTTACAAGGAAATGGATGAAGCTGATTTGGGAATTTATTGCGTGCACAAAGAATTTTTTCCTCTCCCTAGCATCACCAAACTAGATGGTAAGGATGACAACAAACTATGGTAGTTGTTCTTTGATGGCTCAAGGAGTAGACAAGGTGCTTGAGGAGGAGTGATGCTTGTGTCACCTCAAGGTATAAAATACTACTCATCTTTCCATTTTCAGTTCACTTTTTCAAACAACACAACTGAGTATGAAGCATTGGTTCACGGGTTGCACTAGGCAAATAGGAAAAGTATTAAAAACTTTCAGGTCTTTGAAGATAGTGAGCTGGTTGTAAACCAAGCTAGAGGACTCAACGCTGCAAAAAATGATTTGCTAAAGATCTACAAGAACCAGGTATGGGATCTCATCAAATATTTTTAAGCATTAAACGTTGAGGCCATACCGAGGAAGAAGAATAAGGTTACAGACAAACTTGTAACAGTTGGGCTGGAATTTGATGTGGTTGAAAACATCAAGAGAAATCAAACTCAACCTCATATCAGAGTGATTGTAAGACCAGCTATTCCAGATAACAATACAATCCTGAAAGTATTTTGAAAGTGATTAGTAGATCATAAATTTTCTTCAAGAAGAAGATGAATTCTCCACTAGAAATCAAGAAAAATTAGAGTAGCAGTATGGTGACCAAGTGGTGAGTTGAGAAAAAATAAATTACCATAAGGCCTAGTGACTTTGGAATCTATATTCAACCCTAATGACCAATTCTGGAAAGATAAAATGAATATCCAAGTGAAGGGTGAAGATTTAGAACCTATTTCAATAGGTGAAGGGAAGGTGGTACAAATTAGCAAGGTGAGTACTCAGAAGGAGAAGTATGATTTTATCCAACTTTGTCAAGAATTTTGAGACGTATTTTCCTAGAGTTACAAGGATTTAAAAGGCTTCAATCCAAAATTGGCACAACATACTATTGAATTGGATCTATAATGCAAGCCCATCAGGAAGAAACAAAGGCCCCCCATTTTGAACCATAGATGAGAAAATAGTTGAATAAAATCATCGAGGCAAGTATCATTTTTCCAATCAAGCACTCAAGTTGGGTAGCAAATTTGGTGTCAGTTTGGAAGAGAAATTAAGAAATTAGATTATGTGTGGATTTATGGGATCTAAATAGAACTTCATTTAAAGACCACTACCCACTCCCTTCCATGGAGAAAATATTGCAAGTAGTAGTTTGTTTGGAGAGATTTTCATTGCTGTATGGATACTCAGGTTACAATCAAATCATGGTGAAGGAAGAAGATCAGTTCAAGACAACTTTCACGATAAAGTGGGACACATATGCTTATAAGAAAATTCCTTTTGGACTATCATATACCGGAGCTACTTTCCAAAGAGCAATGAATATGGCCTTCAAATGGTTGATTAACAAGAAAGTGTTTTTCTATCTTGATGATATCACCATCTTCTCAAAAAATATAGAAGACTACCTCTTTCACCTCAGGAAAGTTTTCCAAAGATGCAGGAGATTCAGAGTGTCTTTAAATCTGAAGAAGTTTGTATTCTTGTCTCATGAAGGAACGCTCCTAGGAAACATTGTCTCGAGGGAAGGAATAACCATTGATCCTGAAAGAGTTGAAGCCATTCGGGAACTTCCTTTTCCAAGCCACAAGAAAGCTCTCCAAATTTTCTTAGAGAGAATAAATTTTGTTCACATATTTTTACCTGACTTTGTCACCCTTGTTAGGGAACTAACAATGATGTTGAAGAATAATATTTCATTCAAATGGAAAGTTAAGGGTAAAGATAGTTTTGAGGCCCTAAAACAAGCCATATCCCATGCCCTAACTCTCATAAACCTAGATTTTTCAAAGGACTTCATCCTATATGAATTTGGTGGTTTAGATACTTTCTCAGCCATCTTGGTACAACTGAATAAAGAAGGATCAGAGCATCCTTTAGTATTCTTCAGCCAGAGTTTGGAAGACTATGAGATAAGGTACTTTTTAATTGAAAAACATGTCTTAGTTGTCATTAAGAGCCTGAATAAATTTAGACACTTGGTTTCCAATAATA